>OZ035988.1:37938387-38441827 GCA_964035005.1 Erebia palarica
AAATAAAGCACCTAGAACGGCTACGTATTTAAAAAATTGTGCTGCAATGTGTGTTAAAGTATATAATGCAATTCCCAAATCAATAACTATATTACCAATTACTAAACTCAAGAATGCATTAAAAAAGTGGCTAGTTCAAAATGCATTCTATTCTATTGAAGAATTTATGCAATTAATAAACAAAAAATGACCGATTAAATTGTAATAAAACTACATACTTACTACTTACTTACTAATTGTAAGTAATTGTAATAACTTTAATTATTTTTAATTTAACTATTGACATAGAATTAAGCATAGATTCGGTATATTTGACATTTTAATATTGGCATTTTAATTGATGAAGCATTATATACTTATTTATTAATTTATTATATATTATGACATTATAGCCATTCATTATAATATTGTAGCATAGACTTATTGTAAGATTAGGTAATTTGAATGTCACTTGGTCTACAAAATCTGACGTTAGTTGTAATTAATTATTCAGGACATTATTTATTTATTCAATGTTATACCTATGAAGTGTTATCCTAATACTAGAACATACTTGTACTATGCTATTTAAAAATGTCTGACTACAAAAAAAATTGTACGTCAGGGTTGCCTGACTGGATATGCTGCAACTTTTCATACTGTAACCATCATTGTAATACATATTCAGACAAATAAAATTATTCTATTCTATTCTATTCTATTCTATAATAATGAGAATATTTTGGAAGATTTACGTGGGGTGGTGAAATATCGCGGACCAGAAGTACAAGATACGCACTGTACCACATGGATTTACCTTCTGTGGCGGATTATAGCGGATTAAACTTCTAGTTATTTTTTCTTCATTGTAATTAACTTTTGCATACGATACGCAACTTGTAAGACTGTTTACATTTCATAAGTTCAAGTGTAATCGTGGCCTAATGGCTTCCGATTCGAGGGGGGAATTGTACGAGGACGTATGGGACGCTCCGATGCGTTCATATTTGAGATCTCGGAGCTTCCCACCACAGCGCTGAGGGTGGCCACCGAGGGGGCTTTAGTGAGTAAAAATCTGACATAACCTGATTTCTCCCCCAAGAAATCAGGTATCTATGAATATTTTCCCCCTCAATACCAAAAAAAAAGGTACGTGCTTGCTTGGGAAGAAGGCAGCGGAAGACATCGTGAGAGAACTGGCAAGTTGTTCATGTTGTTGAAGTGAAAACTTCTTTAGCCGCGTTGAGCACTTTTTGGTAGGGGGTAAATTGTGGATTCGCGTGACCGACATGCTCACGTTATTACGAAGAGAAAAGGTCTTAAATATAAATATTGTTGGAATATAGCAAAAATACTAGTCTATGATATAAAAGTCTGTAATGACACAACATAATAGTTGTCTATGGACGTAGTTCATACTTCATTGCTTCAGTCACTCTCATACATTCTTCTCACTCACTTAAACAATCATTCACCATTCATTTGCTCTTTGCTGTAGCCTGTACAATATTTCATTAATATTAAACAGACAGTCGTACAGTGCAGACGTCTTTTCTTTTCCCTGCGAGCTCATATACCAACAAATATAAGTACTAAATTCGTAATTAAACTTTAATGCCTTAGTGTTAAGGTTAATATTTTAATTATTAAAAAAACTGTATTAAATATTCGTTTTCACTTCCCAATAGGGATGATGACAACTCAATCGGATCAGCAACTTTTTATCAAACTTAAAAACGTAAGTACTTCTAGTATGGAAGTTGTATGAAATTCGCCATTGTGACGTCAGAAAATTTCAACGCAATCTATGTTTTAAAATGGTTATCATACCTAAAACAAACCGAGGATGTGAATTTTAGATCTTTTGGAAGACCCTCTATTTAATAATCATCCCTATTAGCAGTCCCTATGACTGGCAATTTTTTTTAAGGTTTTCTGCCAATCCTTTGTCCTCTTCATTCTAAGAAGAGCCCTTAACCAATTGAGATATGGTTGATATTATGTAGTGTAACTTTAAGTGTAAACTGTAAAAAAAACTGTATTAAATATTAGTTTTCACTTCCCAATTGGCAGTCCCTATGAATGGCAATTTTTTTTAGGGTGTCTGCCAATCCTTTGTCCTCTTCATTCTAAGAGGAGACCCTAACCCATTGAGATATGGTTGATATTATGTAGTGTAACTATAAGTGGTTTTAGTTAGCCCGCTAGCGACTTAGACTGCATCATCACTTACCATCAGGCGAGATCGCAGTCAAGGATTAACCTGTAGTGTAAAAAAAAAACTGTAAGGGTGGTCACCTCGAGCTCCTCTTCGGAGGAGTGGTGGTCGTAGAGCTGGTCGGGCTCCGGTGCCGCCGGCGGCGCGGGGGCACACGAGCACGCCGAGCCGCCCATACCTGCGACAAGAGAAAACGTTTGCAATGTTTATCAAGCATTCTTCCTTCGTTATTTAAAATGATTTTGTGTAATTTTGAAATAATTGTAAAATGTTATGTAAAACAAAAAATTGTACGTCAGGGTTACCTGACTGGATGTTGCGGCTTTCTATTTAATCGACAAACATCTCATATTCACATATTCATACAAATAAATCATTTATTTCTTTCTTTCTTTCATTATTACTAAGTACTCAACCAAACACAAATCTTTTTTATTCTTTGACAGGTGCTATTGGATCGTCGAGTTAATCTACCACTGGTTCGGAATGCCATTCCTAACGAGAAGAACCAGCAAGAAACGACTATTAATTCCTTCAATCTCATATTATCTTAATAATATTGTAAATGTAAAAGTTTGCCTCAACAACTGAACCGATTTGGCTGAAGTTTGGAATGGAAATAGTATATACCTAGTACCCTGAACTAGCACATGGGCTTTTTTTATCCTGGAAAATTAAAGAGTTCCCGCGGGATTGAAACAATGTTAATGTGATTTCAATGTTATGTAGCCTTCGAGGATGAGTCGTCTTACGTCTTGACTCTTGGCACAGAATAGGTAATCTCGACGCTTGCTATCGTCACAGCGTAAGAACTAAAAATATTCATACAAAGAGCCGACATTCGGCGCCCATACAAATGACCCTACTACTGTGACAGCTGTAGTACCCAGACGTACAACAAGACGGTACAACCATAGGTCGAGAGGGATATAGAGGTAGGAAACTACTTACTAAAACACATGTAATAGTGAAAGAATTTTGCATTGAATATTCTGCTAATTCCATTCGTCACGTCATTTCATTTCATTGCTCAGTCTAGAGCAGGGATGGCGAACCAATGGCACGCTACACAATATAATTTTGAGCACGTTACCGATCATAAAATTCATTATGCACTAAGAAAAAGAAACTCCAATATGTACAAATTATTAGTCATCTAATCTGCAACAAAAGAAGTCACACTAATTTTACTTTAATTTAAATACGCGTATAATTGAGACATTGCAAAATGTTTTTTTTTTTGGATAAATTTAAAGAGCTTTGTGTTGGTAACATTTATTATTATTTTCCCAATAATCACAAAGTCAAAATTATTTTATGGCACGTCTATGACCTCACTGGCACGTTGATTCATAACGTTCACGTTGATTCGCCTACCCTGGTCTAGAGCCTAGACCCCACCGTCGAACGACTGGTAGCCGAAAGAGACTGTGTGACTCGCTACGTAGCCGAGATATACCCACTCAGTAGTTAGTACGCCGGGCGCCCCGCAGTCTGCAGCGACACAAGTTCAAGACCACCCCCTCCACCCCCACCCCACACCCACCCACCCCCGGGGGATCGCACGCTGCATTGCTAATTTCATGACTTCTACACTGCGTTTTGGGGTCATAAGCGTCTTGCATTACGCCGATATAGGCTTCCTTGTGCAATAGAAGCCCATATTCGGATGCATTTCAACCCTTCAACGTTGCTGAAGGTCTCGACCACATCATGACCCCTTCGGGTAAATGGTGGCTCCTGATGGGATATATTTTGTAAGGTATCGGAGGCGTTCTTGGCGGAAGCAGAGGCGGATGCGGAGGTGAAGGGGCCTTGCCTCCGCGGATGCGGAGGTTAACGGAGGCGGAGGTGGATTTCTCCGCCATCATTTTTCATCGTCCATTTTCTGTGCTTTAGGACGCGATGAATGCCACTTTTTTTTTGAAGTTTCTTCTGAGGACTGTTGCGGTTTTACTTGTTGTAATGGTGTAACTGATGTCACCTGATTCGATTTTTACCTCTCGCATTGTAAGTCATCGTAAATAAACCTCCGTTACATCTCCGAAAAAAAAACTCTAGAGGTGAATGCGGAAGCAGACCTACGAATTATTGCGAAAGTTCCGCACTTTCGGAGGCGGAGGCGAGGTTCCATTACAACCCTAATATTATAATAATAGTCTGTGTAACATACTTTGCAGAATGAGTCGGTCATTGTAATGTTTATGTAAAGGTACATCCAAAATTCCAAACCCAGTTGATTTTAGAGTTTAGCATGCTATAAAACTATTGTTACCAAACATATGTTATATTATAATTTATTATAGCATGTTATGTTATAAATAAAACATTTAAAAAAAATCGTAGTTTATGATAAACATTTGATATAGTCGTATCGTAATATCGCAAGGGTGACCATGTTTCTAATTAATTAAAGTTTTAATTATTCTACTTCATATTTGAAAATATTAGTCCGGGCGTCATTTTAATACAATTTATCTTTAATCATATAATTTATTTCGCCTAAAAGTCAATTACTTATCTTTATTACAGCTAGGGACGGAAAGTGTTTTAGCGTGCAAAACTGGCTAACTTATGACTCACGACTTTTAAAACTGAGTTTCGTGCCAAGAGCTGGAATTTTCGTAATAATGATAATCCCGTTTTATGGCATCACCGAATTAAACGGCTTGCTGGTCTCATAACGGTGGTCGTATACTACAAACAATACGCAAAAGCCGCAACGGCTGCTGAACAAGATAAAGTCCAAAATACCAACACAGACGAAGAAGTTAATCTTATATATAACATTCTCATGTCACAATGTTAGTTACCATACTCCTCCAAAACGGCTTGACCGATTTTTATGAAATTTTATATGCATATTCAGTAGGTCCCTAAAACACCTCAATCCACGCCGACAGAGTCGCGGGCATCAGCTAATAATAATTATAAAAACATATTAGATAATATACCAACTCATCTTGAGTAATTAGATACACAATGAGGCGTATCATTTGATACAAATTTCTCTATAACTTTAATACTGAGTTGTCATTAAGACGTTATGTGGAATTTGTCATGATATTATCAGCTTATTACTGAGTTTTTCGTGGTCCTCATTAGCTCGGTCAGTAATGAGGTCATGGCGATTTTTTCCAAAAAAGACCCTTAAATCAAAGATTTCTGGCGACATATTATTGTTTTATATGAGTCAGTAATGGGGTCATGGCGACGGTTTTCCGCTCCCGTGCCTCGGTTTTTGACGAAATATTATTGATTTTATCCCTATTCTAATTCTAATTGCCAAACTTAGAGTTTGGCAAGTAGAATATTATGAGGGAACTGGTGATTTGACATCCAAATGTACTCATAATATAACTACTAAACAAAACATACCCCAAACGTAGCCAAATAAAAATACGCCTCTAGCTGCTCCCTCGCAGGTTTTGCGGCTGTGTGCGATCTACATTATGCCTACTCGTACATACCTATACAAAACCCTTCTAAAGCTAACCTGCTTTTGAAGGATTAAGGGCAGTGTGCCACTGTGTACAATTTTATTAGTATAACTATTTAAATTAAAGTGCTAACTAGGTATATTGAAGTAATAAAAAATACTATTATAGCGCTTAATGTAGACCTATTAGGAAATTGAACTAGTTTTGTAACGAATATTATACAGCTGTCTACATGATAAGGTCGTATAATGTATAAGCTCACATTTAAATTCTACAAGTCTAATTCTCCCCTTAATATAATCCTACTCGATGAAGCCCGCGACCTCGTCCGCGTGGATTAAGTTTTTTGATTCCCGCGGGAACCGGGGTACAACCTATCCCTGTACCAAATTTCCAGGACAGACACTTTCACATTTATAATATTAGTAAATGAGCGTCGGGGCTTTCCTAAAATCCTAATTTTGGTCCTCAATTCGTACAGCGCAGCGGTACAGCAGCAATTTTCATATCAGCCGAATGCCGAAGGGCTATGGTTTTACCAACTAGGTATTGATCCCACAGCAGACTCATTTTTCTGTGATTGATCCTACCTAAGTACTCTTGTAGATTAAAAAAAGACTATAATATCATCCGCAAATCTTAAATTAGATATTATGTTTCGTCCATTTATACTGTTGCCAAAATTTTCCCATTTGTTCATAAGTTCTAAAAGTATTTTTGTTAATGTAACTGCTTTTCCTTTATTACTAACTAACCTTTTATTTCCTTTATAACTAACAATTATATAACAACATATTAATAAATAATTAGTACCGTCTTGATAATTATTTTCATCTTCAAGTGTGGAGAGTTGACGCTACAGGAAGCCGTGTGAAACAAATTAGGAAGAGTGGAGCTTAACACTCGCCTAACGAGAACTGCTTAAAAATAACTGTAAAAATCGTTAGCTTAGATTATTTCCACCGCAGCGCGGCGGGTGGACATTTTTAAGGCTTGTCCTATGATTTACAAAATACCCAGAGATACACGGTTCCATCCTACTGTAGCAAGTTTCCGGTACTGAAACAGGATTATTATAAACGACAATTCGAGAGACTAGAATACTAAATTTTATACGGTTTATTTTATATTATATATCAGTCATGTCCAACTTAGAAACTGGTAATTTATTTAATTACTTAATTCTGGCCAGTAATGTCATAAAAATTTAAAACGTTGGTATAAATGTTTTTAGTTACTCTGTAGTATAACTCAACAAAATGGTTTAAAATACGGCAATTTATATTATAGTTCATGGTAGGTAGAATATCTTTAAACTTAAATGAGTAAAGGGCTTAAAGGTTAGCTAAGAGTAAAAACAATTTACTTAAAAAGAAACTCCAAATGTATAAATCTCTCACACATCTTTATTGATGCCAATAATTACAATCTTCTTCGAAGTAAATAAAAGGAAGATGACTGACTGATTGATCTATCAACGCAAAGCTCGAACCACTTGACGGATCGGGATACGATTTGGCATACAGATAGCTATTAAGACATAAAAATCCGCTAAGAATGGATTTTTGAAAATTCAATCCTTATTAATAATTATTGAAATTTGTGAAAGTAGTTCACGCGGGCGAAGTCGCGGGCAAAAGTTAGTTTAAGTAGGTGTAGTTAAAGCGTACTTTGAGAGTAGGACGTAGCGCGTCGTTTTTCAATAGATAGACGAAGATTAAGACCAGTTCCGTGTCTGTTTCTTTTATTTTACCTGCAAGTGCCAATTTGCCCTTCGGTTTGAGTGATCACTTCAAAGAAGTTTCTTCTTCTTACGGTCAAGAAATCAAAAAAAAAAACAATGAACTCCAACGAAACTTGAACTGGAGGCGTTATATTATCTTCATTAAACTGATGTTCGTATATCAATGGCGCTGTCAGAAGTGGCGACATCGTGGGTTGTAAAAGTTTCTATAAATGCGGGCTATTACAGTTTATTTCAACGTTGAAGCTAGCTCATTTCTATAAAAAATCGCATGAAACCTTTATTGCTTTAAGCTGGAAATTGCAAACCCGAATTCAACAATATATTAGAATTTTCTAATCTATCTAAAAAGTGATGAGAATCCCACTTCTGATTTACGAAACGTCTTTTGCAACTAAACACGACTGTATGTATCTATAGATGTCACATTAACTAAGTATACAACCTTAACTTTTTATAAGGTTAACCATTGTTTTTGCGGCTAAATAGAAGGGCAGTCTAAGGATCCCATAACAGTGTTGTTTTGAATAATTGAAAGACCTGCCTCCTAGCTTGACGCACTGATCTTATCTCTCATCACAGTTTTGCCGACAATCTGGAGTTCATCCCAACCTATGATTCAGGAATTACGGTAGATTTTGGTATGACAAGTGCTTTCTTGGCAGCAAAGTTGTCTTGGGCTGTAGAGATCAAGATTCAATGCGCCGTTGACGGGAGCAAGTCACGAAACGACGGTACTGTATGGTAACCATACTTCTATATATCAGCGATATTACAATACTAAGACAGTTGTATCGATTATCATAATAACGTGCTAATATCTTAATAATATCATAGGATCACTCCACAGAAATTAGAAACTATCCCAATAAAAAAGATTTATTACTTACTTATGTTGAACTTGAGTGTGAATTACAACGAATTTTTTTTTTAAATATCATGTCGTTTGAGTTATTGTGATAATATTTAAGTTACTCACTAGTCTAGAACTTCAATTAACATATTACAATAAAATGATAACTCTCATTTTATCTTGTTTTTTTTTTTTTTATCCATTACAAGTTAGCCCTTGACTGCGATCTCACCTGATGGTAAGTGACGATGCAGTCTAAGATGGTAGCGGGCTAACCTGTTAGGGGCATGGCAGTTATATTAAATCCATACCCCTATATTCGGTTTCTACACGGCATCGTACCGGAACGCTAAATCGCTTGGCGGCACGTCTTTGCCGGTAGGGTGGTAACTAGCCACGGCCGAAGCCTCCCACCAGGCAAATGAGGCTAATGAGGTTAATTATGTTTCGGCATAATGAGGTTAATAACAATAACTAAATGTTGTCATTTTTATTATAGTAGACACTCTACGAGTTAAGTATATAGTCAGGCTTTAGTTTATGATCTTGCTTTGTATCGGAACGCCTACCGTAGCTACATGGAACATGTTTAAACATGTCTTCGTGAAGACAGTTTCCGCCGCTTTCAATGCGACGTCGCTTTTCATCAACTCTACCTCATAAATAATATTTTAATAACGATGCCAGTCGTCTACATTTGTACTTGTCCCTTCGAGTCGTGAATATATTGCTCATGGACGGGGTTGTGATTCAAGAGTATGACAAGATGTCATACTCTTGAATTATAAAAAAATCTTAAATCTTTCAGTATAGTAATAAGTACTTACTCAACATTCTAGATAGGTACAAGAAATTGATATGAAGGAGTCTTTTGATTTTTTTACTTCTTAGGATATTGGTAATTGTATATTGCATAAAGGTCAAAATTATTTATGTCACACAAATCCATACCAATATTTTAAATGCAAAAGTCTCTCTGTCTGTCTTTTACGCTTTCACGGCCCTTAATATGTTCAACAAATTTGACAAAAGTTTGTCAGAGACAGAATACGTCCCGGGGAAGGACATTTTTATCCCTAAAAATTAAAGAGTACATACGCGGCTTTTCAAAACCAAAATCAACGTTCGCAGCCACCACCTAGTAGACAATACAATTACTGATGTGCCGGATCGTTAAAAATGTATATCCGCGGATACGGATCCGGATATTTGGTGTCAAGATCCGCGGATACGGATACGGGTACGGATTTTAACATTTTTACTCAATCGGTGTCGGTGCACGTGACCTTGAAACTCGTAGTGATAAATGTTTGCAAAATAAAGGTTGAATTATTGGATTTTAACAAATAAAACAAAAATCTGAACGGAATTTAATAGTTTTTCACTACTGTCTAATTACCTATATATAATTTCATCTTTGTATTGAAAATTAATAAGGTAAAAAATCCGCAAAAAGATCCATCAAATTAACGAATTAAAAAATACGACTGCCCTGCCATATTATTTTTGGAGTTTACCTCCTTAAGAAGCGATTTGCATATAGGTATAGCCTTTGGAATCTTATTCACATTTTTCATTAAATGATATTTTTTTGTGAATCACTAAATATTGAACTATAGTGTTATATGCATATTTTTGGAATCTACTCATCATTTTCTAGATGATGATTCTTGGTAAATCGGCCTTGTCACTAAGACTGCTCAATAAGACTCACACAAGACATGCTAAAGTCTCATAATTTGTAAAAAAATAAGTCCAGATGCAGTACGTGTAACGGTCCACATCGTGGTCACAGCGATGCAAATGTGCCCGCTCGGTCTCAACGTGACTGGTTGTGAGCGGGCGTGCCGCGTGGGCTGAACGACGGACGTTTACTTCACTTCAATTTACCCGTATACGTCTAGGTACTACATACAACCGACTGTACATAAAACATACTGTAATAGAAGACTCGAAAAGAGCACGATTTGGACTTTGGAGTAATAGGTTTAATATTACCCAATGTTAGTGGTGAATAGCAGGGTAAAACCTTTCGAGATCCACCGAAAGGTTACGTCCAAATATGGATTTTCCTAACTTAATTTTCAATTTATTTATTAATATAGATTTTTTTTACATTTATTGTGGTGGTTTTTTAGCACCCTTAAACCTTGTCGACCTTTCTGGGAGCTGCACATTCCTCAAAGGTACCTACCTAAACGAGCCAGCAGAGATCTTGCGACTTCATTCAGGTGAAAATATTAAAACGTTGTTGTACGTTTAACTCAAAGTTTCCATGATAAAAACAAGACATACCTATATCCATCTCCGGAAAGTACACAATCTGTATAGCGAATGTTCAAAATCAGTAGTGAAAAACAGACTGATAGGCACACTTTTGCATTTTGGGTATGAATACGATATATGGATAAGGATAAAATAATAAAAAATTGTAACATAACTTTTTGCGTCAAAGTTTGAGTCTTGACTCACGGTTCAACATTGGGTTTGTGTAAAAGTTGCTGAACCAGGGCGTTATAAGGATCAAATGATTACTAAATTGCAGTATGACGATCGCAATCGATTTTTATTAATAACTTTGATCAAAATCCAATACCGCGGCGAGACTGAAGCATAACTGATGCAGCTTTTTACGGAATAGTCCTGCAATACAGTCTTGTGAGATGTTAATAATAAAAAAACCCGGCTGAGTTTTTTGTGGGCTCTTTTCGGACGGGCGTGTTTGGAACTCTCGTAGCTTTAGTTTTATGATTGTCACCATCATGTCTTATACTTTGTATAGGTACCTGACGTTCATTAAATACCAACCATTACCTTACCAACATTAAATAAGTATATTTTGACTTTGACTTTGCACAATCGAGTGCACTATCGCATCTAGGCCACACGTCCTGATCGGTCCGGACGTGGACGGAACAGCTGGTCACCATACTCACTATCCAACCTACGCTCAAGGTCAGCGGCCGTAGCTCTCATCCTGTGTCAAATCTTTGTACGAAACTATTTAAAAATTGTCCCGTGCTTTGATCGTTTCGAAAGCTCTAGAGTTTTACAGGCAGGTAAGTTGTTTTTAATCGTAGATTTGATTTCGTTGGCAGATGGAAGGGGCAATATTCGTTGGTTATAATTAAAATTTCCTTCATAGAACTCTTCTCATTCCAAAAGGAGATAAAATATAAGACTTGTGCTTAGTGATCAGCCGGAATTGGGTTAATAAGATTCTAAGTATTCTAATTTTCTGAGAAGATAGGGATAGAATAGCTAAATATCTAATATCTTATTACCTGTCACTTGCCAGTAAACGATAGCTTACCCTCAAATCACTGCACGCTAGTAGGTACGCAACGCTGATTCAGATGACTTTATTCTTGCCATAATCATAGGTATTAAATAAACTGTGGAATCTTTACTCTTACGAATAAATTCTGCTTTACACGAAAGTTACGCTATACTATTGGAAAAACCACGATACGATGTGAGTCACCCGCATGGTTGCCAACTTTTTTCGGTAAAATCCTAACTACTTATATTATTTTTGAGAATACGCTCCTATAAATTATCACCTCAAAAAATATACCTAGTAATTTATGAAAAGAGTAAAAAGACAAAAATAGTTGTTTTTATTTTAACTACCTACTCTCTTCTGACTTCTACCTACTCTACTTTTTCCAGGTAAATTTTGTGCTACTTCGCTTATATATGTCACCGTAAGATTGTAAAAACCGTTAGATTATAATCTAACGCATTATTTTCCGGTAGATTGTAATCTGATAGGTATTTAAACCCGATAAAATCTATGTGATACTTGATTATTTATGTCGAACCCTAACCTAACCTACAAGAAAGAGACAAGAAAACGTAAATAAAATGAATATTTCAAAAATTGACACTCAGAACATTGAACAGTTTACAATCTTTCGACAGTTTAGAATTTCGCGAGTTAGATTATAATCTAACGGCTTTTACAATCTTACGGTGACATATACATAGGTAGCTTTTCTGAAGCGGCTCGAACCAGTTCCGCGTCAATAGGTTTGGTGAGATCCTTAATTTTGAAATCTTTTTAGTATTCAAGTAGACAATTGACAAGTGCTTTTGAATCGTCGAGTGAATCTACCGCTGGTTTGGAATACCTTTCCAACGGAGAAGAACCAGCAAGAATCTCGCTGGTTTAAGTGCACCGAGATTCTTGGGCATGTGGCCATGGAGCGATTTTCTAAAAGCATATTATTCTGTTTTAAAGTTACTAAACATAGTTCTAAATTTCGCGTAAAACGGAAGTCCGAAGGCTGCTAATTTAAAAAAGCATCCAAAAGCTTTTATTTTATTTCCATCTTGCGGTAATTTTAGTATGAAACGCGGCGAAGGCAAAATTTAATATTCCTGATATCCGAGCGCGCTGCCAGCGTCGCTTAACTTAAGGCCCTGTGATACCGTAAAATCAGCAAAACGGAGTTTTTTTTAAAGCAGTGCATCTGTCACCGTAAGATTGTAAAAACCGTTAGATTATAATCTAATCTTGTAAACTGTCGAAATATTGTGAACCGTTCAATGTTCTGAGTGTTAATTTTTGAAATATCCATTGTATTTACGTTTTCTTGTCTGTTTCTTGTAGGTTAGGTTAGGGTTCGACATAAATAATCAGGTAGTGCCACAGGGCACTTAGGTTTTATCGGGTTAATATACCTAACAGATTACAATCTACCGAAAAATAATGCGTTAAATCTTTCGACAGTTTGCGATTTCGCGAGTCAGATTATATCTAACGGTTTTTACAATCTTACGGTGACACATCCATCAAACGGTGACATAAAAATAAACATAGAAATAATTAGCTGTTTTCAAGACCTTTATGCAGCCATTGACACATCTCAAAACACAATTAAAAAAATCTCTGCATTGAAATTTCTTTTAAAAATACCTCTAAAACCTTTTAAAGAAATATTTTTCCCTATTTAAACTGATAATTTGCTCTAGAAATATAAAATAAAATTTATATTCCATAATCAAACACATTGTCGGATTGTTTTGTATTAAAAAGTATATATTTATTTTTTTACAAATTATTTCTTACATTTTTTGCGCTTGCTTTCACCCCCGGGTGCCTGTATTTTGATCTCGTGAGCTCACAGCGCCACATGAGAGGATCGAGAAATGTTGCGAGCGCAGAGTTAATGCGCCAAATACAATCTGAGCTAGCGTGGCGTGACGTGCCACGGTAAGTGACAGCTCTTGCATTTTTTTTTCTATACGACTGCCTGAAAAAAGGAGTATATTGTTTTCAGGGTTCATGTATGTATGTGAGTTTGTATATTCCACCATAACTTCTATACGCTTGAACCGATTTTGATAAATGACCGTTAGAATCCCTAGCTTATTCCGGGTGACATAGGTTTGAAAAATTAAAAAAAAAATTGATGGGGTGACCATGGTCCCGCATTAAAGACTAAAGTTGAAAATTAAATTCGAAAATAAGATTACCTATATAATCATCATCTAGACAATGATGAGTAGATTCATAAAATATGTAACACTATAGTTCAATATCGAGTGATTCACAAAAAAATATCATTTAATAAAAATGTGAATAAGATTCTAATATTTAACTAGATTAATTTTTGATTTTTAACGTTTTAGTTCGTTTTTTGGCAGGGCAGTCGTGTTTTTTAATTATTTTAATTATGATGTGTATTCCACTGCAAGTTAGCTCTTGACTGCGTGGCAAGTGATGATGCATCATGCATGAGGCATTACCTTTTACCACCACGAGTAGCAAGAGACCAATTCACTCCTGCATTTACATATTATCTCAATTCTCAACTCAATACGATGTCAAAAAACTGTTTGACAGTTTACTGACACAACAATACTTGTCGTTAATTAAAAACCTGCTTTCAAGAGGACTGCGGCTGTAGCCGGCCGTGTGGAGCATTGGAAAGGTGTTAAAACCCCGCGCTGTTTGCTTTACCACTTGTTACAGCCGTGTGAAGGGATATCGTACGGACGAGCATTAGTTTGGAAATTGTACGTTTAAGGAGGTAGGTACCTACAACCAGGTACTGAGTTACTGAGTAATGCTTTTTAAACTGATTGTATAAATATGCCGTGCCTCGGAGAGCACGTTAAGCCGTCGGTCCCGGTTATTATCACTAACATCTGATAATAATCGTTAGTAATTTAAATGAAATAGTACTCTTAGTTGAGTCTCCTGACAACCCACCGCTTAACATCCCAACAAACCCTTGCAATTATGTGATTAATGATAGGTAATAGTATATAAAAATATGAGCTAAAAGGTATTCTTTTAACTGGTTGTATAGCACAGGAGGATCTGGAAAAATATATAAGTACGCCGAAACGCTTCGAGATAAGGTAGTGCCCCGTTTCTTTCGCTCGTCTTGGCTCAGATAATTAATGTGTGAAATATGTCACATTAAGCACCGAGGACATAGCAACTTTGTATGACACCGTAACTTACGGACATTGGACACCTAGCCAATACGTCAATCGCCATTTGCCAAAACGATGTAGGGTTATAGGTAGCAACTGCCGGCAGTTAAATAGCTCCCAACAATGTTTCATGTTTACAATTACATTGTATGGATCACAATATAAGTAACTACATAGTTTTCCATCACGGGCGGGCCATTCTCATCGTGTACGATAATAAGCGAGTGCCGGTGTTCGGTAGACTCGTGGGCGCATATGTAATTGCCGGTTGCCGTAACGCTCGCCTTGGCTTGGGCGAGCAAGGCCAAGGTCGTTCAAGCGTACCACGCCTCTCCCCCGGCCCGCGCCCCCCTCCCCACCCCCTCCCGCCTCCGAGCGTACTGCATGCGCACGCGCATTTTTTGCGCAGTGATGTAATCGAAAATTCGGCGCACAACATGGCTGCCGAGCGCCGAGCGCTTGTCACGCACAGATAAGTCAACATTGTTTTTTTTGCAACTTATGTAAGTTTCTACTATAAACACCCGTGTTTAGTTTAGTACTTAGCAGTTAATGTGGGTGTCAGGTCAACAAAGTTATGCTTGGGTTAATAAATAAAATCATTCTTAGACTCACTTTAACTTTAGAACTAACATTACAAGACATGCTGAATATCTAATCTTTACAAAATTGAAAAACAAATCACGCCTGCTAGTTTACTAGCTACGCCTGTAAATATAACAGCAGAACTGGTGAATCGGGTAGAGATTGAGAAGTTGAAGAACAGATGTCTACAACAATAATTTGATAGTATTTTGAATATCAAACCAAGCACAAGATTATAAAGATAAAAAAATAAGTATCTACCATTGTTTTAGAATTAAGAGCTGTAGAACATTGTAACCGTAGAGTCCCAACTCCCAACAGACTAGAGACCACCCATTTAATCTCAACCGTGTTGTACAAATCATTGCAAATTGAAACGCTATTCGTCTTCATATTTTCTGCCAATTAAAAGCAATTATGCGTTCAGTCGAGCAGTACAACACATGGGCGAAGTTTTATTAGTTTCATTATCAAAACCGGTTCATTGGTCAACACACATTGCATACATCGGATACCTACATGACATGTCCGAACAAGTAGCACTGGTTTGTTGATTTAACATCGTTTCTTGGCTTATGTTTGCGAATTTCAATTAGGTAAGGTAGTAGGTACAGAGATTGTAAAATAATAAGAACGGCGATGAAATAGATCCTTGTGAGATGAAGCATTGATCTTTGGAAATCATTAGAACCATGAGTTTAAACAAGAAACTGCAGAAATATTGTGAAAACATGCAAATGAGAAAGCTGATATATTAGAAATTAGAAGCCAGCAAAGGCATGACATATCTAATGTTAGTAAATTAACAAAATCATTGAAAAAGATGATTTAAAATGACTACCGAAAGATAGAAAAATTATATTCGTAGGAGTAATTAAACAAAAAGAAAATTCAATAATCTTAAAAACTAAATGTAATAATAATTAATTCGTTCAGATGACTAATAGAAAATAGGCGTTATTTGACTGAAAATGTCAGCTGAAGCGCTGAGAACCATAGAAATGCGGACTTATTTCGGACCGTTTGCATTTGCTTGCGATTGGTGTATCAAAAATCCGGCTGGCATAATTATGTTTGTACGGCACTTAGTATTAAGCAAATTTCACTTGCAATAAACCTACAATTGTGCTAAGAACAGGGTGTCTGGTCCTGAGTCCTAACTAAGCAACAAAATCGATAAACGATAGCAATGGACAGCCGTTAGTCAGCCGGCGGCCCCAACCGCAGGCCGCAGTCTGCCCGCGACCACTTCCCTACAAACATTACATGAACAATTACATTGGAATGCCGCCCCCTACTGCATCTGCAACTTACTTATTCAGTACTTCATTCTTTACGAGCCAACGTTCCAAGTAAACTTTTTATCACTTGTGCTTTATTCATGATATTGCGGTTATAAACAATCATTAAAACTATTTTTATAACAGCCAGTCACCTGATTTTAAGTGCTCCCAAATCCCAACGATTAATACGCATACATATCTAAAGCGCCAGTTGAACTGGCAATGTTTTGCCGAATTGTAAGAAATATTCGCCCTTTGAATAACCCAAATTTGATATTACTACTATAGCTTTGTACATTGTTTCTGATAAGCGATGGGAACTGTGTCTATCTAATAATAAGAAGAATTTGTATTATAAAAAAAAAAACGTAGTTTAAGTAGATAAATCAAAATTAACTTAGTTGATTTCAGGTTATTCAAGCAGTTGTCCTGTAAGTCAGAGTTCAAAATGAACAAAGTGGCAGAATACCAAGCATGTACCTAGGTGTTGTGGATGAAAATAAAAATGTTTAAAAGCTACGAAAATTTAAGAATTAGAGGCAGGAAAAAGTAGACGTTACGTTGGGAAACACGACATTAGGCGTGTAATACTAATATTATAAATGCGAAAGTGTGTTTGTGTGTTGGTTTGTCCTTCATATTCATATTCGTTTATTTTGCATTTCAATTTTACAATTGGGTATTTGACTACTAGTGAGATAAATTATTTTTTAATGATATTTTAATAAAGGATCTCCGAAAAGTCGTAATATCCACGTCCACTGCTAGTATTATTTTGAATAACCATTTTAAACTATCGATTAAAGTAAAAAAAGTGCGTCGAACTTTGATGACGTCACAACTTAAAATTTCATACAACTAAAAAGGAACTGCGTTCCAACACGCGTTTTACGTTTGAAAAATTTGCTGATTTGACTAGTTGTCAAACAACTAATTGTTCTTCTAGGTAATATAGGACATTCTTATAGGACATTATGTCAATAGATATAGTTCGTATTGCAATATTAGAACCCCAGTGGGGCACAGCAAATCATTAAGATTTGGTAGCCTGTGCAGATGTATGCTCGGTTGCTTTTCCAGCAAGTTTGGCTAGAGGGAGAATAGATTTGTCAGTTTTGGTGGATTATAGCAAATGAAGTTTACATTACACATTAATAGCTTCAATTAAGTCGACAAGTTTTCCTCTGGCACCATTCAAAGTTTACATAATAAGTGTTTTGGCACGCAGTGGAGGATATGGGGCGGACGGTGCACGCGGATGCGTAGTGTGCTGCCATTCATACAGAAATAGTATCTGCCGGCACGCCACGCCTAATGTCTCTACCATTTCTGCAGGGCTCTGACAGCTACAGTGTAACGATCGCAATCACCTCTGATTGGATAACACTCTTCCACTATTGGACAAAATCCATTGACGCAGCAACAATACCATAAATTCAGCCAATCACAACAATTGATACTGTAACAATGATTGATGCAGAAGATACGCGGTCGCCGGGCAGATGTTTTAACAAGCTTCTAGCCGCGAACTTGTTCACGAGTATTGAATTTTCCCGTTATTTTTTACATCGTATGAACCAATTTTGATAGATGAGGTATCGTTAGAATCCCTGGCTTATTCCGGGTGACATTGGCTAGTAAAATTAAAAAAAAATGATGGGGTGACCATGGTCCCGCATTAAAGGATAAAGTTGAAAAAAATATTCGAAAATAAGATTAACTATATAATCATCATCTAGAAAATGATGAGTAGATTCCAAAAATATAGTATAACACTATAGTTCAATATCCAGTGATTCACAAAAAATATCATGTACCTACCTAATAAAAATGTGAATAAGATTCTAATTTAACTAGATCAATTTAGATTTTTAACTTTTTAGTTCGTTTTTTGGCAGGGCAGTCGTGTTTTTTAACTTTTTTAATTATGACTTGTTTAATGTATTTCGTAAATTTGTGTAAACCACTAGTATATTCGAGTCAATATTAAAGCCGAAGTGGCTGGAGAGATTCCCCGCCCACACAGCGGCGTCCCACGCGGCCAGTTCCGTGTTCGCGTACTACGTGACACATTGTACTATATACTATACTATACTATACTAGTGTAGTAGTATAGTAACGCTGTAGTAGCATCGGCGGCCAAACGCCAGGCAGGCTATGCCAAAATCTATAGAAGTATATCCGAAATCAAGACTCGCCACTATAATAATACTAGCTCAGTGGCGTGCACAGGTTTTGAAGCTAGGGTAGGCATTGGATAGTCAGAATTACATATTTACTAGCTGTTTTGATGAAATATCTTAGACTGCATCGTCACTTTCCATCAGGTGAGATCGCAGTCAAGGGGTAACTTGTAGTGGAATAATTAATTTAACGAATTAAAAAATACGACTGCGATTTTTGGAGTTTACCTCCATAAGAAGCGATTTGCATATATAGCCATTGGAATCTTATTCACATTTTTTATTAAATGATATTTTTTTGTGAATCACTAAATATTGAACTATAGTGTTATATATTTTTGGAATCTACTCATCATGTTCTAGATGATGATTATATAGTTAATCTTATTTTCGAATATTTTTTTTCAATTTTGGTCTTTAATGCGGGACCATGGTCACAAAGGTCACTCCTTTTTTCAGGCAGTCGCATAAAAATAAAAATAAATATTTTGCATTCCAATACAATTATTCTTATCGTCACCTCCATGGCAAACTTACGAATCTGCAATTTTTGTGAATTCAATATTTCCATGAAAAATCGTAACAGTAACCAAATGTAGTATTGCACGCTGTAGTTAAGGTGCCAGCGGAGGGTGAATTGCCCATACAAACGTAATACCAAAATAAATTCGTAATTCGAGAATATTTCCACCTGATTATGCGATTATTAAGATTGAACTTGTATTTATCTAGGCCCCTGGATAATTATGTTTTCAAAATATTTTCCCAAAATTAAATGTAAGCGCATAGAGTTTTGCTTGTTTTTACGACATGAATGACATGTTTTCTCCTTATTTGTATCATATTAAAACCGACGATATGTTACGTACTAATTGACCAGGAGCATAGCCTATATTGTCAAGTTCCCGAATAACAACACGAAGTGAAAAACACAACAAGTTATCATTCATCATTTTTGGTATTTACAGAACAAGACTAAACGTATAACAAATTCTGTACGCTCATATAGCCATCGCGTTTGCACGCGATCATGTGACATCAGCCAAATAGAGATAGCAATATACCGGCAAATTTATATTTGCGGGTTGAATAGAAATTGCGAGCGGCGATCACCGGCCTCTTAAGTTACGTATTTCTGGCACTGATAGTAAAATAATTCAAATTCAGTGACAGAAAAACGTAACTTTACCACAGTGCTACATTTGGTACGGTTTTTCATGGAAATATTGATTTCTCTAAAACTGCAGATTCGTTAGTTTGCCATGGAGGTGACGTTATAGTCATTTACATAATGTCACTAGAATATTAAAGTTCGTATTACAACAGTGGTACCGATGGGGCACAGCAAATCAGTGGTAGTAGAGAGACGACTGCCTTATTTGTCTTCAAAAAAGTCATTTAATTAATTGTATTAGGCTTTATCACTTGATGGTAAGTGATGATGCAGTCTAAGATGGTAGCGGGCTAACCTGTTAGGGACATGGCAGTTATATTCAACCCATACCCCTAGTCGGTTTCTACACGGCATCGTATCGGAACGCTAAGTCGCTTAGCGGTACGTCTTTGCCGGTAGTAACTAGCCACGGCCAAAGCCTCCCACCAGACCAGACCAGAAAAAATTCAGATATTATAAATTCCCAAATTGACTCTACCGGGAATCGAACCCGGGACCTCCGTACGTTAAGGCAACAGCGCTCAACACTGCGCCAGGGAGGTCGTCAGTCATCAAATGAATATGAATAAATGAATAATTAAAAAAATTAAAAAACACGACTGCCCTGCCAAAAAGCGAACTAAAAAGTTAAAAATCTAAATTAATCTAGTTAAATTAGAATCTTATTCACATTTTTATTAAATGATATTTTTCGTGAATCACTGGATATTGAACTATAGTGTTATATATTCTTGGAATATACTCATCATTTTCTAGATGATGATTATATAGTTAATCTTATTTTCGAATATTTTTTTTCAACTTTATCTTTAATGCGGGACCATGGTCACCCCATCAACTTTTTTTTAAAATTTACTAGCCTATGTCACCCGGAATAAGCTAGGGATTCTAACGATACCTCATTTATCAAAATCGGTTCAGGCGTATAGAAGTTATGGTGGAATATACAAACTCACATACATACATACATGAACATTGAACACATATACTCCTTTTTTCAGGTAATCGTATAAAAATACGGAACCCTTAACTGTGCGTGTCTCAATACGCACTTGGCCAGTTTTTTTTGTACAAACATCAACTATAGCAACACTATAGCTTAATTTGAAATTGTAAGCATTCGATGAATCAGACTCATTAGTTATTTATGGAAACACAAGGGACCGAAGTAAACACACAAAGCAAAGGTTAACTTAGAGTTAACTTACTGATGTCGGTGACGTCATTCCACTTCATGATGACGTCAGCGCAGTATTCACCTGAAACAAAACATTAATTTTCAAGTTAATATACCTACTTAACTTGTCCTGCTCAAATTACTTAATAAACTACCCACTGCCGAAGCCTCCCACAAGACCAGACCATACAAAATTCAGATATTATGAATTCCCGAATTGACCCTGCCGGGAATCGAACCAGTGACCGCACTCACCACTGCGCCAGGTCAGGAGATTGTCGAATTTGACCCCTTAAGTACCTTTAACTTTGGCTCGTAACTTGCAAAAGTCGGGGTTCTTACATTTTTTTACCAATATTTGACTCTTTATTTTAATTTTGAATATAAGATTTAATTTTGAAATAAGATCTTATATGTTAATCGTAAAGCTGAATGGATGTGAATGCAACTCAAACAATCAATTAAAAAATATTTATTCAAAGGTACACTGCAGACTGTACCTAACACTTTTTGGACGTCAGTAAAATATAAAACTCGTTATGGTGACAACATTAAGTATCTTAATACTAAGGCTACGAGGGTATCTAACGCGCCCTGGTCTGTGAAAATCCCATAGCAAACTCAGCCAAGCTGTAATTTCCATCGTCTACACTCTACACCAATCCCTAATCCCTAAAATAAGGATTATATTTCTATAGCACAAACGGCAACAATATTAAAACAATACGGCTTAAGTGATGGCAGTATGACCCCTGAATAACTTTAGTTAGTCCCTAAAAGTGCTGCAGGGCTTCTTACCGGTTTCTAATTCCACTCAAATGTTAATGGGCAAATGAGGTTTTGGGCAATTTCCACTCGCTAATCATGTATCTAAATATCGCTATCAGTATACATAAATAGATTAAATCGTGTTGAGGTACTTATTGATAAATGGGCAGCAAATAGCACTTATCGGGCTGATTAGATTAAGCGGCTATTTTTAAACGAGTTTTTATAAACAAGTTATAAAATAACCCCCATGGACGTTAGACGTGAACCATGATAATATATTGTCGCCGTGCCCGTTAATGTATTTTTGAATTGCATTCTGTAAATTATATATTTGAGTACTTAGTAATTCTTCATAAAGTTATCGTGTGTGAAATCTTCCAAACCGCATTTTAACAGCCTGATGGACTATATCCAAAACCTTCTCACTCTGACAGGATACTTGCGCTCGGTAGTGAGCCGGCAATGGGTAGAAGTGAGTTGGTGATTAAAGCCTCGTAGAACAAGACAAAGGCCGAAATAGGATATTTTTATACATTGTGTGGAAGAAGATATGCAGAAAATTGGAAAGATCCTATCATGGAAGAAAGAAGCAAAGGAATAGAGCCGGAGAAAAATCGTTGAAGAGTCAAAGAGTTGATGAAGAACACACAATTGTACGAACAGTAAAACGTGTACAAACCCAACTTCCTCATATCAACAACAACAATTCCAAGAGAAAATTTAAGAGAACCTATCGATAGTCCCGTAAAATTTCTACAACATGAGTCTTCCATTAGGAATTACCACACAATGCAGTTTTTGCCCGACTGTGAGAAACTGAGTGGTATAATTACAATGGCAGTTCCTTCGATTAAAAAGACGTGCTGAAACCAAGTGAAAAAGTGTTGCATACAATGAATGTAAAGATTGCGGAGTCGATGTCTGCCGACTGCACGCAAGGCAACGGCGTAGCATCATACTAATATTATTAATGCGAAAGTGTGTTTGTTGGTTAGTCCCTCAATCACACCGTAACAGAGCAACGTGATCGACGTGATTTTTAGCATAGTTGAGGACCTGAAGAGTGACTTCGACTACTTTTTATCCCGAAAAATTAAGGCGTTACCGCGGGAATTGAACCACGCGGACAAAGTCGCGTAAATGATTCCAACTAACCATCCACCACCACCACCACTACAGCCTATTAACGTCCCACAGCTGGGCACAGGCCTCCACTCCCATAGGAGAGAGGGAATTAGAGCTTAGACCCACCACGCTGCTCCAATGCAGGTTGGCGGGCTTTAACGACTATTATCATGTCAGTGATAATAATCGGGACCGACGGCTTAACGTGCTCTCCGAAGCACAGGGGTGAAACACCGCCAACTTCCTAACTCCGGGCTAGTACTGGGAATTTCTAATCAGAAAAACCCTATACTTAAATATGGCCCGACCCGGGACCTCGTCGGCCGCAGTCAAACATGCTAACCACTAGACCAACGAGGCAGTCGAGCAACGAGACCAACTAACCATAAAAAGATGTATTTATTGCACCAGAAGCAGGAAAAAGCGGTGTTAGACGGTAGTGTAGTAATAGTAAGTAGTAGTCTTTGGTCTAGTCACTAGAGGTTCGAATCCCAGACACACGTCACCCCCCAGGGGGGATGCGTTGGTAGGTAGTAGTGGAAAAGGCTATATTTCTTGGGAATGTGAGTTTTGAGCAATTAAGCCATAATATAGAAGTCGCGGGTATCACCTAATTGCTTAGTTTTCATAAACTCCCTAGAACTTACCAAACTAACCATTTTTTAAATTGAAATTCTGAAATTTTCTCGTGAGAGGCTTCGGCCGTGGCTAGTAATCACGCTACCGGCAAAGACGTACCGCCAAACGATTTAGCATTCCGGTACGATGCCGTGTAGAAAGTAGAAACCGACAAGGGGTATGGGTTTGATATAACTGCCATAACAGATTAGCTCGCTACCATTTTAGAATGCATCATATCTTGCCGTCAGGTGAGATCGCAGTCAAAGGCTAACCTGTAGTGGAATAAAAAACAACCTACCCAAGAATGTTTTTAAATGAAATTCATGTAAGATAAACAGTAGTGACATCTCGAAGTAATGCAGAATCACATTTCACAGTGGAACAAGTCATAATTTACAAAATTAAAAACCACGACTGCCCTGCCGAAAAACGAACTAAAAAGTTAAAAATTTAAATTAATCTAGCTAAATTAGAATCTTATTCACATTTTTATTAAATGATATTTTTTTTGTGAATCACTGGATATTGAACTATAGTGTTATATATTTTTGGAATCTACTCATAATTTTCTAGATGATGATTATATAGTTCATCTTATTTTCGAATTTTTTTTTCAACTTTAGTCTTTATTGCGGGACCATGGTCACCCCATCAATTTTTTTTAACTTTTACTAGCCTATGCTACCCGGAATAAGCTAGGGATTCTCACGATACCTCACTTATCAAAATCGGTTCAAACGTATAGAAGTTATGGTGGAATATACAAACTCATATACATACATACATGAACCCTGAAAACAATAGACTCCTTTTTTATGGCAGTCGTATAAAGACTACCTACCTAAGAATGTTTTCTTTAATTATTTTTTGTTGTAGCAGCTTTAATGAAGTATAATACTCTCAGAGGATGTTTTTAAATGAAACTCATGTAAGATAAACAGTAGTGACTACACACAGTGACAGTAATGCAGAATCACACTTCACAGTAATGGCCGCGGGTCGCTCTATGAACTGTGGCGCTACAAACTGTTCAATCCAAAGGTCATCGACTGCTCAGTGCTCACTGCTCAGGCCGAGCGCTGCAGAACTAAGTTCACCTTTCACGAACGCAACGCTATTCGGAAGGCTTTACTTTACATAGATATTACTTTACATAGGTATTTGAGGCAGAGAAAACAAAAATTGCGTAACAAAAACTAAAAATGTACGCATTTTATCATACTAATATTATAATGTGAATGTGTGTTTGTTTGTCCTTCAATCGCAACGGATCGACGTGTGTAGAAATAGGCATGATGACTGATTTTGAAAAATGGTCAGATTATGTTCGGAAGTATCCACTATTTCGAAAAAATATCTTATTTCATCAGAAAAATAAGGTTTGGTAGATAAAATTGGCATTTGAAGTTTAAATTTTAAATTTCACGCCAAAACGCTAGCCGGTGTAATGGCGTCGTTTGTGACGTCACTATTGTTTTTACCAATGTACTCTGTGCAGTGTGCAGTAAGCAATAGTGTGATTGTCAAAGCTCGAAACAAACAATTGTGACGTCATTCGCTTCTTGGCGTTAAATCCAATATGGCGGATTGCTGTATTTTATAGTTTTATTTTATCAAAATAAATAGCAATCTCACTCGAAATAGAAAAATAAATACGTTTTTTATAATCCATGAATCATAATTCATTAGATAAATTCATAATTTCATTGATGCATGGTTACTGTCATCATGCCTATTGTTGTAAGACTGTAAGGAGTCTGACATAGTGTCATAGAGTAAGTTAATTATTAAAATGTATGATAAGTAGTCTAGCGCTGCAGAACTAAGTTCACCTTTCACGACAGCGACGCTTTCGGAAGGCTTTACTTTACATAGGTATTACTTTACATAGGTATTTGAGGCAGAGATAGTCGTACCAAAACAAAAATTGCGTAGGTAAATAAAATAAAAATTTACGCATTTTTATACGACTGCCTGAAAAAAGGATTGTTTTCAGGGTTAATGTATGTATGTATGTATGTGAGTTTGTATATTCCACCATAACTTCTATACGCCTGACCCGATTTTGATAAATGAGGTATCGTTAGAATCCCTGGCTTATTCCGGGTGACATAGGCTAGTAAAATTAAAAAAAAAATGATGGGGTGACCATGGTCCCGCATTAAAGGATAAAGTTGAAAAAAAAAAATCCAAAATAAGATTAACTATATAATCATCATCTAGAAAATGATGAGTAGATTCCAAAAATATATAACACTATAGTTCAATATCCAGTGATTCACAAAAAAATATCATTGAATAAAAATGTGAATAAGATTCTAATTTATCTAAATTAATTTAGAATTTTACCTTCGTTTTTTGGCAGGGCAGTCGTGTTTTTTAATTTTTTCAAATAAGACTTGTATCATACTAATATTATAAATTCAAATGTGCATTTGTTTGTCCTTCAATCACGTCACAACGGATCGACGTGTGTAGAAATTGTTGAAAGACTGACATAGTGTCATAGAGTAAGTTAATTATTACAATGTATGATAAGTAGTCTGTGTTTTGACAACGTATGTAAAATGGTTGTTCAGAAATAAAGTTTATTTTAAATTAATACATCAGTGTTTTATACAAACTAAAACAGAAATAAAAATTATTTTATTTATTTACTAATTACTTTACAGTGGCTTTGGAAGTCGGTTTTTTGGAAAGAATTTTTATTTTTAACTTTTTAGTGTCAGGATTGAAGATTTGGAGTCAGAGTTTTTTATGGGACCACCTCGAGAGCTTCCTCTAAGGACTGAAAACTTTTTCTAATCGGTTCAGAAACCACGGAAATATGCACCGCAATACATTAAAAAAAAATACGGGCCGAATTGAGAACCTCCTCCTTTTTTTGAATGCGGGTAAAAATTAACGGGGAACTCCTTAATTTTTAACCGACTTCCAACGCGTCAATCAAGAAAATTTAAACCACGTTGAAACGTACGTTGAGAATAATTTGGAAGATTTGTGTGGTGTGGTGAATATCGCAATCTATATGTCACCGTAAGATTGTAAAAACCGTTAGATTATAATCTAACTCGCGAAATTGAAAACTCTCGAAAGATTACAATTTAACGTGTTATTTTCCGGTAGATTGTAATCTGATAGATATATAATAAACCCGATAAAACCTAACTACCTGGTTATTTATGTCGAACCCTAACCTAACCTACAAGAAAGAGACAAGAAAACGTAAATACAATGAATATTTCAAAAATTGACACTCAGAACATTGAACAGTGTACAATCTTTCGACAGTTTACAATTTCGCGAGTTAGATTATAATCTAACGGTTTTTACAATCTTACGGTGACATATACATACGGTACCCCATAGATTTACTTACTGTGGCGGATTACAACGAATTAAAGTTCTGCTTCTTTCATTAAATTACATACCCTTTCCTAGTTTAGTTTCAACTGGCATGCCCGAGAGTTATTCATAGTGTTCTCAAAGGTGTATGGAGACTGCCGATCCGCACTTGGCCAGCGTGGTGGACTATGGCTAGACTATTCTCATTTTGAAAAGAGACTCATGCTCAGTAGTGTGCCGGCAATGAGTTGAAGTGATAATGATGACAACTTAGCAAGCGTACAGTACGGAAACGAATATAATAAATAGATGGTCATCTAGTGATTATCACTAAAATGATAATAGTCGTTAAAGCCTGCCAACCCGCATTGGAGCAGCGTGGTGGTTTAGAACTTGGGCTACCACGTTACTTCTTTCGCAGCTAGATTTTGAAACCTGTGAGGTGCGAGCGGAAGGGTGATTCGAACAAGTAGTAAGAGGAATGTTTATACAAGTCAAAATTAAAGAACTAACTTAGGACAAAATAATGTGTTGCTTAGAATATGTCGTGAGTACAATAACCTCTTCAAAACTGCTAAAATTACCACAGATCCTCATTCACTCTCTTTACAGCAGTACAAAAGGATGCTGCATCAGTTCATTGATGCAGTATCAAGAGACTTATAATATATCTAGCTGCTTTTTTTTTTGTAATTTTGTTTGTGTTTTTTTAAGGCGCGGGGACTAGATGACTTTTAGGTATTTGAGGGGGTGAAGCAGAAGGGTTACGGGGTAGGAGTCCCCGCCCACTGCGAGGCCGCGTACGAAACGAGCGCTGCAGCCCGCTGTTCTAATCGGGAAGCGATGAGGCACTCGTACACTCGGTAGAGTCCGAGTAACAAAACTGTAGGTTACATATAATTATGTAAGTTATTTTCGTTAGCTAAGTAATCAGACGTTTGGCTCAGTCAGCTAGGTAATGGGGAAAATGACCATCACTAATTCAGTTACAGGTTCCATCCTTTACCAAACCATTTTTTTTTCTAAAAGTTTTCTTTTTTTTATTATTAATAAAATTGTAACAGGTCTAATTCTGCACATTGAAGATATATTCGAATTTTTTTAGGCACTATAAATATATTCATGAAACTTGGTATTTGGGCTCTTGTAATAAAAAAATATGTGATTCACAGTTTTTGTAAATTCCACCCCCAAAGGGGAATAGGAGATCAAAGTTTGTATGGGATTTAAGGAACTAACTAAATAAAAGCTAGTTTCATGATAAGATTTTATTAAATAGGTATAAGTAGTTAGTTCGGTACAGCATTTTTATTTTTAGGGTTCCGTACCGTTTTTAGCGAGACATCACGTGACTTCTCCCAGCCATCAAATATATTTTGAATATTTTATAAAATACTCCACGACTCAGTATTATAATTACTAAAATTCGTCAAAACTTAATATTATTTAATTACTAAAATTCGTCAAAACTTAGCTTTCTGCTGCAAGAAGGGTTATTTTCTTTATCATCGTCATATGGAGATGTTAGGAATTCTTTATAAATTCGTTGTCTCTTAGGTAGAGAAGAATCCACAAAAGTTGATACTAATGAAATTTCTTTTTCTCTTAGTGGCATACCGCGCGCTCGTCGTGAATCAACTATTTCAGGCAATAGCCAGTCCATGTAAAAAGTCACTAGCTTTTCCTTCATCATTTTCTCCCAAAAATTATCATCTTTTTTTATTATCTCAGTTTTGAGTGGCTTATTTTCACCACTCCAAACTGCAAACAGACACTTTTCTCTTCCTGATACATGCAGCTGCCCTTGAATCTGATAGAACCAATTACTGTTCTTATTCAGTTCAATCACTTTATTTTTTTTATTGTATCTCCATATCTGAATTTTGTTTGCCTTTATAGACTCTTCTACACTGTTTTTGAACGCCACTAATGGACATTTTATTTCCACTATTGTGTCTTGTCCTATCAAGCCATCTGGCGTAGCCCCAATAAAGGGGTATTGGTGGTCAACGAACAACCCACAGGGCTCAATGACTATATTTTCTTGAATGGCAAGTTGTTGCAGAGCTAGGTGTTCGTTTTCCACGCCATGTGCGATTGCAGCTATTTTACTCAGGTTAGATTTGTACAGAATATTTTCTACTAATTTTGCCTTACTAGCATTTTCTCTTCTTTTTACTACTAAACCGAAATTCGATGCGGTTATCATATTTTTTCTTAACTCAATCCATTCATCACTATCTCTTTGATCAATAGTAGACAATTGTATTTTGTCTTTGTTTGATGTCAATTTTGTAAGATTTAACAGAAAAGATTCTTTAGCCTGATTTAATTCATCTATTGTCAAATCAGGGGTAGTACTCTGAGCTCCATAATCATTTTGAGCAGTAACTTTCTTAAGCATTCGGTTTTTTTTATGAGGGTTTGCCTTGTTAAATTTTCTTTTTAACAGTCTTCTTTCTTCAAAATTTTTGAGGATGCTTCTTGGACTTCTCCCTAAAATTCGTTTATGGAGTAGATGTCTTGGATGGGAGTTATTAAAAGTCACGACTGCAGCATTGCAACGCGCGCGGTAGCCTCGACGAAGCGAGAAATTAATTCTCTTTCCTCCTACAACCTTCGCAATCACACTGTTGAAGCGCTCTACTACATTAGTATCTACGTCTTCAAGCATGCTTCTTGATTTTGCAAGAACTGATTGCATTATCGTCTGCATCCTGAACCAGATCGTAGTGGTTTGTATTTCCATATTGCTCTGTGTTGTTTTTTCTTTCGAACAATAATACGACTCGCATTTTTCATGGTCACCGAAAGCATGATGGATAGAGTTTTGTACTCCGTTCCTGAAACCTATTATTGCCTCTGGTTTATCTTTTTCTGTCTTGTACTTTTTTATTGATGCAATAACTACCTTACGAATACTCATAATCTTCAATTCTGTTAACGCTTTTCTGAGGGACAACGCATATTTCGTATCTTTGGCCAATGCTCTCAATTTGTTACACATATTGCGGAGCATGTGATTTCGACATTCTATCTTTTGAACTGTGTGCGTTGGGTAAGGATTACGTGCTAGTATTTTGGCGTATGTAGCAGAGTCTCCGTCAGCAATTAACCTTGCATAAATTACATTGTACATCGCTACTGATGTTTCGAATCCTTGGCAAATGATTTCAGATTCCATACCGCTAGAGGCACCCGTGTAATTTTTGAAGCAAACATGTTCCGGTGTCGCCGTTTGTTTTTTCTCCGCTCGAGCACATACTAGGCAATATTTGTTTTTAATGCCTATAAATAGCACTTCACCAAATCTGCGACCAACGATTGCTGCGGCACCGGATAATGCTTTATAATTATTGCCATAGGATCGCGATGACCAACAGCCATCGGCATATACGTCTATTAGTGGTGTACCGTCTTTGCTCAACTTCCCTTCAGCTATCGCTGCATCACGCTCTCGCATAGCTGCTGCTGTCATCGTTTCAACAGCTGTTGATTCCCATTTTTCATAAACCATGTTTTGAATTCCGGCATAAGTTGATTTTGTGAAAATAGGAACATCCATAGACGCTGTTATTTCTTCAAATTGCGAATAGCCAATACCTGCTGAAATTATTCCTGTAACCGCACCCACGTTAGCATTGACATTATGTTTGCTTGAAAAATCTTCGCTTGTAATAATAAAGTCTTTGTTACACATTTTACATCTAAACTTGTATTGCGAGAACAAACCTGTCCTTTTTTCACCAATAAGTATCATATGCGAGAAATTACAGTCAAATGAGGAACTATGGTTGGATACAGTTTGCAACTGCTGGATAAAGTGCATTATATCAATAACTCTTCGACCATGAACTGGTAAGTATTTATCTTGAGATTCGGTCTCAATGCATAGTTCGTCTTCGGTAGCTTCTCTGAAATTAAAAGAAACGGTACTTTAAAAAAGGTTGAATTGTGAAAGTCATTATATTATATTACTGGTTTAGCTATAATAGGTAATAATATAATAAGTAGTTTTAGATTACCCAGAATTCGGTTTTTGGATAATGTCTGCTTCTTCCGAAGTTTGATTACCCATTGTTGGCACGAGTGATAATATTGTTTCAGGTTCTGAACTCGGAACATTTTTTGATTCTCTGCAATTGAACAAAAATTTTTGTGGACGTAAATTTATCATAGTGGGTAGGTACAGTCCGACAAGAAAGGCTAGAAATATTTGTTTGCTTTGTTTGTTTGTTTTATTTGCTTCTTTATCTATCGAGATTGCAGTTTGAATAAATTTTGGTATTGTAAGTGATGTTCCATCGTATTCGTGCTGTGAATGCTTGCTCTAAAAATAAAACAGTAAATAGTAGTAAATCATAGATTTTGAACGAAATCGGCACAATAACATAGAATTTCAAAATAGCAACGACCTTTTTGAAATTTTGGTAAGAGTTTTCTGTTATGTGATCCCAGAGATCCTCAAATATAGATTTTGAACAAAATCGGTACAGTAACAAGGAAATTCAAACTGGCGCTGACCTTTTTTTTAAATTTTGGTAACATTTATCTGTTTTGTGATCCCAGAGATCCCCAGATATCGATTTTGAACGAAATCAGTACAATAACATAGAATTTCAAAATGGCGCCAATTCATTTTTACGGTTCCGTACTCAATGGGTGTCAACGGTACCCACCCTATTACTAAGCCTGCGTCCGTCCGTAATTTAAAAAAAAAACATTTAGCGGGCTGCTTCTCCTAAACCGTAATAGGTTATAGAGTGTGAATTTCTATTGCGGCAATAACAAAAAATAATAAGGAAAAAACAAACACAAAGGGGGCCCCCCGATACAAGAAATTTTGAAATATGTATTTTATGGTACGGAACTACGGAACCCTTCGTGGCGAGTCCGATTCGAACTTGGTCGGTTTCCTGATTCAAGGCAAACAGGTACATCTATTACTCACTCTTGCAAAACTCCCGTAGATGGTTCTTCAGAATTGATCTTCAATCGTCTTTTCTGACTGAAAATTTAATATGATATTATTTATAATTTAGTAATTCACAGGGAATATTTTATTTGAAAAAAAAAAGAAAAATGCAATGATATAAAATCCCCTAGAGATCCGAACCCATAACATAACACTTACTACTCGCCGCTCAACCAACAAAGCTATACGTCCAATACTAATAATGATGAAAATAAGGTACAGTAAAGACACAGTATAACAGTACAATATAAACCTACTCGCGTAATAAAATATTGATAAAAAAAAATTATAAGTGCCTACTTACTTTACAACGTCCATCATGTGTTTTTGTTGGTTTTTATATTTATTTTTTTTAGATTTTTTTCTGGGGTACATTTTTAAAATGTTTTTGATTGATTTTATTAACAAAATTGGTCTATACAAACTTATTTACACTTAAAATTATGCACACTATATAACATATAATTACGACTGCACCTAAATAAATAAAATAGTCTTTAGCATGAAACAAAAACAATTTTCAATTATTATGATTGACAAGAAATTTGCGGGGTGAGCTAGCGTAACGTGCGACAGGTCCACCTAGCAGCGCGCCTCAGCGATTACTATCTAATTGAGTACGAGTGACAAAGAAGTCGCTACTGGGGAAAAAGTTGCCAAATGAGAAATCATAATAAAAATCATTAAAAAATGTAGAAGTCGCAATATTAAAATCTAAAACAGCCATTTACTTTATTAACATACGACAAACAATCGTGCTTAATTTTATTAAAATTAATGTATAAATAAAGAAGAACCATGTGTAATAGTGCATTTGCAGAGGCAACTTTGCCATTTTTTTCTATCGAGTAAAGTTAGCGAAATCGTGTTTTGGACACAGCCATCAGGTCAGAAATACGATCAATTATAAAACTTTTTTTTATTATAATGATATGCCTGATAGATTTTACTCAAGAGAGTTCAAGACCATCCTCATTCACCTCGATTTGTCTATACACAGCGCCTTAAGTTTAGCGCTATTTGTTAACTGGTAACCCCGCACTTGCGAGATCAGCTAAATGCATGCCGGCTTGCCAGTAATTGGGTGTACACTCTAAAATGTTTTATGTGTTTTGTTATTTTTATGTTGTTTTTGTGTATTACCTGTTGGCAAACCATTAAATAAAAAAATAAAAAAAAAACACGACTGCCCTGCCAAAAACGAACTAAAAAGTTAAAAATCTAAATTAATCTAGCTATACAGAATCTTATTCACATTTTTATTAAATGATATTTGTTTGTGAATCACTGGATATTGAACTAGTGTTATATATTTTTGGAATCTACTCATCATTTTCTAGATGATGATTTTTTAGTTAATCTTATTTTCGAATATTTTTTTGTACGCCTCTGTACGCTGGCTAGGCCGGGTCGCGATGCAGGCTAGGCTAGGCTAGGGCATTCACCCGGACTGAAACCGGGTCGCGGAGGTTACCGTGCGCACCCGACCCCGCTCGCTCTGTTCCCAAAACATACTCTATAGTCATCAAAAATACATCTTACCATGAAGCCAGCTACAGAGGTATAGAGGTATAACCTCTGTAGCATTATTTCTCATTAGAAATCCTATAACCTAAAATGACCCGCACTGCCATAAAAAAAAAAAAAAACCTCTGTAGCTGGCTTCATGGTAAGATGTATTTTTTACTAACGAATGCCCGCGACTTCGTCTGCGTGGTTTGAGGTCTTTTGATTCCCGCGGGAGCTCTTTAATTTTCCCGGGATAAAAGTAGCCTATGTGCTATTCCAGACTAATCTATCTCAGTGCCAAATTTCAGCCAGATCCGTTCAGCCGTTGCGGCGTGATTGGGTTTGAGGTTTTTTGTTCCCGCGGGAGCTCTTTAATTTTCCGGGATAAAAGTAGCCTATGTGTTATTTCAGACTATAATCTGTCCCTGTGCCAAATTTCAGCCAGATCCATTCAGCCGTTGCGGCGTGGTTGAGTAACAAACATCCATATATCCATCCAAACTTTCGCATTCATAATATTAGTAAGATTCCACTACAAGTTAGCCCTTGACTGCGATCTCATCTGATGGTAAGTGACGATGCAGTCTAAGATGGTAGCTAGGGTATGACAGTTATATTAAACCCGTACCCCTAGTCGGTTTCTAGACGGCATCGAACCGGAACCGTACGTCTATGCCGGTAGGGTGGTAGCTAGCCACGGCCGAAGCCTCCCACCAGACCAGAGAAAATTCAGAAATTGTAAAATCCCAAATTGTCCCTGCCGGGAATCGGACCCGCGATCTCCCACGTTAAGACAACAGCGCTCAACACTGCATCAGGGAGGTCGTCAAAACACAACACCGTCCTTCAAACCCCAAAGGAAAAAGAAAACATCCAAATTGGGCAACGAATTGACTTTATCGCGACTAAATCTGGGTTTTATCTTGTTTTTAATAACAAAGCCCATAATCTGTGGTGGCACAGTTCCACACAACACACACACCAAGTTAGGCAATGTCCTCCTGGCTGATAACATCGCGATGTGGGTTGCCGAACCCGTGTTATCACCTTATCACGATAAACAGCTGATTTACTTGTTTGTTACCTATTCGTATTAATCACATTTCAATGTCTTCTTGCGCAGTATAACTCGTTCACTATGGTATTAGGTATAACTGAACACGGGTCTTCTCTCAGAATGAAAACGGTTAAGCACATAGTCCACCATTCTGGCCAATTGCTAGACCTCACACACCACCACCACCACTACAGCCCATTAACGTCCCACTGCTGGGCACAGGCCTCCACTCTCATAGGAGAAAGGGAAAACTATGAGAAACTATGAGAAAATTATATGGAGAACTCCAGGTATGCAGGTTTCTCACCATATTTTCATGCAAAAGTATATAATAATTAGATAATTATTATTACTTAATATTTTTAAGTAAAAATAATAATAATTATCTAATTAATTAATAGCGAAATACCACTCTCTCATTCACTCACCCACTAATCACGATATCTCAGGAACTATGAACTATAAAGCGTACTAAGTTCCTTATTTGGCGTAAACATTAGCTAAGAAACGATCTTGAGAAAATTCGCCCCTAAGGGGGTGAAATGGGGGTTGGAAGTTAGCATGAAAGTTCTATGTTTTTGAATTATAGACATGAAAATCAGTATTATAGTTTTAAATCTATGTATCGATAGGCCTTTTGCAGCGGAAAAATTTCATAATCTTATTGGAAATCAGAAATTTTACTCGGACGAAGTAGCAGGCGACCACTAGTTAATTATAATTAAGTACTAGAAAGTTGAAACGAACATAGTGCCGAAAACTCTGGGCTTCGAAACTAGGACCCACCAAATCCGTAACTAAGCCGAAGTCGTTAACTCGTAACCTATTTTCTATCACAGCAACAGGGAAGTTCCCAATTTGTAAAGAGGAGTTTTTGCCACATTTAGAATATCTATATTTGAACAATTTGTCGTGTATGATCAATGATGTAGCCGATCTCGCTACGCCTACGCCCTACATCAGAAGTTTGATCATGTTCTCCTTATCGGGACCAATCCAAGGAGCGAAAACTCGGTGGACTTACATAGTTTCACTAATTTTTATGTCCTATAACCTCCCTGCTCCACCATGAGATCCTGTTGGCGAGACAACTTAGCGTCGAGAAAAATCAATAAGCCCAAACATGACTGATGACACATCAGCTATAGGTTTCACAGGAGCTGGGTAGTCCACAGAATGAAAAAAATAACCTAATTGATAATATATCAAGCTAGATAGTTGAAGTTTAAAAGCTAGACGTAGAAATCATCATTTCCTCAAGAATTACTTAAGTACTGGAAAAGCAACGCGAAACTTATCGAACTCAAATTGGCAACCGAGTTGATGGGGATCGAATTTTAGTCGTATCGAATTCGACGAAAATTGCTCTCTGATATACAAGATATCCCCTAAAGACGATATAGTGAACTTTACGACGAGACGAATCAAGGAGGAGGCGGGGAGACGGGCAATCGTAAAAACGATTCTGCTGTTAAGCCAGCTACAGATGTTACAACAATTCGGATGCCGACATGTGTCACGTCCAACAAGAGTTGAAAGAAAGAAAGAAAGAAAACATATTTATTTGCTCGTTAGCTTGTTTTCATCACTTTAACGTTTACTAATGATGCCATCCATGCAGGTTATATTTGAGGGAGTTTACTTGGAGTCTCTGGTCTCCACAACTTTTAGAAAAACGCCAGTAGTCAAGACTGAGGTCTTGTCGGATGTTATTATTACTTTCAAACTGTCAACTGTAAACATGTCAGAACTTTTGATTTTTGAAGCATCCACGAAAAAGGTTGAAAGCCAGATCTTCAAATTTCAGCTTTCCATTTGTTTAATGACTAAGGTAATGCAACGAGTAAAATGTAGTACATATCTACTCCATTAGACGACACCAGCACGATCAATTCCAACTTCAAACCTAAGTTGGTCTGTTCGAAGTCGGCACATGTGAAGTGAGCTCGTAAAACTGGCTCCAGGGACCGGTTGCGGCCGGTCCATGTCTCGTGACATAAGTTATAATAACAAGTCGCACTGTTGACGGAAATCACGATCCTGCGAGGCTTTTTACTTCGCCACATTATGACACACATCTTCTTAATTCAACGACAGCCGACGATTGACAAGAAGCGAGCTTCGCAACCAGTTAGCAACGCTTCAATGCACTCGGGACGTGAATGGGTATGCTTCCAGGAAGATGTACTGGATTTAATGGAGGCTACCTTAAACGGACAGCCGTTTTTATGGTATAAAAGTAATATAAGAATCTGAACAATCGTAAGGAAGCACTGACGTTCAGGGACTGGAACATCGAAAATCGAAATCTGATCATCGGATCAAATAGACTTATTACACACACGTAATATATTATTTGGGTGTAATCTAATAATTTTTTGAAGAGAAAGTGATAATTATTGCTTGAAGATAAATAAAAATATGAAAACCCCACCTAAGTGGGGTTTTCATATTTTTAGTTAGTTTCATAAACAACTTGGCGAGTCCAATACTGAGGATTGCTAGACCAAAACAACGCTAGAAAATAATTCAGGCAGAGGATTCTGTGAACTAATATCGACGGAGTTGTAATATCAAAAATTAAAATTTAGAAATATTGTTAAAATCAAATCTTTAGCTTGAAATACTTCATCAAGGTTATGAACATATGAAGAAATACATAAATTCAAGGGTTATTCTTAGGTCAGTCATAATATCCTGCCACCAGATTAGAAACTTTCTAGAATACTCAATACTCAATATCATTTATTCAATATAGGTACACTGTAGGTACACTTATTGACGTTAAAAATTACTTACTTACTTATAAAACAAGATGGTGATAATTGGTTACGGTATCTTAAAGCTAGGGTTCCAAACGCGCCCTGGTCTGAGAAGAGCCCACAACAAACTCAGCCGGGTCTTTTTCCTTCTTTTTACTATCACCTTCTCACAAATCATCTTAACTAAGGAACTATCGGAGCCATAGAGCAAATCATTGCCACCTGCCATCCTAGAACACCTGCTGAAGAAGGTATTATATCAAGTGCATGTAGTTTCCCCCATATCGTCACAACAACATAATAACTGTCAATTAAAACAAACTCACCGGGAACAGATTGATTTCCACGCAATGTAGTTATCAGTGGTTTTGATTACGCTTCGATCGCGCCAGCTGACCGCGCAGGGGGGGGGGGGGGGTGTCGCAGGGGGGCATGGGGGGGCAAGGGGGGGGCATGGGGGGGGGGGGCAGGGGGGTCGATGCGGCCGCGCGATTGGCCGACGCACCGTAATCTCATGCGAATGGCTGCGCGTGCGACTACTTGTGTCATATTTTCTAGTTTTAAACGCAGGCCACGTTTTAAATTCTGTTCTGACTTGTAGGTAAATATTGTAGATGGCCACTTCTAGGAATGGACAGCCACTGAACAGCTTGAAACCATAAAAGTAGATTCCCTGCCTTTAAGACACAGCTATGCCTGCCAGCTAGATCTGTTGATTTACTACAGGCAGGCATGGCTGTGTCTTAAAGGCAGGGAATCTACTTTTATGGTCACAAAAGTCGCACGAGACAACTTCAGAATCATTCTGAATCGAAAATCCAAGACATGCTAACTTTAATGGATTCTAATATAATACCATCGAGCTTTCATAATGATGGAGGTGGGAGTCCATTGCTTACAATGAATAGGTACATCGAGTTTGGGCTCGGTAGACTTCTTTCAGTGAGTCAATTTATAAAATATTGTGATGATTATACCACAGAATACTAACTATGACTACATTATACAGTCTGATGATGGTACGTAGGTAGTAATTAATGGAAAATTATTTGCAAATTTTTTACTGTGCTTTTTCATATTTAAACAAGGTAGATAGATACAGCTACTTTCCGATGGAGTAGGAGGAATAACTTCCTAGCGGAATCTTATTTGAATGACGATTCATAATCGTCATCATCCTTTCATCATCATATCGAATAAGAAAATAGAATCTTATAGAAAGTAACCTCATAACATAATCGAATAAGAAAATAGAATCTTATAGAAAGGAACCAAAAACATCACAACAATATTATCATACCTAGGCGTATTATTGGTCGGTTTAAAAACAAACAAACAGAGCTATAATGTTTTGCAACAATATCATGAACCTGTAAATATACTTAACCACGTCGGAGTGTGACACCAATCGAGGTCATAGTTCAGAAGTAAATAGGTACCTAACTGGCGATTTCAACCTCACACCAAAATAGATAGCAAATTACAAGCTGTACTTAAATATGACATTACTTTTAGTTTTTACTGGAGACGTAACTAGGTACCTGCCTGGGGTCTCATTCTCTAAGGCCCACTTGTGCAAGAACTCTTAAATTGATCTAGTTAAATATTTTAAAGCTGCCCCTTTTTGGCAACTACAATATGCATTTGTCAAAAAGGGACAGAATTATAAAACTTAGCTACCTAAATCAGTTTAATGTCCTTGTGCAAGTGGCCTTTAGATTTATTTGTTATTTTGCACTTTATAATTTACAGTTTTCATAGTTATGCCTACAAGAAAAGTCTAATTTGGTATGTATGTATTTATGTAAGTACTTAGATAGTTTGAATGTCTATTAGGTGAACTGATAAATTAGTGGTTCAACCTGTTAATTTAGGAAGTCCGTAGTTCGAATCTCAGGCTCATCCCCAGGAAACCAGGAAATCTCTTTGATTTTTTGAAGTGAAAACTTCTTTAGGTGCGTTGAGCGCTTTTTGGTAGGGAGTAAAAATGTAGATTCGCGTGACCGTGACCGACATGCTCGCGAACATATAAATATACTACATTCGAAATTAAACTTTAACGCCTTACTGTTAAGGTTTATATTTTAATAACTTTAATTGAAAAAAAAACCTTTTTCACTTCTATCGGCAGTCCTTAAGACTGCCATTTTTTTGAAATGCACGTAAGTCTAAATGCAGAATAGCTAAAGTGCGTGTCCGAGGACCGAATCCCCGGTCAACTTGACAGGCTGCCGAACGTCTGAACTACTAAGCTATGACCGCCAACTAAATCGTGTATATGTCACCGTAAGATTGTAAAAACCGTTAGATTAATTATAATCTAACTCGCGAAATTCTAAACTGTCGAAACATTGTAAACTGTTCAATGTTCTGAGTTTCAATTTTTGAAATATTCATTTTATTTACGTTTTCTTGTCTCTTTCTTGTAGGTTAGGTTAGGGTTCGACATAAATAATCAAGCAGTGCCGGGTTTAATTACCTATCAGATTACAATCTACCGGAAAATATATTTTTTTTATCCACTACAAGTTAGCCCTTGACTGCGATCTCACCTGATGGTAAGTGATGATGCAGTCTAAAATGGTAGCGGGCTAACCTGTTAGGGGCATGGCAGTTATATTAAACCCATACCCCTATTCGGTTTCTACACGGCATCGTACCGGAACGCTAAATCGCTTGGCGGCACGTCCTTGCCGGTAGGGTGGTAACTAGCCACGGCCGAAGCCTCCCACCAGGCCAGACCAGGGAAAATTCAGATATTATAAATTCCCAAATTGACCCTGCCGGGGATCGAACCCGGGACCTCCGCATGTTAAGACAACAGCTCTACACACTGTGCCACGGAAGTCGTCAAAATAATGCGTTAAATTGTAATCTTTCGACAGTTTAGAATTTCGCGAGTTGGATTATAATGTAACGGTTCTTACAATCTTACGGTGATATATAATTCTATTTAAGTAAATGACAGCAAAATTATAAGTTCTGTAGTTCTGTAAATTGATTGACTGTAAAATGAATTAAATAGGCATAGCACAAAGCTAATAAACACTGTCTAAGGAAAAACATAGGTAAGTATATATATAGAAAATATACAATGAGTACAATGTTGTGAAATCAGAAGCAAGTCGGAAAACTAGTAATTTAGCGGAATGCGTGGCCGATGCTGAGCTACACACCACTCTTGCCGCTCTACGGACACCGGTTACCAACTCTCTAACCACTCGCAGGATTACTTGATTATAACTAGCGGTTCGCCCCGAACTGAGACCTCGCGGTATCCATAACATAGTTTTAACTATATATTGTAATAATAGTTAACTTTTAACATTAGACGTAAAAGAACTAAAGAGTTATTGGAGAAACGATTAAACTTTTACAGAGCGCCATCTATTGACATCATTGTGAAGTTATGTTAAAAATACTGAAGCTCATTAAAAATTCAATAATTTCGTTTCCGTACAATATTTATCTAATTTTAGTATTTGTTGTTCAAGTACAGGATATAATTCGAATAATTGTTCAAGTTTCAGGCTCAGGCTTTCAGGAAATTGAGAGTTCTGAGGTCGACTTTGGACGTTAGAAAATCTCCACTTTGAAAGCCTCCCATTTCGTCAATATTAGGGAAAAAATTTAAAAAATATATTTTTGGACTCTATTCCTAATTATCTTTTAAATGATATACCGCAACCCTATGTAACGCTAAAAAAATTTTTTACTTATCATTCGCTTATAAGAGAGCCCCGCTGAAATAAAGATTTTTATAACTTTTTAAGCCATATTCTCTTGGAGGCCATCGGTTTACATACTATATTTAAATTTGAAGTAATTACGTTCAGTAATTCAGAAGTAATAAGGCTCTGACTGACGGAAGGACGGACGGACGGACAAGTGCAAATTTACTCAAGTAGACTCAGAGACCTTCGCTTCGCTCGGTCAATAATGTTTTTATCCGCAGGTTTCCAGCGAAGTTAAGTACTTCAATTTGTTCATAAGCAGAGAGACTACCTACTACAGATTTGTATCGAGCAGCTTGCAGAATGCTGAATGATTAAACTAATTAATGAAAATATATTATTGGTGTAGGTAATTAGAGGCAGGATCGGATATGCAAATGATACTAAAAAGTATATAAGCTCACAAGTTTTTTACAATTCCAAAGGTTTTGGGAAAATACTTTTCTTCATAGATTAAATATGATTTAATTTAAGCGATCTGTCTCATAACTATATCAATTTGTAATAACGTATGCAGGTGAAATCGGCAAATAACCAACATGATGCAACATTAATTACCGAAATCCGATTTAAAGATTTATAACTTGCCTATTAGTCTAGGCAATGGGGTGGTCCGTTGTATGGAGACCCCCGCATTAAATCTTCAGTCTATGAAACTTAGCAGGGTTTTAGCATTGGATGATCTAAAACTTAAACAAAAATATCCAACAAAAAAAACATCCGGAAGTTAGGTATTTATACCTAAAACTTAATATTTAGTACTGAATATTTTTCTATTTTCTCGATTTCTTTTTAAAATAATAGTAGGTAAGTAGTATATTTAAACTCAAAACCGAAATATCAAATGAAATAATCATACAGAACATCGATGTTTAAACCGATTTTATGACGAAATCTAAACTGCGTTTACGCGATAATGTACCTTCCTGCTTTAACAATGGGGTATAGCATAAAAAAACCTTAATTCCTTGTTGGATATTTACAATATACGTTTAACTCATGATACTTAATCATACTGTTAAGTTTCGTCGCCTGAGAAATTATTGTTGGGTCTACTAGCTTTATTGCCTAGACTATATTTACTGACAGTACTGACAGTAGGTTCTGCAAAGAACCCATCACAATACTGAATCAGCAAGCCTAATGGGATTCAGCCAACTCGCAAACGGAATCCTAAACGATGGAGTACTTATTGGAAGAAAAAAGCAGTTCTTGATTCTGCAGGAACACATTAACGTTGCTGTTACTACAGAATGGCAGTGCGATTGTTTTTGCGTGACAGACGTGGCTGTTTGCTCTCGCTTCCTCTCGTCAGGTTTGGTATATGTGTGAGGGGGATAAGGCTGATGGTTTTTGCGGACGTGGCTCATCGCTCCATGCTGGGGCGCGAGAGCAGGGGGCCCATTCACTGCAATTACCAATTGATGGTATAAAACGATTCACAATCTCCTAGGGCTGTCAGGATGCCCGTCAAGCTTTCTTTGTACAGTGTCTGTCCAATACCAACTGTCAGCGCCAAGTTAGGTCGGCGTTCGTCTTTTGGTAGACTGGGATGTTTGCCTTTACCATATGTACTTCAACCGGCTTGATCGTATGTGCAGCTTTGGTTAAAAAACTGATCATATGGCGTGCCAACTTGTTGTTTTTAGTTTAAAGACAAGACCGTCGAGGTTTATAACCATCGAGAAGTGTCGGAAATCCAGTAAGAACTCTGATTAGGTTCCCAAATCAGAATTGCTTGCTTTCCCAATTGATTCAATAGCAAATCCATGCAGTGTTTGACCTTAACGCCATTGAGTTTCGTAATTATAAATAATAAGTCTATGGAGTGAATCTTAGATTTTAATTAAACTCTTATTATCATCTCCATGGAGTCAAAAGTATCGTAAGTATTATGTCTTACTACTAAATAAACTGACATATACACAATACATCACCCAACCCACCAACAACAATGTAGGTACTACTAACTGTTGGATTTTTAGCTACTTACAACAGTGGATGGACAACCCACGTCCATTCTGCGAGTTGCCACAAAGCGGTACGCAGAAGCGAGTCTAATTAATTTCTCCAGTTTTGGATGTTTAATGTAAACCATCTCTTATCTGTTGGCTGACGACGTCCAAGACCTACAACTGCCCGAGAGTATACTCCTATTGAATGGAAAACTGCTCTTAAAACTACTATGTATTGCATGAGTTATTATAAATGATTCATTTATTTCACGTAGGACAACTTGGGTCACTTATAAGAAAGTTGTGTCACGGTTCAGAAAGCTGATTCCAATGAGAAGAGCCGGCAAGAAACTCAGCAGTTGCTATTTTCATATAAATAAAAATGTTACAAAATATACAATTGATATGCTACTTATTTGTGGGCTGCTGGATGCGAAGCCGGTTGCTTCCATGCAACTTTGTCATTAAGAAAATCATCAATAGTATAATAACCTCGACACACCACATGCTGTTTAACATAATCTTTTTTGTGCAATGGCAAATCCAGAAACTCTTTTGGATTTTATAAAAGCGACCACTCAACCCCACAAAGGATTATGGTTCTTATTGGAATTAGAACTTGAGAAACCAATGGTCTTAAGCATAGAATGACAGTAACTTGACAACCTGTTCTTAGTTCCGTTTACGTTGATTATCTATAAAATTTTAGTGCTTGGGGCAGAATAATACCGCTAATAATATCTAGGCTATAATATGGTGTTGTGATGTTCATGGATATTTTCAGCGGTGATGCAATACGGCATACCATACGACACTAATATATTATGTACATAGCTGTAATGTTCCACCTGAATAAATAGTGATATCAGGAAAGGAAAACGACTATACACCAACTGAACTGGGACCTAGGTACTTAAGATTTTTTAAGAACGTAAAAATAACGTAAGTTCTTTATGGCAGCACAAAACGCTGGGCCCTGAGTTGGAAAAAGTGTCGGTAGGGACCTGACGGAAAAGCGTAAGATGGAAAGAGGAATCTATTTGTTATTATTTTAGCCACATATTTTGAACAATTACTACAAAACCTTTGTGGCGTTGTAGCAGAACCCCGTTGATAGCAAAATGTCACAGGTTCGAATTTCATTCGGAATATTCGCTTTTTTCCCATAGAATTGCGGAAAAACTAACGCTCTTACAGAGTGTCCAATGCCTCCACACGGCTTGTTAAGTGAAGTTAACATATCTAAAACCTAGTTTAGAATTCTGTGAGTACGACCACAAATCGGTTTTTTTAATCAACTACAAGTTAGCCCTTGACTGCGATCTCACCTGATGGCAAGTGATGATGAAGTCTAAGATAACCTGTTAGAGTTAGGTATGACAGTTATATTAAACCCATACCCCTAATCGGTTTCTACACATTGTACTGGAAGGGTGGTAACTAGCCACGGCTGAAGCTTCCCACAAGGCCAGACTAGAGATAATTCAGAAATTATAAATTCCCGAATTTACCCTGCCATGGATCGAACCCTGGACTTTCCACGTTAAGACAACAGCGCTCAACGCTGTGCCAGGGAGGTCGTCAAGTTTATGTAGTAGTTAAAGGCCTCATATAAATATGCTCCAAGACTACAGCGGTACCATTATAAGGCCTCATTGTATTCACAAGATACCCGCAATATATTCAAATATTATCATTAGTTTTGACGGCCTCCGTGGCGCAGTGTGTAGCGCTGTTGTCCCAGGTTCGATCCTCGGCGGGGTTAATTTGGGAATTTATAATTTCTGAATTTTCCCTGGTCTGGCCTGGTGGGAGGCTTCGGCCGTGGCTGTTTACCACCCTACCGGCAAAGACGTGCCGCCAAGCGATTTAGCGTTCCGGTACGATGCCGTGTAGAAACCGAATAAAGGTATGGGTTTAATATAACTGCCATGCCCCTAACAGGTTAGCCCGCTACCATCTTAGACTGCATCATAACTTACCATCAGGTGCGATCGCAGTCAAGGGCTAACTTGTAGTGGTTAAAAAAAAAAAAGTTTGTATGACGAGTGACGACGCTTTCATACAAGCTCCATACACGTCCCATACACATCGCCCGCATGCAAGCACTTCACACGTCTGATGGCTTTACAATGGTCTTTTTTGTGTAATATCATAATGTTAACCGTAAAGGGTCTTTTGAAGCTTCTCTTTTATTATTTGACTAGCTTTCAACCGCGGCTTCGCTCACGTTAGGTTCGATTTTCATACAAATTTCAACGCTCATTTTACCACCTTAGGGTTTGAATTATCAAAAATCCTTTCTTAGCGGATGCCTTCGTGATAAGAGCTACCTGTATGTAATTCAACCCGATCCGTCCAGTGCTTCGAGTTTTGCGTTGATAGATCAGTCAGTCAGTCAACTTTTCCTTCCTTTTATATATATTTAGACTGAGATAAGCCCTTTGAGCATGCTAGAAGCAGTGGTTTAGACGCCCGGCTGCGTATTTCCGTTTGCGTGTTCAATAGAAGGCAGCATTGCCTCGATCCCCGCACGGGTTTGATGTGCTAACTAATTCAAACTCGTGTTCAATATAAAGAACTCGTCCTCCAATCGCGCACGGGCTTGCAACCGAAATTTTCTTCCGAACACGTGTTCAATTCAAGGCGATCAATCCGACAACGCTGTGCAGCACGGGAGTTTGGGAGCGTTGGCGACGGTATTTTATGGTAAATTTCATGCTATAAAGTGCCCATAATATTATTTAAAAAATAGATCTCTCCCAAAACCCGACAGCACAACCCGATTTCACATAGTCTTGTCTGTCCTACCCCTAGTGTTTTTGTAAAGCACGAAGCCAGAAGCTGAAGCTGAATGAAGGGGCGACGAAACGAGTCTTCTGGCGTAGCCCATCCATTTTACATCTACATTTTTATAAAAGGTTAGATATTAATTTTTAAAAAATTAAAATTTTTGTGTTTTATTGCCTATTTATCAAACACCTCAAACAAACACCGATTCCGTGCATCAAGACAAATACTGCCTTCTATTGAACATGGAAATAAATACGCCTATAGGCGCAACCCGTGCGTGATTGGAAGACTCGTACCTCGAATTGAGCACGACTTTGAAAGGAAGCGAGCGTAATAAACCCGTGCGGATTTGGAGGAAGTACTTCTTTCTATTGAACACGCAAACGTAAATACGCCGCCCGGCTGCCTCTTTCAGATGGTCGGGTTTAGCGTTTGTGTAGAAACCGACCGAGGGGTATGGGTTTAATATAACTACCATACCCCTAACAGGTTAGCCCGCTACCATCTTAAACTGCATCATCACTCATCAGGTGCGATCGCAGTCAAGATCTAACATGTAACAGATAAGGCTGTATATTTAGTTATATATGTATTATTAGTATGTATAGTTTGAGTAGTATATTATTATTGCATGTTTAATATTATTGTTGCACTTTCCCGCTCCAGTTTCGCGTTTTAAAGTTCCTTAAGAAATGGGTTGTCTGGAGGAGATCACTTTAGTGATAAGACCGCCCTTGCGCATGCGTTGTTTTCTGTAATTATTATGTTATGTGTGGCAATAAAGAATTTATATATCTACCTATGTATGTAGTGGAATATTAAAAAAAAGGTTTAGAAGGTATAACAAGTTTAGTAGACTTAGTAAACGCCTGTGTATAGACATAGATTTAGAATACATTATAATTCGTTTATCCTATCTGTGAAATCGGTATGACTGCCATTATTATCATGAGCATTGGATGCGCTTGCGCATGCAGACTGCGTGGCACCGTGATAAAATATTCTAACTACTTACTACCTACATGACAGCAGGTAGCATCGATATCGATACCTCTATCTAAAGTCGACGCTTGTGTAATGCTACAATCATACAATGTACATGTATTGTTAGGTTTTCATATATTTTATATACTTATTATTAATAATCTTATAAAATTTACATAAAATTGTGTTAGGTACAAACAGTGCCACAAAAATCACAGTCGGGTTTACTGTGCATCCGTGTTAATATAGATAAGACGTAGAACAATAATTACAGCTAAGGAAAACCTTACCTATAGGTTATGGAACCTATTAATTATTCTAGGCAGTAAGTATGTTTAATGCTGATTTTAAATTAATATTCTGCGTCTCTGGCTCTCTGCCACCCATAGAATTTCTAAGAGCACGAGTAGCCTGATGCCTGAATGAGAATGAGAGGGTTGAAAGAAAAACCCGGCTGAGTTTGTTGTGGGCTCTTCTCAGACCAGGGCGCGTTTGGAACCCTCGTAGCTTTAGTTTTAAGATACCGTACTTAATTATCACCATCATGTTCTATATGTAAGTAATGGACGTCAATATGTGTACCTATAGTGTACCTAAATAGAATAAATGATTGATTGATTGAGAGTGAATGAGAAGGGTTTGGAAATAGTCCACCACGCTGGTCGGTGAACTTCGCCCGTCAAACAGATAGGTAAGTAGGTGTGTTGGTGTTATATGCACGTAGGTAGCTACTAGCTATAACGCTTGTTTCGCATGATTAAACGCAGACTTTGACTTTGCCGTGACTTTGGTGCATAGATTAATTATATTTTTATATATTGTCTTTGCTTTGGTGATAATAACGCGAGAGTACGAGAAGGTTTATAATCTACACATCGGCAGTTTATTATTGGTATGGCTCAGCTCATCCCACCACTACCTCTCCCAAGATTAACCCAATCTCCGAGAAAACAGCAACCTCCTAGTTGGTCTTGAAAATACGAAAGTGTCTCTTCTATTCTGTTTTGTAAATGCCAAAGTAAAGTAGGTAATTGGTGTTAAAGTAATTGTTTTAAACTTGTTACTCCTCTATAAAACTACTCAGCCAATCTACCTATTCTTACTAATAACGCTGAATGTAGAGTCTAAGTAAACAGAACGAAAACGGTCTCCTAATTTTCGAACGGAATTGAGACTAAGGATTTTGTTCGTGCTGTTTAAGACAATGGTTTTTGGCGCATTCGTTACATTCTCGAACTCTACAGACTTTTTAGAGAACCGAATGTCGTTAAAAACAATAACTTAACTGCCAATAATGCGATGGGGTAATTAGGCATATACAACGCATGGTAGATATAAGAGACCCGAAAAAGTTGCTGGATAGCAATCCAGAGGGCTCAAGAGGCCAGTGGATTGACAAAGTGACATGAGGGTTGTGGGAGACCAGAGCTTCTTCAATAGACGGTCGGAAACAGCTTCCAGCAGCAGCAGCAGAAGCTGTTCGCACGCTTCTTATTGAAGAAGAGTGCTTGAACAAGCCAATGTCCACACAGCTGGGTCCGTGACGCTTTGATGATGATCCTAATCGTAATCATTTTTATTTTGAAACATTTTGAATTTTGAAGAGGTGTTACAATCTTATCTGTCAACATATTCTGCCAATAATACAAGTGTAAACGACTTCAAAGAGGAAGGAGTCAGTTCAATCAAACAATAACTACAGAATTTTTCAGAAATCTTTGGTCTGGTTCGGTGATTCCGCTAAGCGATTTTACGTTCCAGTACGATGCGTCGTAGGGATTTTAAGTTTGTAACTCTCCAACTCCTTTAATTCTCGCTCAAATCGTCAGATTATTTAATACACTTTCAGCATGTGATTAACTCACTCTACCTTAATCTGACGCGCACGAGTATTTATGATGATCGATTTTATTTATTTAGTATTCTGATCTGCTGTCCTACACAGTCCCACCAATATACATGGCTCATATTATATGGTGAAGGTACTTGACAGGGTTCAAAGAATCCCCCTTTACATTAATCGCCGCGCTGGAGTAAATCCAAAAACCTCCTCTTGGGCTCCCCCACTATCTTTGATACTGCATCCTGTAAGCTAGGAAGTAAGAAATGTTAAAAATATAACCAATCTTTGAATAAGCTAAGTACATTTTGACTAGTTATGTAGAAATTCATCGAAATATTACGTAGAAGTTAGAAAGACTTAGAAATCTAATAGATACTTATACGAAACTGACCTAGCCTGTTAATCTACCCAACGTTTCTTAGAAATGGTTCTACCATATTTATCTCAAGTAAGTGTTATCACAGTTTTAGTCTATTGATAAATAATAAATAATACCTATTTAGGTATTTATCTATCGTATTGTGACATCACCCTACCTTTAAAACAAAAGAATGGCCGCGCCGGTAGAATAAAATGTCTAATAGATAGACCTACTACACGTCGAGGTAGGCAAGATTGTGACGATTGAAAAGAAAACTTTCCAGATAATACCTATTTCGAAGAACCAATAAAAGCTTAAGAGTTCCAGGGAGCTGGAGTGAAGGCCCTCCACCGGAAAACTAAGCAATTCTAGTGATAAAAGTAACCCTCCCCGATAGCAAGTCGATGGACAGCCCTTGCACGAGATCAATAATGTACTAAGAGAAGAAACTCGAGAAAATCACAAAGGCACAGAGTAAATAATATTTTTGTAAACCAAGGACACAGGCGAGAAGGTGTCCAAAGGTGTAACAGCGCCTTCTGCCGTGAACTAAGGGAATCATATGAAAAATGAAGCTAGGTAGGTATGGTTGATCAAATATTATTTTCAATGCTTGGAGATTCAACTCCATTAACTAATAGAATTAACTTTAAAGCGACGAGGATTGGGCCACCCTCTGCACCACTGAACGTTATCAGCACCATCTACTATTAAGCAACTGAAAACCTTGTCAAAAATAGCCACAAAGATATACTCATCTGGCTTAGAAGGACCAAAGCTTATAACGAAGGTCTAGCTTGAGATTGAATGAGGATAGGTTTACTATAGGTATTGCACTGTAGCAACTTGGAATTTATTCAACGTTAACCTAGGTCTAGCATCCAGTTGGTAGCGCCTACCACGTAAGTACTGGTAACATAAAATGGCGATAGATAGGTAGGAACTTACTAGGTATAAATGCTAATTCGTAACTTGTCACACGTTGTATGTTTTCATAATTCCGTGTCCTCTAGGTCGAGACTAGAGGGGTTGTGTGCCTACCTATTGTGTGCTAACGTGCAAATAATTTTGTAAGTATTTCGCATAATGTAGTGCCACCTATACAAAAGTTCAAGGTCGCGGTCCAAGGTCACAATACGCTAACAAAGAAAACGATTAAAGAAAACACAAAACGTAGGTACGAGAACTTAAAACCCTTTAAACATCCCTGATGGCTACATTTAATAGTTAATAAGGAACAGAACGCAAGACTCTTTTCCATTTTCAGACCAATCTAATAAGTCGCTCGTAGATTTAGCTCGCTTACTCGATAAACCGGTATGCTAATAGGAAATATTGCCGGCAACAATAATTTGTGAACGATTCAACCTTGTTTTATTGTTTTTCCATTTTGCATACCTACATAATTCTATTTATTTACCGAACAAACGGGGCAAGTCGGACGGGTCACACACGATTTTGATAAACATTGTTTAATGTTTTTGCTTGAATAATACGTGTAGCGATAGCGAGCACGGATAACGATGCCGGCCGGCGAATGTGAGCGTGCGTACGCTCGAGATCATTATACGGGTCGGCACGGCACGGTACCGGCCCGGGCACTCACCGGTGTCAGCGCGGTCAGCCTCGTCGTCAGACTCGGTGCCGGAGTCCCGCTCCTCCACCTGCAAACAGAAACGCTCCCTCAGACTCGGATCAATCGCCCCACCGGCCGTTGTCGCACCGCCACAGAAATTCCACTCAACTCTCGTGTACCGAATAGGCGTGAGAGGATTGCGACCAAAGGATCTCGTAATCTCGGAACGAGCCTGCATTTCGTTCGGAGCTAACGAGAGCGAGCCGCGCGGAGTGGAAGCCGGCGATCGTTCCGCTCCTTTGTTCTCGAGCGGGCGGCCATTTTCTGGTGGCGGTGTGACCTTCACGCGCGGAGCCGACACCCACCTTCTCCGATACGTTCTCCTCATTCAGCGAATGCGTTCGAAGCTTATGCGTCAGGAACTTGAGCATTATTGGGCCTCGGCTCGACCCGAGTCCTGCACTCACTCGTCACGACCCGCCCGCCGCGACCCGGCGCGGCACCAGCCCGGCTCGGCTCGACCCGCACTAGCACGCACGGCACGAATATGGCGAACGTTCCCAACACATCCTCAACCTCAGTAACATATCCGAAAAGCACTGCGCGCACACACGACCGCCTCCCTCGAATGCCGGACTACTACTAGTTTAGTTGGAGTAGCCTTGCGTACGACGCAGTCAGCTGAAGTGGGTACGCCTCATTAATGCCGAAAGGGCCTAAACGTCGCTCGCACCGATCACCACCGCTAGCCAGTAGCCACTTTAACCCGTACTGGACCTTTCCGATATTTGGAAATTAGCTCGGACGATCTTTTAAAACACCGCTTAAGCTAACAAGCAGCTCGAATTTAGCGTAAATAGTTCTCGAGTGGCACTCGAATCGGTCTCGCCCGGCGACCCATTGATGACAAAGAACCGGAACACGCACAGATCGGCCGCGATTGGACAAAACATTACGGAATAGGATCGAAATTTAATGCAACATCGTGCGTCCCGCTCTCGCCACTCGCGGCGGGAGGCTCGTCCCGAACGATCGCGCGTGCGACAGGGACAGCGCTACCGACACAGGTCCGCGTTATGTAACACGACTTGATAATATTATAATCGCTGATAAAAACTTGCGTGTGCAAGAATAGCGTGGATATACGCTTCGAGTGCTTACAATATTTATGTGTTTATTTCATTCACCCGTGTGACTTCACACAGTTAATGCATTACAAGCTGTTGTTGACGAAGCAGTACCACTTACTGGCGCAGAAGAGATATTTTAATACTTACTGTAAATAATATAAAACGTATGGTGTCGTGTGACACCAGATAGGAACGAAATTCCTTATTACATACCTAATTTGACACTGTATAGCGAACATACATAAACTATGCATAAAAAAAAGCATTCATAGAGACTGCCGATAGAAGTGAAAACGAATAGGTATAATTATATTTACCTTTTATTAAATTTAAAAAAAAATTAAATTATACACCTTAACACTAAGGCTAATAGTTACATTTATATTTAAGACCTTTTGTCTTCGTAACAACGCGAGCATATTTTCATTTTATAATCTTACGCATTTTCGTTACGGACGTTTTTAGTGTCACTGACGTCATCAAAATTCAACGCACCCTTTTTCTTTAATCTATATTTTAAAATGGTTATCAAACTGCAAACTTACCGAGAATATGAATTTTAGGTCTTTTGGAAGACCCTTTATTTGATAATCAGTTGGAAATAATTTATTTTTGGTATAGGCATCATCACTATTATTATACAACTACCTGAAAGAAGGAGTATATTGTTTTCAGGGTTCATGTATGCATGTTTGTGTGTATGTATGTACCTATGTGAGTTTGTATATTCCACCATAACTTCTATTGAATCGATTTTGATAAATGAGGTATCGTTAGAATTCCTAGCTTATTCTGGGTGATATAGGCTGGTAAAATTTATAAAAAAAAAATTGATGAGGTGACCATGATCCCGCATTAAAGACTAAATTTGAAAAAAAATAAGAATAACTATATAAACATCATCTAGAAAATGATGAGTAGATTCCAAAATATATAACACTATAGTTCAATATCCAGTGATTCACAAAAAAATATCATTTGAATAAGATTCTATTTAGGTAACTAGATTAATTTAGATTTTTAACTTTTTAGTTCGTTTTCTGGCAGGCCAGTCGTGTTTTTTATTTTTTTTAATTAGGACTTGTTTGTAACGTGGATCTCACCAAAACAGCATGTCTATAGTAGCTACCGCCGTACATCTACACTTGGCATAATGAATAGGCCATACCTCCCCACCTCGTGCGTGCTCCGAAAATACCCGACGGCGGCCGAGCGCGCGCGACTACACCCGCCGAATTCAAACACAGTACAGCTGGTACATTCAGTATTCTTTTTTATCCGCTAGAGCAGAGCGACCGCGTATCTTCTGCATCAATCATTGTTACAGTATCAATTGTTGTGATTGGCTGAATTTATGGTACTCTTGCTGCGTCAATGGATTTTGTCAAATAGTGGAAGAGTTATCCAATCGGAGATGATTGCGATCGTTACACTGTAGCTGTCAGAGATACGCGGTCGCCCTGCTGGTTAGCCCTTGACTGTGCTCTCACCTGATGGCAAGTGATGATGCAGTCTAAGATGGTAGCGGGCTAACCTGTTAGGGGCATGGCAGATATATTAAACCCATACCGCTATTCGGTTTCTACACGGCATCGTACCGGAACGCTGAATCGTTTGGCGGCACGTCGTTTACCGGTAGGGTGGTAACAGACCGGGGAAAATTCAGAAATTATTAATTTCCAAACCCTGCCGGGGATCGAACCCGGGACCTCCGCACGTTAAGGCAACAGCGCTACACACTGCTCCACGGAGGTCGTCAAGGTGTCGTAGATAAAGACACTACCTGCCGCAGTCGGAGTCGCTTAACCATTACTTTAGGAACTCCATACTAAAGATTTTGTATTATCCTGTAGAAAAGATGCACCGATTTGTCTTGTAATAGTTTTTCAAACGGATAATTCGACTTGTTTAAGGAGTTCATATATGCCTGCACGTCAAAAAGGAAGTATGAACTCCTTTATCAACACTCGGAGTAATGTACTTTTTATAGGTATGAATACAACCAAATTAGTAAGCCGAATTAACCCCTCTTATATTATTGCTAAGTAGGAATGGATATAGGGGAAAGTTGGTGAAGAGCCGCGAACTTGGGACTGGAAGGGTCGATTTTCAGAATGAGACCAATTGCGTGTTTATGGCATATTTAATATCAAAACTGTAACAATAATTGACGCATTTTGTACAACACAAGGCGAAAAATATTTTATGACTAACTATTTTATGTATTTATTTTCTAAGATCATTTTGTACATTTAGGGGCTGTTTCACAACCGTCAAGAAAACCTACTGACAAATTAATTTTAAATTTTGACAGCTGGCCGACCGCGTGTCTGTGACAGCTACAGTGTAACGATCGCAATCACCTCTGATTGGACAACACTCTTCCACTATTGGACAAAATCCATTGACGCAGCAATACCATAAATTCAGCCAATCACAACAATTGATACTGTCAGTACAACAATCAGATTTATTCGTCAGCTAAGGTTTGCTTGGCGATGGTAAAACAGATCCTAAATGTACAAAATGATCTTAGAAATTAGAAAATTAATCTCCAGATTAATCTCCAGTTGCAACTTGCAAGGCAGTAACGCTTCAGTTACGGAAAAAAAAACAAAATAGGTTGCAATAGTCAGGACCTTTGACTATTTTGGTCTAAGGGACCTGATTACAAAACCTTAAGGTGGAAGACAAGGGTCCGCCCGCGAAATTCAAATTTAATTCAAACTAATTTGTGAGTAACTCACGTCAAACTCATTATTTTGACTAATTTCTTAAACTGGACACTTTCAAGTAAAGATTTTTATATAAACCTGTGAAGATGATATTCCTGGAGGCGCAATTTGAATGCCATAAGCCTACTTTGTCGTATTATTTTACAAATTGCGAAAAACCAAATTAAATTTGAATTTGTCTTCCACCTTAATCTTAGAAGGCTGAATTAGTATTTAGTATTAGTAGTAACTTGTGCAACCCACTTTGCGTTTTATTCATAGTCAAAGTTAAACGCTAGTTATTATGCAACTTTAGCCGTCAGTCGTGCAACTGTCCTAAAACATAAAGTACCTAACCTAAGTAAAATATTTTTTGCTAGTATATAAAAATATTTTTTTATAATAATAATTTCATAGCTTATATTTAAAGGGAGCATTACATCTCCAAAAGCGCGTATGAAACAGGCCTAATTTAAGCATACAAAATAACCATTTTTTTTACATTTTATAACATTACTTACATGTAAACATTTAACATTGAACATTGATTCTGACATTGAATCATAATACACACAAAATAGATACGTATATTTTAACGAAAATGCTGTTTAGCCTTTTTTTGTAATATTGAGGTGATGAAATTGATGAGCTCGTGAACTCTTGGTGGTAATAGCGATGGCAACTTAATCAAATCAGCAATTATTTATCAAACGCGTGTAAGGAAACTCCATCAGCAATCAAACGGCTCATGTCAAATCTCCAACATTTCTAATATTATAACAAAATTACAGCCATCCCAATCCCCCAAATTGAGTATTTGACAACTAATCGAATCAGACACTTTTTTTCAAACGTCAAAACGAGTCATTACTATGGATTTTGTGTGAAATTTAAGTTGTGACGTCATCAAAGTTCGACGCACTTTTTTCACTTTAATCGATAGTTTAAAATGGTTATTCAAAATAAAACTAGCAAGGGACGTGGATATTACGACTTTTGGGAGATCCTTTATTTAATAATCATTTAAAAATTATTTATTTCACTAGTAGTCCCCAATACCCAAATAACAGAGTTCCGTTCACCCTTCCCGCCGTACATGACATCTTCCTCTTTGACAGCTGACGCGTGCCACAGACTACCGAACCCTCTTGTTTTTTTTTTAAAACAAATCCACGACCCGGGTTCTAAGTTGTTAATTTTATATTCAATCAATTCTAACCTAACCTAACACGCGCTTCTAAAATTTTCTACCGACTCTCGGGAAGACATTTTAAACCTTTTTAAACAACAAAAAACTTACGTAACATACTTATTGTTCTATTTGCATTGAAAAGTGCCTATTACAATAATTGTTATAAATAAATATTTGTAATAATACTATAATATGTATCTACTGATATCAGAAAACAACTTGAGCAAATGTGCAATATTGATTTTTAGATCTCTTTGGATTAAATGGACCGCGATAGGATTTGCGTTTTTTTTACGCCACAACAAGTTAGCCCTTGACTGCATTTTTGTTATCCACTGCTGCTATCTCACCTGATGGTAAGTGATGATGCAGTCTGAGATGGTAGCGGGCTAACCTGTTAGGGGCATGGCAGTTATACTAAACCCATACCCCTATACGGTTTCTACACCGCATCGTACCGGAACGCTTCATCGCTTGGCGGCACGTTTTTACCGGTAGGGTGGTAACTAGCCACGGCCGAAGCCTCCCACAAGGCCAGACCAGGGAAAATTCAGAAATTATTAATTCCCAAATTGACCCTGCCGGGGATCGAACCCGGGATCTCCGCAAGTTAAGACAACAGCGCTACACACTGCGCCACGGAGGTCGTCAAAAATGTCACCTGCCCGCCGATTATGTAAGGCAACCGTAATCGTAATCGTGTGTCAAACGTATAATTCGACCTGTTTAAGGAGGTCATAGATGCTTGCACGTCAATCCGCATGTATGTACTCTTTAAAAAGTTCGAGTTATACGTTATGAACTGTCAAAAGTGAAGATTCGCTCGACAGTTCTAAAGCACTTGTAATAAGTTTATTTGAATAAAAAATTATGAGTTTGAGTTAATCACTATCAAATAGCAAGTAAGTAATTCACGCTCAGAAAGTGAACTGGGTAAATGTTACCCAGTATGAATAAATAAAGTTTGAGGTTCAATACATACATCCATATTTACAAAAAAAAAATGCGATCTGCACGACAGGCAAACTAGAGGCCGTAATAGGCTCGTGACTGCATCGCTCCGCCTCAAAAAAGTCAGAAGGTCATTCGTGGGAATGAGCATTCTTTTCTATAACAAAATTCCACAACCCATTTTAAACTTGCCTATACACAAATTTAAGAAATCCATTAAAAGTATGCTCTTGAAAAAAGCTCATTATGCTGTTGAAGATTATGTAAATGATAGAGGAGCATGGATTCGATCACTCCAGCAATGCTAAGGACAGCGGTCACTTATGTATACATTGATATAATAATTGTAAATGAAATATTTATTTTAAAAGAGCAACCACCGAGTTTCTCGCTGGTTCTTCTCGGTAGGAATGGCATTCCGAACCAGTGGTAGATTCAATTGACGATTCAAAAGTACTCGTAAAAGCTTTATTTGAATAAAAAAAAATTGAATTTGAATTTGAATACTACGGTTGGTAAAAGGAAAAAAAACTTTGTATATATCAAAATATTTGTTTTCAAAATTATTTAGTTTCAGTATCAAATACAAAATCTGTTAAATAATAGTATATTTCCAGATATGACGTCACAATATGGGGCAAGTCTACTGCTTAGGTCAGCTTTACCCCGCTATTGCGCTATTTGCTCAAGTTGTTTGTACGGATAGCAACAAAACGGACAAAGTCCCCCCAATTGTGTAAGAGTTGTCGATCAAATCGTCTAAGTTCGGTGTCAAAGTAAAATAAACCATATCACAATTATGTTAGAGCTCAATTTCGTGTATCCATTCGTATACGTTTAGGTATGTACGATACCATAAACGTATGAGAATGGGTACACGAAATTGAGCTCTATTTCAATGCTGTTATGGTTTACTTTACTTTGACGCCGAACTTTGACGATTGGATCGGGAATTCTTACATAATCACAACCCGGATTCCAATATCTATGCTTAGCAGTTAAAGTATCGTAACAAGTCATCATAAAAAAATTGAAAAACACGACTGAAGAACTAAAAAGTTAAAAATCTAAATTAATCTACCTAGTTAAATTAGAATCATATTCACACTTTTATTAAATGATATTTTTTTGTGAATCACTGGATATTGAACTGTAGTGTTATATATTTTTGGAATCTACACATCATTTTCTAGATGATGATTATATAGTTAATCTTATTGATCCTGCCGGGGATCGAACCCGGGACCTCCGCACTTTAAGACAACAGCGCTCAACACTGCGCCACGGAGGTCGTCAAAAAAGTTCCCTTTAGTCCAACCATTTAAAATGTGTTAATCTCTCTTATCATAATATAGAAAAATTTGTAAACTAATAAGACATTGTGGCCAATTCTGTTTAACACAATCTTTTATATTGCTATCCCTTTCGTAATACTTCCTACCGAAAGGGGCAGCACTAGATTTAGAGTTGTCATTTTAGAGATAGTGGCCAACAGAATTGGCCTCATTGTGGCTTCAGTGCCGTCTCTTTCCGCGGCCAGTGTTATAAAAGGGATAGTAATATATTTAGATGCGTCGTTAAAGCTCAGTTTAGAAGTTCTGTTCAACAGAATTGGCCACATTGGGGGTACAAAAATATATCACGAATATTGTGATGTTCAAACTTTGGCTTACTCTAATGTAAATTGTAATATAAATGTTGTTTTAATTAACAAAATATGTATAATCATTATAAAAGGGTTCAACTATTAACTAGATAACTGACAAAATAACAGACAGACAACTGACAAATAACATTCTGGCGCCCAACGTGGGGCACATTATTAATATGCCTATTACTCTGCACTGTTCACAGGGACCCTTACACTTGAATCAGTGTAGTCTAAAAATATATAGGCAGTAAGGGTCCCTTAATTGATCCTTATTGCTGTGTAATGAAGCAACGCTCAAATTAGCAGCCACTCCCACCCTTACCACAGGGCCCTGTGGAAAGTGCAGTGTAATAGGCCTATAATGCCTACTTCTAGATTGTCTCTTACAATAGAATAGATTAAAAAAACACGACTGCCTTGCCAAGAAAACGAACTAAAAAGTTAAAAACAATAAATGATATATTTTTGTGAATCACTGGATATTGAACTATAGTGTTATATAATTTTGGAATCTACTCATCATTTTCTAGATGATGATTATATAGTTAATCTTATTTACGTTTTTTTTTCAACATTAGTCTTTGATGCGGGACCATGGTCACTCCATCAATATTTTTTTAAATTTTGCTAGCCTATGTTACCTGGAATAATACACCTATTACACTGCACTTTCCACAGGGTCCTGTGGTAAGGGTGGACGTGGCCGCAACTTAGAGCGTCGCTTACAACAATAAGGATAAAATTAGGGACCTATATTTTACCTATATTTTATGACACTACACTGATTCAAGTGTAAGGGTCCCTGTGAAAAATACAGTGTAATAGGCCTATAAGCTAGGGATTCTAACGATACCTCATTTATCGAAATCGGTTCAGGCATATAGAACTTATGGTAGAATATACAAACTCACATACACACATACATACATGAAACCAGAAAACAATATACTCCTTTTTTCAGGCAGTCGTATAACAGACCCCCCAATTGTGTAAGAATTGTCGATCAAATCGTCAAAGTTCGGCGTCAGAGTAAAATAAACCATAACAGCATTAAATTAGAGCTCAATTTCGTGTATTATGGTTTATTTTACTTTGACGCCGAACTTTAACGATTGGATCGGCAACTCTTACATAATCGCGCCCACAGTCCACAGTAGCTATCACCACATCAGTCGAGCACCAGATCGTCCAGCAGATAGTCAGGGTTGTCAGCCGCGAACTTGCGGAACTCCTCTAGCGCGTCGGCGAGCTGCTGCATCAAGTGTCGCACGGCGGGGTCGAAGGGGGGGGGTCCTCTCGAGGGGGGGGGGGGGGGGGGGGGGGAAATCGCGCAGCAGCTGAGTCCACAGTACCTATCAGCACATCAGTCGAACACCAGATCGTCCAGCAGATAGTCAGGGTTGTCAGCCGCCAGTACCTATCAACACGTCAGTCCAGCACCAGATCGTCCAGCAGATAGTCAGGGTTGTCGGCCGCGTACTTGCGGAACTCCTCCAGCGCGTCGGCGAGCTGCTGCAGCAGGTGCCGCGCGGCGGGGTCGAGGGACGGCTCGGCCGGGGGGTGCGGGGGGTGCGGCGGGTGCGGGGGGGGCGCCAGGTCGCGCAGCAGCTGCGCGGCGGCGTGCGGCAGCGCGTAGCGGCGCTGCGGCGTCAGCGCGAGCGCCGCGTCCTCGTGCCGCAGCCCCGACACGCTGCAACACGCGACACGCGACACGCGACATAGTACTTTGCGATTATATTGCTATCCCTTTCGTAATACTTCCTGCCGAAAGGGGCAGCACTAGAGCTGTCATTTTAGAGACAGTGTCCAACAGAATGGGCATGATGACTGATTTTGAATGGTCAGATTATGTTCGGAAGTATCTACTATTTCGAAAAAATATCTTATTTCAGCAGAAAAATAAGGTTTAGTAGACAAAATTGGCATTTGAAATTTAAATTTTAAAATTCACGCCAAAACGCTCGCCGGTGTCATGGCGTCGTTTGTGACGTCACTATTGTTATTACCGATGTACTCTGTGCAGTGTGCAGTGAACAATAGTGTGATTGTCAAACATCGACCAGGTCGATGTTGTCAAAGCTCGAAAACAAACAATTGTGACGTCATTCGCTTCTTGGTGTTTTATCCAATATGGCGGATTGCTGTATTTTATAGTTTTATTTTATCAAAATAAATAGCAATCTCACTCGAAATAGAAAAATAAATACGTTTTTTAGTATCCATGAATCCTATTTCATTAGATAAATTCATAATTTCATTAATTCTTGGTTACTGTCATCATGCCTAATGGCCTCGTTATAAAAGCGTTAGTAATATATTTAGATGCGTCATTAAAGCTCAATTTAGAAGTTCTGTTCTGTTGAATTGACAATACAAAAATATATCACGATTATTGTGATGTTTAAACTTTGGCTTGCTATGATGTAAATCTTAATATAAATGTTGTTTTAATTAACAAAATATGTATAATCATTATAAAACGGTTCAACCATTAACTAGATAACTGACAAAATAACAGTCAGACAACTGACAAATAACATTCTGGCGCCCAACGCGGGGCACATTATTAATAGGTATATTACCCTGCACTTTTCACAGGGACCCTTACACTTGAATCAGTACAGTGTAACATTTAGGGAGAAAGGGTCCCTAATATATAGGCCACTGCACACTGAACTTACTACAGGGCCCTGTGTGAAGGGTGGACGTGGCCGCCAGATCGAGCGTCACTTATTACTTATAAAGGATAGGGACCCCTTCTGCCTAAATCTTATTGCACTACACTGATTTAAGTGTAAGGGTCCCTGTGAAAAGTGCAGTGTAATAGGCTTATTAATCCTTGTTGCTGTGTAATAAGCGACGCTCTATCTAGCGGCCACGTCCGCCCTTCCCACAGGGCCCACAGAAATAAAGGATGAATTTAGGGACCCTTTCTGCCTAAATGTTATTACACTACACTGATTCATGTATAAGGGTCCCTGTGAAAAATGCAGAGTAATAGGTCTATTAACGCCCGTGTATCACACAATATTTTACAATACATTTGTTAGATAACTTGCAAATAAAAGTCGAGTAGGTATGCACTAGGTGCTCACTAGCAAATGGTTTTTCACGCCCATACTTATTTCGAGTTTCTGGCGGCTATTATAAGCGCGGTTTTTTTTCTCAGATCTAAAATACCTAATTGTTGATTTAATTTTATGATTCCACATCATATCTACCACACATATTTATTGATAATTTATAAGAAAAATTCAATGACTATTTTAAAACTAGCGCGCAGTCTGAAGATTTAGTGTAAACTATGGCGCGTTGTTGTAATTGCTTTTTTTTAAAAATTTGATTCATGGCTCTAGGTTCTAGTTCTTAGCTACCAGCCTAAACTATTCAGCCTCTACTTTTTTGATTTATAAAACTTAAAACAATTTTATTAATTATATTAAATACATGTTTTTTATTTTATGAATTAATTTCATCAATTCACATCTAAATGCCATTATTTTTTAGGTTTTCTACATACAAAGTTAATATCATTATGAACCTTCTTGCAAGAAAACTTTTTATTTAGAAGTAACGTAAGACTTAAAAAATTAAAAAAAACTGCAAATGTAACCGCACGAGAGCAGTAAATATTTACTGCACGCGGGCAGTAAATTTAACTTACGAGCTCTGTTTACTGCCTCTGTAAGTGCATTTTTCGAGCAAGTGTATTGAAAAATATGTTGAGAGTCTACTATAAAAATTGCCAGTTATTGGGACTGCCGATAGAAGTGAAAACCACCGTTCAAAATTTTTATCCCCTACCAAAAAGTACTCAACGCGCCTAAAGAAGTTTTCACTCCAAAAACCGGTCAAGTGTGAGTCAGACTCGCACACTAATCCTGAGATTTATAGAGATGATGATATCCGCGATTTCGTCCGCGTGGATTAAGGTTTTTTGATTCCCGCGGAAACTCTCGAATTTTCCGGAATACAACCTATCCCTGTACCAAATTTCATCAAAATCGGTTGAGCAGATGAGCCGTGGAAGCGTAGCAGACAGACAAATAGACAAGCACACTTTCGCATTTATAATATTAGTGTCTACTATAAATGTAAAAAAAACTTTACTAGATGGACCTAAAGTTCCTTTTGCGTTTCTGAGCACAGTGACATTTTTGTCATTTTTCACCATAAGCCAAAAATATATTATGACTTTTAAAATATTTTAGAATGTGCAAATGAACCTTTTCGACATGATTGGGTTCGAAATGATATAATTCGGTTCATTATTTAAAAAAAAAATTGGCAGTCATAGGGACTGCCGATAGAAGTGAAAACTATTTATCTATTCAATTTTAGTTGTGAAGATATACACAGTACTAATGTTGCACAATATGTCACCTGTATAGCTACAGATGCAAACTTTTAAGTGTTAAAATAATGTTGGAAAAGAAATAAACAATTTTTTTAATTTTATTTTTTTAGATATACTGCTATTACCATCGAAATGGAATGAGTACTAGACCAGGGCTGAAGCCTTTGAAAATGGCAAAAAGTGAAAAAAAATCATAGTGGAATGAAACCCATTGGAAAAGGAAGAGAATATAACAAACATTAAAGGAAAAAAAATACGGGCGATCTGAGGTCGGAAAGTGGAAGGGGGTGCTTTTTAAGGGTAAAACACTGTTTATCTCGATTTCCGGTAAAACTACAAGTCCTATGGAAAAAAGTTAAATAGCAACGTTATAGGTAAGTAATAAAAAGATCTACAACTTTTGTATTTACACTTTTTTCACATAACCTCAAAATTTAAGTGCAAAATTCAAATAACCAAGTTTTTGGTTTTTTCTTTTTTTCTTTTATAAAACATTGCACGAAATTTGGTAAAAACTTCCTTTTTCATGTCCCAAACACACTAATTTTTATGATTTAAAATATTTATTATTTTAACCTTATTTTGACTTAATATTGAAAAAGCACCTTAATTTTCAATCGAAAATTCTCGCGTTCAAATATCTGCTTTTTTGAATAAGTAGGTGGGCTTTTTGTTCGTTGAAATCTCTACTTTCTGGTAGTGTAAAAACCGACATACTTTCCCAAATTGGTACCTTCACTCTATTTTGGAACTAGACACAACTCTCGGCATTATATTATGAGAGATAGCTGCACTTTTGGTAACCATCTCCAGGAAGGCTGATTCAGTATTAGGTGGCTCTCCACTGATGACGATAGTGAAAGTCTGCCCACATGCGGATGGGCCTTTCACTAGATATGGCCGCTCAGAGACGTGTTATGGTTACCAAAAATGAACCATAACTAGGAAAGCTGATCCTTGTACAGTATTAAAGTATACGCAGTACATATGTAAGTAGTATAAAAACTGACGCTATTCATCGTGCCGTTCACTAAATATCACCTAATAAAGACGTGATAAACTTACAAACTATAAATAATTATTAGCAATTATTAAATCGTATTTAATATGACGCGTCGTTACGTTGATTTGCTAATAAATATTATGCAGTCGTAAAATTAATTGCTGTCCTATTCTTATTACACTTGTTTAATTATGCCAAATTTATTTTTCCTATTTTATGTTAGTACTAGCTGATGCCCGTGACTACGTCCGCGTGGATTGAGGTTTTTTGGTTCCCGCGGGAACTCCTTAGTTTTCCGGGATAACAATTAGCCTATGTGATATTCCAGACTATAATATCTCTTTGTCAAATTTCACGCAGATCCGTTTGCCTGGTGGGAGGCTTCGGCCGTGGCTAGTTACCACCCTACCGGCAAAGACGTACCCGCCAAGCGATTTACTCGTAGCGTTCCAGTACAATGATAGGGGTATGGGTTTAATATAACTGCCATGCCCCTAACAGGTTAGCCCGCTAGCATCTTGGACTGCATTACTTACCATCAGGTGAGATCGTCTCGTTGGTCTAGCGATTAGCGTAGTCGACTGCGGATCACGAGGTCCTGGGTTCGATTCCCGGTCGGGCATAGAATTTGTTAGGTATTGGGTTTCTCAATTAAGAAATTCTCAATGCCAGCCCGGAGTTGGAAGTTGGCGGTGGTTCACCCCCGTGCCTCGGAGAGCACATTAAGCCGTCGGTCCCGGCTATTATCACTAACATGATAATAGTCGTTAAAGCCCGCATTGGAGCAGCGTGGTGGGTGTAAGCTCTAATTCCCTCTCTCCTATGAGAGTGGAGGCCTGCGCTCAGCAGTGGGACGTTAATAGGCTGTAGTGGTAGGTGAGATCGCAGTCAAGGGCTAACTTGTAGGGTATTAAAAAAAAAGTACGGAGTGGGGGTACTCACTACGCCACGTAGTACTTCTTGTAGGGCAGCGGCTCTTGGTGCGCGCTGTCGGTCAGCAGCCGCAGCGCCAGTAGGAGCTGGGCGTCCGCCGCGTGCGGTCGTCTCCACGCCGCGCGCGCGCCCAGCAGCGGCGCCTGCGGGCAGGGCGGACGGTGATACACAGGGAAACCATTTATTCGCCAATGGTGTCACAGACAAAATGTAGATTTAGTCCGTCAATCTTATAGGCCTATTACACTGCACTTATCACAGGGACTCTTACATTTGAATCAGTGTAGTGTAATAAGATTTATGGAGTAAGGGTCTCTAAATTGGTCCTTATTGCTATGTAATAAGCAACGGCTACGCCCACCCTTACCACAGGGCCCTGTAGAAAGTGCAGTGTAATAGGCCTATTGTCTGGCCCAGTGGTCAATTTCAAACATTTAATAAATTTCAGTGGTCACTGAAAATCAGCGTTGGGACACCTGGCACCTCAGACGCGAGTCCTGACGGCATCGCCAGTTTTAAGTCTGAGAGGCCAGGAGCCCTAACACAAGCTGAGTGACTCACCTGTTGGTAGCGTTACACTGCTGTACAAACTTACATTTTATAATATGTATGTAACTCATTTTTAATTTTGATTTATTTTGTGCATTTGTGTTTATTGCTGCCAATAAAGATTTTTCTATTCTATTCTATTCTAATAGGTATATTTTATTTTGTTATTGCGGGATAGACTTGCGCTTGACGACAATCATGATTGGTGCAAAGCAATGATGAGGTCTAGGATGGAACGCGCTCGCCTAGAAAGAAACACGTCAGCTGGGAGGGCGTTCCACACCCTAGCGGTTCGTATCAGCAGTGGCGTGCACAGGGCTTGAAGTCAGGGTAGGCATTAGTTAGTCAGAATACCTATTTGCTGACTGTTTCAATTCAAATGAGCATTGACCTATAAGGTACTGTTAGGCGGATAAAAATTGTAAAACGGAACGCAAATGTCACCACAGACTATCCGTATCTATGGCGCATATGAGGCCCCGTTTGACAGTTGACGTTGCTATGTTTTTTTCGCGCGTTTTGTGGTGCGAGTGGGGAGTGACGGGAAAAACGGTGGGAAGACCGGCTCGCGAGGAGTTGTTGTGGATTTCCTTGATATTTAATAGACAAATGGATTCTACGTTTAATAGTACCTATAAGCTAGGGTAAGCAGAGCTTTTATGCCTCTATGAACTGCACGCCACTGCGTATCAGAAACGTCGAGCTAAAACGCTTCGTGCGAGCAAATTGGACGTCAACCACGTAAGGGTGCAGCAGCACGAGGACACGGTACCCACCTCGAGCGCGGGCTCTGTGTCGTTGCCGCGCGCGAGCCGCGCACAGTACAGCGCGAGCGCGGGGCTCTGCAGCAGCAGCACGCGCGTGTCGGGGCGCTGCAGCACGGCACGCAGCCACGGCGCGGCGGCCGGCGCCCACGCGGACACGGTCTCCGGGCTGTACAGGTCCACCACCTGCCCACACATACCCCCAAGTGACTATTTGCCGACGATTACAGCTTTTTACCTATATGATAATTTAATATCTATACCTTTTACCTATATGATTATATTTTTTATGATAATTTAACTCGGGCATGTTCGCCGACGCTGGAGTCCCAGATTATTACGCCATTATTCGAAGTAGAATTGCCGGTTTCTGGGAAACCGTCCGCAATACTACTAATAAGCTGATTAAAGTCGTCGCTCAGGCATACCCTGACAACGTGTTTTATAAACACTGGCTTAGGGTACACCAGACCCCTAACGTAAAATGATTTTTCATTTTAAACTTTATTTTAATTAATGTAAGTATAATTTATACTTTATTATGTTTAGTTATTGTTTTTTTTTAATGTAAACGTGTTTTTATATGGGTCCCCGACCTGCAATAAAATGTTTTTTTTTTAATTATTATTAACTGCCTCGTTGGTCTAGCGTTTAGCGTAGTCGACTGCGGATCGCGAGATCCTGGGTTCGATTCCCGGTCGGGCATAAAAATTGTTAGGTATTGGGTTTCTCAATTAAGAAATCTTCAATGCCAGCCCGGAGTTGGAAGTTGGCGGTGTTTCACCCCCGTGCCTCGGAGAGCACGTTAAGCCGTCGGTCCCGGTTATTATCACTTACATGATAATAGCCGTTCAAGCCCGCCAACCCGCATTGGAGCAGCGTGGTGGGTCTAAGCTCTAAAGGTCTAAGGTCTACAGCTAGTGGGTAGGGGGGAGGGGCATAATTTATTAAGTAAAAGAAATATAAATAAACTCCGCATGCCAACAGTAAAGACTTCACATTTTGGTAATAGCGCCTTTGTTATGACTTGCATTCTATATTACTAACTCCCAGAATGTATTGTTAATATTAAAAACTATTATTTTAAGCGTTCACCAGAAGAATTTTTAATGGACAAAGCATTTTACACCATACAAGAGTACGCAAACCATTATAAAATGATAATATTTAGAGACTAAGCACCTAATTTATAAATTTGCACGATAAAAAAAACGTTTAAATTCTTAATGCTCAATTTAAATGTTGTTTGCATGTACCATATTCTTGCAAAATAAAAATGATTATAATTATGATTTTTTTTTAACTTCCACTGCCATATTGAAAAAAATTCAAAGCAACGTGAAGTCCGTTTTGACATATGGATGCGAGGCATGGAAGGTCACCAAAGCCATCTCACACCAAATGCAGGTTTTTGTCAATGCCTTCACCGCATTCTAGGTGTCCACTGGCATGAGCAGATCACGAACATATCGATCTCTTACTACGATGCAAGGAACGGTTCATTTTTGGTAACCATAAACCGTCTTTTAGCGGCCATATCTAGTGAAAGGCCTATCCTCATGTGGGCAGACTTTCACTATCGTCATCAGTGGAGAGACCTACACCCACCTAATACTGAATCAGCCTTTCTGGCGATAGTTGCCAAAAGTGCAGCTATCTCTTAGTCTATCAACTATACCCATGCCAAAATCACGTCGATCCGTTGCTCCGTTGCGGCGTGATTGAATGACAAACCAACAAAGAAACACACTTTCGCATTTATTGACCGAGCGAAGCAACGGTCTCTGAGTTTACTTGAGTGAATTTGCACTTGTCCGTCCTAGGGTTGCCAAAAAAATTGTCCGTCTGTCAGAGCCTTATAACTTCTGAATTACTGATCGTAATTACTTCAAATTTAAATATAATATGTAAACCGATGGCCTGCAGTAAAGTTATGAAAATCTTTATTTCAGGGGGGCTCTCATAGAAGCGAATGCGAAGTAAAATATTTTTTATAGCGTTACACAGGGTTGCGGTATATCATTTTAAAGATAATTAAGAATAGAGTCCAAAAATTTTTTTTTTTAATATTGTCCTAAAATTGACGAAATGGGGGGGCCTTCAAAGTGGAGATTTTCTAACGTCCAAAGTTGACCTTAGAACTCTCAATTTTCTGATAGGCTGAGCCTGAAACTTGACCAATAATTTGAATTATATCTTGTACTTGAACAACAAATACTAAAATAAAACCAATATTATAAGGAAACGAAATCATTTAATTTTTAATGAGCTTCAGTATTTATAACAGAACTTCACAACGATGTCAATAGATGGCGCTCTGTAAAAGTTTACTCGTTTCTCCAATAACTCTTTAGCTCTTTTGCGTGTAATGTTAAAAGTTAATTATTTACAATCTTCTATATATATATATTTAAATATATATAAAAGAAAGTCGTGTTAGTTACACTATTTATAACTCAAGAACGGCTGAACCGATTTGGCTTTAATTTGGTGGGGAGGTAGCTTCGAACCAGGAGACGGACATAGGATACTTTTTATCCCGGAAAATTAAAGAGTTCTCGCGGGAACTAAAAACCTCAATCTACGTGGACGAAGTCGCGGGCATCAGCTAGTATATAGTTAAAACTATCTTACGGATACCGCGAGGTCTCAGTTCGGGGCGAACCACTAGTTACAACTTCCACTGTCATATTGAAAACAAATTCAAAGCAACGTGAAGTCCGCTTTAACTACTACCACTACCACTACTACTACCACTACTACTACTACTACCACTACCACTACTACTACTACTACTACTGCTGTTACTACTACTGCTGTTACTACTACTACTACGCCTACTACTACTGCTACTACTACTACTGCTACTACTACTACGCCTACTACTACTGCTACTGCTGCTACTGCTACTGCTACTACTGCTACTGCTACTACTGCTGCTACTCACCTCGCAGCCCGCAGTCTGCAGCAGCGCGGCGAGGTGCCCGGCGGCGCGCTCCATGTGTGAACAGTCGCGCGCGTACAGGAGCACGACCCGAGCCGCCGCGCGCGGCTGCCGGGGACGCTCCAGCCGCCTGCGAACACTCATACGAGTTACCTTGACTGCGATCTCACCTGATGGTAAGTGATGATGCAGTCTAAGAATTTTATAATATATGTATATTTATATGTATGAAATAATTATTATTATGTTTATTGCCTTAATATATAATTTAGGCTATAAGACTAACGTGAGTTACAAATAAAATCTTTTGTTCGTCATTCTTACTAAACAGATATATTTAAATTATGTAAATTATCATGCTACATTTTGTGAACTTTAGTGATCTTTTTGTCAGCCTTAACGCAGACTACGGTCTATTTGGGCTGCACTTTACAAACGCCAGCCTGTGTTTTTAGTCTAGTGCTTTGGTCTGCAAAATTGTGGTGTAATTTTTGATATTTTTTTTTTACAAGGCATTGAATAAAATAAATAAATAAATAAGATGGTTGCGGGCTAACCTGTTAGGGGCATGGCAGTTATATTAAACCCATACCCCTATTCAGTTTCTACACGGCATCGTACCGGAACGCTAAATCGCTTGGTCTTTGACGGTAGGGTGGTAACCAGCCACGGCTGAAGGCAGGGAAAATTCAGAAATTATAAATTCCCAAACTGACCCTGCCGGGGATCGAACCCGGGGCCTCCGCACGTTAAGACAACAGCACTGCACACTGCGCCACGGAGGTCGTCGTTAAACACACTTCAATCTCTTTACAATCGCGCATTGGGTATTTGACAACTAGTCTAAAAGTTAACTAGGTGGTAGAGCCTTAACGTTTCATAAGTGACACAAGTTGTGATACATGAAATAAATAAATCATTTATCATTTATTATTTAGTCAAATCAGCAACTTTTTTTTCAAACGTCAAAACGCGTGCTTAGTATTCATTTTGTATGAAATTTTAGTTGTGACGTCATCAAAGTTCGACGCGCTTTTTTTAAACTAGTCAAATCAGCAACTTTTTTTTCAAACGTCAAAACGCGTGCTTAGTATGGATTTTGTATGAAAATTTAAGTTGTGACGTCACCAAAGTTCGACGCACTTTTTTTTACGTTAATCGATAGTTTAAAACGGTTATTCAAAATAAAACTAACAGGGGACGCGGATATTACGACTTTGGAAAGTTCCTGCACTGCACAGAGTACAATGGCAAAAACAATAGTGACGTCACAAACGACGCCAGGACATTTGAATTTTAAAAGGACATTGTTCCGTCTCCATTCTAAGTTCGCCTAAGAACCAACAGTCATAAAACATTGATTACTGGATTCAAAGAAATACCTTTTTATACTTGAGAACAGATTAAAACAACGGACACTTGCTAAGAAACGACTTATTACCAAAAATATTTTCAATTTTGAGGTTATTTCAACTTTCATAATCAATCTGCTTGAACAAATAAATATCATCTTTATCCAATTGTAATAGAGCTGTAAATAGCATGTAGATAAGAAAAGATTCGCCGTAGTTCATCAAAAACATTACAGATGGCGTTAGATATATTAAATTATTGTACTTTCAATAGATGGCGTTGCGAGATTCAGAATACTTGCGCACTTAGCACTTTAACCTGCTTGTATCTTGTTTCTTACGATACGGATCTAGCGCTCTAGCGGTGGTATTGTATATTATTTTAACCTGTAAGCTATTGGTCTGTGGTTAATAATCGAGAGACGGAAACGTATAGTAATCAATTTAATACCCATTTATTTATTTTGTAATTAATTTGAAGTGTCCGTTGAATTCTAATATTTGAAATGAAGCTTATAAAATAAGCTAACAATTACTGTATATTTCAATCACATGTTGATTTTCAGGCGAATTTGGTCAATGTCGTTTCAAATGCTAATTTTATCTACCAAACCGTATTTTTCTGCTGAAATAAGATATTTTTTGGAAATAATAGATACTTCCGAACATTGTCTGACCATTTTTCAAAATCAGTCGTCGTGCCTATTGTTTTGGAAGAGCGGCGTGCACTAATGAAGCGCTCACCGAGTGATATCGTTAACCCAAGTTTGCAGTATGTTCTCCTTGAAGCGGCCGGCACGAGCGGCGCGTACTGCCTCCAGCGCCGCCAGCGCCAGCGCACCGAGCAGCAAGGCGCCGCCGAACCCACCCAGCACCCACCACAGCAGAGAATGTGTCACCACGTTAATCGGCACCGGGGAGCCCGTGTGACCTGATCCCACCACAATTTAATTTATTTTATTTTAGCAACAGAATTACAAGTAGTAGGAATACAAAATGTTGAATGGCTCAGGCGATAGGTAACAAGCAATTCAATTTATAGGTAGTTACATCATGCACATAGGAAAAGTCGTACATAACTGACACAAGAATACATTGGGGAATTATTCATAAATAATTAAGATTACTGATACAAGACTATAATTAACGAATTAAAAAAATACGACTGCCCTGCTATATTATTTTTTGAGTTTACCTCGATAAGAAGCGATTTGCATAATTATATAGCCTTTGGAATCTTATTCACATTTTTTATTAAATTATATTTATTTGTGAATCGCTAAATATTAAACTATAGTGTTATATATTTTTGGAATCTACTCATCATTTTCTAGATGATGATTGTATAGTTAACCTTATTTTCGAATATTTTTTTTCAATTTTGGTCTTTAATGCGGGACCATGGTCACCCCATCATATTTTTTTAAAAATTTACTAGCCTATGTCACCCGGAATAAGCTAGGGATTCTAACGATACCTCATTTATCAAAATCGGTTCAGGCGTATAGATGTTATGGTGGAATATACAAACTCACATACATACATACATACATACATGAACCCTGAAAACAATATCCCATCAAAAACATAAATGTAAAATGAGAGCCAAGTTCAAAATTGTGATATATGTATATGCCTTGGTTGTTGACTTCAGCGACAAAAGAAGTGAGATCTAAATGGGTGCCAAGTTCAATAGTCAGTCCTGCAATTTATATATCCCATCAAAAACATAAATGTGAAATGAGAGCCAAGTGCAAAATTTTGATATATATGCCTTGGTTGTTGACTTCAGCGACAAAAGAAGTGAGATCTAAATGGGTGCCAAGTTCAATGGTCAGTCCTGAAATTTATTTATAACAACATATAATATTTTATAACAACTTAAAATATCATTTCTTCTTATAACGTAGTATAAAATGTTGAAGACTAAGGCTTTGGCTTGGCTAGTTTTCATATACGAATTATAGCGTTCACAAGTTGTAAAGCTGTAAGTTCTTATTTTATTCTTCCGAAAATTTGGCTTGCTGGTAGAAACTGTACTTTTAGGTACCTACTTAATAATAATTCGTATATGGAAACTAGCCAAGCCAAAGCCTTAGTCTTCAACATTTTATACTAAGTTATAAGAAGAAATGATATTTTAAGTTGTTATAAAATATTATATGTTGTTATAAATAAATTTCAGGACTGACCATTGAACTTGGCACCCATTTAGATCTCACTTCTTTTGTCGCTGAAGTCAACAACCAAGGCATATATATCAAAATTTTGCACTTGGCTCTCATTTCACATTTATGTTTTTGATGGGATATATAAATTGCAGGACTGACTATTGAACTTGGCACCCATTTAGATCTCACTTCTTTTGTCGCTGAAGTCAACAACCAAGGCATATACATATATCACAATTTTGAACTTGGCTCTCATTTTACATTTATGTTTTTGATGGGATATCATTACTTTTTGTACAGAAATTATTGAACTCAATCTCAAACTCAAAACATATTTATTCAAAATATGTACCTACAAAGTACACCTTCTGAACGTCATGCTTACAGAGCATAAGAGGTGATGGTGATAATTAACTACGATATCTTAAAACTAAAGCTACGAGGGTTCCAAACGTGCCCTGGTCTGAGAAGAGCCCGCAATAAACTCCGCTTTTTTTTTATTATCACCATCTCACAAATATTTGAAATTATATATATGTACTTATAATATAACATTACATAATCAGCCGTTGTAACAATTCATACCCATGCCTTGCTATCATTCAAATAATCCTTTACACTGTAATAGGACTTTTCTATTAATTTAGTTTACGTTTTACATTAGTAGGTACTTATTATTTGGTGTAAGGTCAGTGTGTCACCCACCAGTAATTCTATTGTACGACTCATTGTACAAGATAATTAAAGACGAGAATTCTCAAGAAAAATATATAGTGTACCTAGAGTTACACTGACATTGACAGATTACATCTATGGTCAGACTACCTCTACAGCACATTTCTACATCTCATCAATTTTGATTGCAAAAGTTCAAAATCAAAAGTTTTTTGTGAAACATTGAAAACAAGCACGGTCAACAGTCGATATCACTAAAACCACTATAAACAATGAATACAAATCACAATGACTGACAGCTTGAACTGACGACTTCAAATACGTTTCTTCTTCTTTTCTGTCAATGACGTTTCGTTGCACAAAATGTATGAATACGAAGGTAAGGTTTTAATGCAACTATATTATTATTCATTATTATTTACATTAAAATAATAATTATGTGTCATTTTCAATAGTTAAGGAGTTACTACCACCGCTTAAAGCAGTATTGTTTCAAACTAACGGTTGAATGTCACGTACTTTGACGTCCTTAAAATAATGATTATAACACTACAACATAAACGTCAACAATATTAAAATAATACGGCTTTAAGCAATGGTAGCATGCCTCGTGTCAGAGTTTTGATCTATCCTTTGATCATAAAAATGACGATTTTTGTACGTTTATATCTAAATAACCATTTGAGGTGTGCTTATGAAATTTGGAGCACATATGTATCTCACGGGTCTCAATATATGCGCCAAATTTGACATGTTTATGTGAAATAGTTTTTGAGTTACGAGGGGGTCAAAAGTGGCTCCAAATGGTTCGTGTAATATTACACACGGTGCTGCTCGCCAGTTTTTTTGAACTTTGGCTGGACACGCTTCCGCGTGTCTTGATACTCCTTTTTTCAGGCAGTCGTATAAAAAATTAATGAAAATAACTATCAATAGTACATTATTGCAAAGGCTGGGAAATAGGCAATTGCCATTTCCGCCGGGGCATATATAGTGCTTTTCTCAAAAGAATGCAGGGAAATAAAACATATCGATTGTCGTTTAAGAAAAGTAGTTAAGTTCCCACAGTTTTTCAAGTTTGCCGTTTTTACATGAACTGTACATTTCAGCATGGAATAAATTGCCCATAATGTAGATGGCTTTTTAGTTTTAGCAATCTCATTAAAATACGCCAAAAAGACTGTTTCGGAGAAAATGTTCACTTTTTCTCGTTTTTCCAATTCATAAAATTTTCATATACTTTCATGTATTTTTCTTTGGACTTCGCTGGAAGCAGGTTTTCCATTGCCAATTTGGCTTCTGATCTTAAATCTGGTGGAGTACAATCAATCTTCATTTCACTCTCTGAACCGTTGGAACTCATTTTACTTATTATAAAATTTATATTTATTAATTAAGTATGTAAATAACAAATCAAAACGAATTTTCAGCTTTGCCGCCAATTTTTTTTTTTAATCATCTGTGCCGACAAGCAAACGCATTTATGGCTATACAGCCACCAATTTGTACTAAGCAAAGAGTCTATGGTATGCCAAGAATGACAAAAGAGATCCGTACAAAGAGTATTTAATAACCCCAGCACGCCGTTTCATACAACACTGCAGGAGCGTTGTAATGTTCCAAATTCAAAAAATGCTCCTGCAATGGATTTGATTTTCTATGTCCGAAAATTCGATACTTCGCGTGTTCTGTTTTCGAAAATAATGACAAAATTTCCATGCATGTTTGAGAAATAATTATATAACATTCATTTTAACTATTGTTTAAAAAAGATATTAAAAAGATAAAGGCACTTTTCACTCTGAGAGGTGGAATAAGGACTACAATACAGATCTAACCTTCACCTCCAAAGATTCTCTGGAACAACCTCTTCCTGTAGCTCGTAGAATTCTGCCAGATTTCCCACGCAGCCAACACAGGCCAGTATTATTAGAGATCGGTATTAGAATACCCCTGTCCTACTCAATGCCGCTGCCCAGGTGGAACTTCAAGCGTGCAAACTGGAACAGGTACCGAGAAGATCTGGATGCTGATCTGGCCATGGAAAACCTGGAGCCTATTCCTTCAAACTATCACAGATTCACTGAGCTCATAATAAAAGCCGCAAAGCGGAATATTCCCAGAGGCTACAGAAAGGAATATGTACCTGGATGGAGCCAAGAAAGCGAAGATCTGTTTAAGGAGTTCCAGTCATCTGAGGATCACACCATTGGAACCAAATTACTCCAGTCCCTCGATAACAACCGAAGAGACAAATGGGACTCTATAGTATCCAGCATGGAATTTACCAGGTCCAGCAGAAAAGCCTGGAGGACGCTTTATAGTCTGACAGGAAAACACCACCCCCCTAAACTGAACACGATGATAAAACCTGATGCTATTGCCTCTCGCATAGTTGATGTGACACGAGTAAAGCGGGACAAACTATTTACTAAAAGCGTGAAAAAAGAACTTTCGGCTTTGAAGCGTAATCCAGGTGGAAGCTCAGAGCTCTCTAGACCATTTAGCGTCAAGGAAACTATGGAGGCTATCAAGATCCTGAAAAACAACAAAGCCGCTGGACCAGACAACATTTTTAACGAGTTCCTGCGTCACATGGGTCCCTGCTGTGTCAGTTGGTTGGCCGCTTTTTTCTCGAACATCCTACTTCAAAACCGGCTGCCCAGAGCATTCAAGGTAGCAAAAGTAATTGCTATTTTGAAACCAGGAAAGCCGGAAAACCTGGCCGAAAGTTATAGGCCTATTGCTCTCCTTAGCTGCACTTTGAAGCTGCTTGAACGCATGATCCTTACAAGGATAACTCCTTATACTGAGGCAGTGGTTCCAACAGAACAAGCTGGTTTCAGAAGCGGACGGAGTTGCACAGACCAGGTTCTTACTTTAACGTCACATATTGAAGTGGGATTTCAGAACCAATTGAAATCGACCGCCGTATTCATCGATCTCACAGCGGCGTACGACACGGTGTGGAGACAAGGCTTAATATATAAACTTATGAAAGTGATCCCGAGTATGGAGATAGTTAACCTTATTTCTAGCATGCTCAGTGAAAGAGAGTTTGAGGTTTTCCTGGGGGACTGCAAAAGCAAAAAGAGGAAACTAAACAACGGCTTGCCTCAGGGTTCCGTGTTGGCACCGACACTTTTCAATATTTACATGCACGATCTACCGCCCACTTCAGCAACCAAGTTTATATATGCTGATGACATTGCACTGGTGGCCCAAAGTAAACATTTTGTGACCGGAGAAAATGTTCTCACAAATGATCTCTTCACTCTCGAGAACTATTTTAAAGCCTGGCGGCTTATCCCGAGTGCGAGCAAGACGGAGGTATGTTGTTTCCATCTTCACAACCAGCTCGCCAGCTACCAGCCAAATATCATCTTTACGGGTAAAAGGCTCAGATACAACGCATTTCCTAAGTATCTCGGAGTTACACTCGATAGAACCCTAACGTACAAGGAACACCTACACAAACTATCCATGAAGGTCGGATCAAGGAATAATATTATACATAGGCTTTGTGGAACGACATGGGGAGCGTCCGCCGACTGTCTCCGGACATCCACCCTGGCGCTGACCTTCTCTGCCGCTGAATATTGTGCTCCTGTATGGTTGCAAAGCGCTCACGTGCAAAAAGTGGAAGAGCAAAAATTAAACGACGCAATGCGCTGTGTCTCAGGCACTGTGAGGTCTACGCCACGCCACTGGCTACCAGTATTATCCCACATTGCTCCCCCTCACTTGCGCAGAAAACATGCTTTACGTAGAGAAATGGAAAAGATCTATGCCAACCCCCAGCTCCATGCAAACAAGGCTTTCTGCAACCCGCCACCAAAACGACTAAGGTCTCGTCGCGCTGTGTATGAAGAGGCTACTAAACTAAGTCAGTTTAACCTGGGCGAAAGCTGGAAAAAGGAGTGGAGTGCATCTGGTGGACCAGTGGCCTATATACCCGACCCTACAGTCAAGCCTAAAGGGTTTCATCTGCCCCGTAACTTGTGGTGTCGGCTAAACCGGCTTAGGACAGGACACGGACGCTGTAATTACCTCCTGAACAAATGGGGCTGGAAACCCTCTCCCATGTGTGAGTGTGGTGAGGAAGAGCAGACGATGGAACACATCATCCAGCGCTGCCCTACTCACGCCTACCAGGGTTCACCCGGGGACCTTTTTGACCTCCCAGCCCCGGTTGTTACATGGTTGAATGGACTGGTCATCCATGTGTGGTGTTGCAATGTAGGTGCTAAATTTTTTGATTTACTTATCTGACCAAGACAAATTTTACATCATAATAACGCTTATATTCTAAACGGCATACGATAAAAAAAATTGTTTAAAAAAAAGATGGACCAATGTTAGGTTCGGTAGACAGAGAGAGATAACGGGTAGACACAGTTGTAGTCGCAGTGCGCATGCCAGCCGTACAGTCGGGCCACTCACAGAAGTCGTAGCTGAAGTGCGTGTGCGGGTTGGCGTGCAGCGACGCCCACGGCGCCGTGTGCCGGAACGCGGCGGTGTAGCACGCGTGCGGCGCGGCCCGCGCGCGGCACCGCACGTACGTCGGCGTCACCGTGCTGCAGTCCATGTGCACCTGGGGTGTGGCCCACTACTATGTTTACACAACTAATAGTGAAAGGAAGTTTTTTTTTAATATTCAAACTAATTTTTTTTTAATAGTCAGTGATATTTTTTTTTAATAGTCAAAGAATTTTTTTTTAGTCAAAGTAATTTTTTTTTAATAGTCAGTGATATTTTTTTTAATAGTCAAAGAATTTTTTTTAATTTTCAAAGTAATTGTTTTTTTTAATATTCAAAGTAATTTTTTTTTAATAGTCAGAGTAATTGTTTTTTTTAATATTCAATGTAATTGTTTTTTATAGTCAAAGTTTTTTTTTTTTAATAGTCAAAGTAATTGTTTTTTTTAATATTCAAAGTAATTTTTTTTTAATAGTCAAAGTAATTTTTTTTTAATAGTCAGAGTAATTGTTTTTTTTTAATATTCAAAGTAATTGTTTTTTATAGTCAAAGTTTTTTTTTAAATAGTCAAAGTAATTGTTTTTTTTAATATTCAAAGTAATTTTTTTTAAATAGTCAAAGTAATTTTTTTTTCAAAGTTTTTTTTTTTTTTTTTTACCCCCCCCCCCCCTTTTTTGTAGCTGGGGTTTTTTGGTAAATTTTAATTACAATAATATTTTGGTATTTTTGCAATATCAAATATGGAAATATGTACAGTAGGTACAAGTAACCGCCCCATAGATGTTTTCTATATTAAAAAAAAAATTCATTTCCTGTTAGTTTCTTGGATGAAATAAATATTTAATTTGATAACAATTGATATACTAGTGTAAAAAAATACACTAGTATTTATTTGATAGTTAATAGTGTTGAATGTAGATGATGCCACAATTCAGTATTTCATACTGAATTCAAGCTCCTAGCCTCCCCTGCCTATAAAGTGTGACTTTTAACTTTGATAAAGAGTCGCTGATTTGATTAATTGTCATATAACTAACTTTATCTGCCAATATGCACTTGGCCAGCATAGTGGACTATGGCCAAACCTTCCTCATTCAAGAGGAGACTCTTGCTTAGTAGTGATCCGGCAATAAGTTGAAATGACCCAATTTTTGTAATGTTTTGGGAGAATTTTTAACAAGGAAAAATATTACTCTTATCTCCTTTGTTATTATGTTAAAAGTGGATTAACTATAGGCTAAGAGAGAAACTGCTAATTACCGTGTCTTTAGTAGTGTGGCTAGTGCCATTGCGGTCCATGGTCACCTCATATTGAGAAGCAGGAATGCCAGGGTACCATTTTAGCACCACATCCTCACTGAAAAGTGCATAATGAGAGCATCAGGTAATACATACAAAATATATAACTAGATGATGCATAAGACTGCTGTACAGATTTAGGTTTTGAAAAGTCCCATGGGAACTCTTACATTTTGGCGGGAAAAAGTAGTCCTTTTTTTTATCCACTACAAGTTAGCCCTTGACTGCGATCTCACCCGATGGTAAGTGATAATGCAGTCTAAGATGGTACTGGGCTAACCTGTTAGGGGCATGGCAGTTATATTAAACCCATACCCCTATTTGGTTTCTAAACGGCATCGTACCGGAACGCGTAATCGCTTGGCGGCACGTCTTTGCCGGTAGGGTGGTAACTAGCCACGGCCGAAGCCTCCCACCTGGCCGGACCAGGGAAAATTCAGAAATTATAAATTGCCAAATTGACCCCGCCGGGGATCGAACCCGGGACCTCCGCACGTTAAGACAACAGCGCTACACACTGCATCACGGAGGTCGTCGTCTGTCGAGTCTACATCTCTCTATCCTCTCTAGTATACCTACTACCGTACCAAATACCATACCGTAACCCTAGCAAATAGTCGAAATTGGTTGGCCAGGTTAGCCTTCTATTATATTAGACTTTATCACCACTTAACAATCAGGTGATATCAAAATAAAGGGCTAACCTGTTGTCATCCATACTCCCATACTAATATTCCATACTTTCCATACTAATATTAAAAATGCGAAAGTGTTTTTGTGGCCCACCTGTTCAACAAATTTTGATGAAATTTGGTACAGGGATAAGTTGTATCCCGAGGAAGGACATAGGCTACTTTTTATCCCAAAAAATTCAAGAGTTCCCACAGGAATTTAAAAAAATGATGTCTTCAACCAATTTTGATGAAATTTGGTATATTTATAGTTTGTATCCAGGGGAAGGCCATAGGCTACTTTTTGTCCCAGAAAATTAAAGAGTTCCAGAATCAAAAACCTTAATCCACGGGGACGAAGTTGCGAGCATCATCTAATAGTTGAATAAAAAAAGTTTGACACACATTTTACACATCCTTAAGTACTAACTTATATGGCTACACTTTATCGGCCCATCTTTTCAAATGATTTTGATGAAATTTGGTATATAGATAGGTTACATCCCGGAGAAGGACATACGCTACCTTTTATCCCAGAAAATGAAGAAGTTCCCACAGGAATAAGAAAAAACTTAATGAATGTGAACGAAGTAACAGGCATCATATAGTTTAAGTAGGTACACAATAAATGAATAAAATTATGTCAAAAATAAATTCTTATTTAATGATCATTAAATAGAGGGTCCAAAGGGGGTCAAAAGACCTCCCAAGGACTTCCAATTCACCTAATATTTCTAAGTTTCAAACCATTTTAATCTATTGATTAAAGAAAATTCTGCATTATAAACCAACTTTTTTGACATTTAATCAGGAATTTCTGATTAGACTAGTAGTCAAATACTTATTAATTATGGATTACACTCACCCATCACTCTCATAATCAGCATGTGCGGCCATGTTTGTGAGGCCTTCTAATGTGAGGACAGCGTTGGTATCATTCTCTCTCACATAGTGGTAGTCGTCATAGGAGGTCCTTTCATAGGCAACCCCACTTGGACTGTCAATGACTTGCTTTGTGTAGATGTGGTAGCATGCTGAGCTGAATATTGCATCCATGGTGGTTGAGAAACAGACCTGCAACCCACCAATTAACTACTACATATATATGTCACCATACTGTCTAGCGAGATTGTAAACTGTCGAAAGATTACATTAGGTATATTAACTTGATAGAACCTAAGTAACCTAGAAACCTAAGTAACCCCACTAACTGATTATTATTTATGTCGAACACTAACCTAACCTACAAGAAAGAGACAATAAAACGTAAACATAATGAATATTTAAAAAATTGACACACAGAACAATGAACAGTTCACAATCTGTCCACAGTGTACAGTTTACTGATGGTTTTTGCAATTTTAGTGAAATATATACATTCCTACTTCTTATCCCGGACAAAGTAGTGCCCTCAGGAATCAAATTAAATTAATCCACAATTGCTAGTAGTTGTCATCTAGTACTAAGTAAGTACAAAAAAGACAATGGCTTATAGGTACAATAGGCATAAATCCAACAGAATTTGTAGAACCTACATGCCAGCCAGTTGGTCATAGTCAAACCAAGACACAGTAGAGACACATGCATTACTTAAGTCCTACATGAAATAAACAAACACTAACTAACATAAACAATTTGAATTTACGTACAATAATTATTACGCTTATTTAAATAAGTACAGAATTCATTGGCTTAGGGTAAATAAATTTATTTACTTAGTATTATTAGTAGTTTCCATGAATAGATGGGAGGTGCAACTACGCAGTGGGTAGTAGCAAATATATTGTGATTCGTCTAACAGCTCAATTAAAATAAAAGGCATGTAAGGTAATGTATGTAAAGCCAGGGTCAGCTTGTTACTGAAATAATCAAATAAGTAAAAGTACCAGATATACATACATTTGTGCAATTTGAGTTGATCTGGACAGGTTCCTCGAAGGTTGAATGTAAATAACTGCGCTTATTAAAATTGGAATATAAAAAATCTTTGTTGCACTGTTCAGGCTCCAACGACGCATAGTATCTCAATCGTAGCGTCCACTTGTTGACCGTCTCGTTGGCTGAGGTACACCACTTTAGAGCATATCGGCCGGGAATATCAGACACGGGCTTAAAATACACACCCCTGTCGACACTTTCGTCACACATCACATCGTAAAAACTATTATCTGCCTTCGACACCATACAAGAAAACAAGAGCAGTAACACAGTTTTCATTGTATAATCAACGATTGGTTATAAACAGGACATACTGAGATCCTGCCTTTACAGCGAAAATTAATTAATAGAATTACTAGTATGTTCAAACCAGTAGATAAATAAACCAAGACAAGTGATACCAACTAGGTACCAGAGACAAGTAACATATTGCTAAACTAGCGGCACGCTATGATGGCCGGTTTGACGTTTGTCCGCTCATGAAGTTCCGTATTAATTGATAACGACTTTGAAGGAAATAATTGTATTACTTTATTGACGATAGTGATGTGCAGAGATTCATAAATTTTATCGAATGTAGTTTTAGGTTTAGGACTCAAAATTTATTTATTAAATTGATTTCTTAAATGTATACAAGTGTAGAAAAATCAGTTTGCACCATTTAAGGGGTGAATGTACTTGTGAATATGAACAATTTTCACTATGTGGACAAACCTCTGAAATCGCAAAAAAATATCAATAAATTTTTAAAAATGGAATCTAATACGATCGTCACATAGGATGGCTGGCTAGCACAACTACTACCTCCGGCAAACTCGCGTCAATGCTCAATGCAAAACAAAGCAGTTTCGAATTGACGTTGCTTCGAAAAGTATAAACTGTCAGTGCAATGCGATTGTGATATAGTTTTGACCTGGCTTTGGATTTCAAATATTGATACTGCATTACTGTTGACCCTTGCTCGTTAATTTGGACTCTGTTCAAGCCCTTTGTTGTGGATTTCGTCGATATGACCGAACGTACGCAGAGAACTGTTCTAAATAGTCAGACACGTGAGTTCGTAATACGCCTTCGTAACTATTTCGATCGTGAAGCTCAAAATGGAGGGCCAATTTTACCTATAACGTCAGTGGTTGAACGCGTAGCTGATGCGCTTAATATTGGACAACGAACTGTTAGACGGATAACTAAAAAAAAATATGGCGAGACTGGCACAGAAGAAAATAAACTTCACACACCAAAAAAGAGAAAACGAGCAAAACCAGTCGTAGGCATCGATAGCTTTGATGCCGATGCTATCCGAAGACATGTTTACGGCTACTATTTACAGAAGGAGTATCCAACAAGAAAAAAGTTGGTGCATTCACTGAAGGAAGCTGGATTATTCTTCGGTGGGGAAAGTTCTTTAACGAAGATTTTGAAGACCATTGGATTTCGATACAAAAAATGTAACAAACGCAAAATATTGATGGAAAGATTTGATATAGCGATGGCAAGGTATACTTTTTTACGGCAAGTGAAAGAAATCAAAAATTGGCAAAATGTTGTGTTCTTGGATGAAACATGGCTTAATGCTAACCATACTGTAGGCCGTTCTTGGAACGATGACACAGCAGCATCTACTTCCAAAGTTCCTGTAGGAAAAGGATCGCGACTTATAATTTGTCACGCCGGAACCATCAACGGGTTTGTCGAAGGTTTTCTCATGGCTTTTGCGTCAAAAACCACTGGAGACTATCATGAAGACATGAATGGAGAAAAGTTTACTGAATGGTTTACCTCAATGTTGTGTAGCCTCCCTGAACCATCTATTATAATTATGGACAACGCCCCATACCACTCGATGCAAATTGACAAGCCACCTGCCCAATCCCAAAAGAAAGCTGATATCGTCGCATGGCTTCGTAAAAATGGCGTAGATGCAAACATGAATATGTTAAAAGCGGAATTAGTACGTCTTTTAAAAGAAAACAAACCAACCAAGATCCGATACGTCATTGACGAAATAGCATTAGAACATGGGCACAGAGTTATACGGTTACCGCCTTACCATTGTGAGTATAATGCGATTGAGTTGGTGTGGGCTCAAATTAAGGGATATGCTGCAAGACACAATACAGAACCCCCATTTACCACAAAAAAAATGCTAAAATTATTAGAAGAAGCTTGTGAACATGTGACTAAAGGAGACTGGGAAAAGGTTGTGAATAGAACTGTTAAATTAATAAGGGAAGATTATGAAAGAGATGTGAAAATAGATAATATTATAGAAAACGAACATATAATTATTAATGTATGTGATGATAGCAGTGACGACAGTGAAAATAGTAGTATGGACGAATCTGATTAATTATGGCCTTTTGTGGCACCTTTTTTGGTATCTTTTGTATTCATATGTTTCTTGTGTGCATATAAAGTATGTATATTCATTTTCGTTCAAATATTCAGTTCGTTCAAATAAATTAAATAAACATATACATTTTTGTTTTATTAAACCTATTTAATCAGGTACAAAAACAAAACTTAATTGTTTTTTGTTCGAGAATAAATTGACATTCCACATCACTATTGTAATGTGTCAAACCGGCCATCATAGCGTGCCGCTAGAGTAGGTACCTACCGTTACTTGTCTCTGGTCTCTGATACCAAGATAGTGCCAAGCTCACCAAGATAACAACAACAAATGAAACTTGACTTTGACAATGTCAAAGTTGACATTTTGAATAGATTACGTACACCCATAGAGCCAGTTAATCCAGTTATTGCACCATATCTCCCCCTGGCCCCTGCTACAAACTTACAAAGGCTACAATGGAATTGTATTATAGCATTCGTGCTAAAAAAACTGAATTGATTAATTCAATCAATCAACATAAGCCGGTCATGGTTGCCGTTGCGGAGTCTTGGTTAATCCCAGGGTCTCGTTTTCGCATCCCAGGTTACACTCGTCTTCGTGATTATAGAATGGATGGATACGCAGCTTGCGCAAGATTATATAACTAGTTAGATATCATTATTCTTTTACCCAAGTCAGTCTTCCCCCTCACTCACAGCAAATAAATGCTGTTGCAATAAAAGCCTTTAATATAATATGTTAGTTGTTTACCTATTTGTTTTTATTTATTTTTTTATTTGTTTTTATTTCACACCTTATCCCAGCCCTTCATTAATTCAAATTCAAATGCTTTTTAATCAAATAAACTTTTACAAGTACCTACTTTTGAATCGTCGAGTGAATCTACTACTGGTTCGGAAAGCCATTCCTAACGAGAAGAATCAGCAAGAAACTCAGCGGTTGCTCTCTTAAAAAAAAAATTACCATTTAATTAATTTGTAGAATACGTATGTAACTAACAGCTGTCCTTAGCATTGCTGGAGCGAGTAAAATCCATGCTCCTTTGTCATTGACGTTTTCTTCAACAGCTTATGCTTTTTTCAGGAGCATACTTATATTGGACTTCTTGAACTTGTATAAAAGCAAGTTTAAGATAGGTCATGGAATTTTGTTATAAAATAGGATGCTCAATCCCACGCACGACCTTCGGACCTTCTTGAGGCGGAGTGATGGAGTAATGAGTTTGCCTATCATGCAGATCGCATATTTTTTTGTAATGGAGAAGCTTACCATTTTTTTTACTCTATTAAGAAAATTAAGACAAAATAAAACAAAAATATGAAAGAATCATTAAAATATCTCAACAAATAAAAAAGTTATGGAATTTGTGCAATAAATTGTATGGAAGTTGCGCTTGCAGGAAAGATGCAGAATTAAACTATGAACTTGAGATGACAGCAGATAACTTTATTCAATATCAAAAAATTTCTGCTTAGGCTAGGAGAACTCTTAATAAAAAGAAAAGGTTGGGCCCCAGAGCTCCTTCCTCGATGATCTGGGATAAGATTAAAATGTATAGATGCTCCTGACCCCGTCGATCGTAAGCAGCAGTTGAGGGTTTCACATAACCTAACACATTACTAGCATAATACACCTACAAACCAACACACTTACGCCCTAAGACTGCTAAGGACAGTAGCCTTGCCTCGCTGAGCTGGTTGAAAGCCTCAACACCCCTGCTTCTACAGACCCATTGCCCTCACTGTTACCATATCAAAAATCATGGTTCCTGTGATTTATCCAAGGCTTTTGATTGTTTTGATTACGAAACATTAGTCAGGAAACTGCACCATTATGGAATTAGGGATGTAGCACTGGATATGATGAATGCCTATTTAAAAAATACAAAAGGTAGACGTCAATGGAAAGCGGTCTTCCGGATCGATTGTAAAACTGGGGGTTCCACAAGGTTCAATTTTAGGTCCTTTTCTATTCCTCATTTACGACTTTCCTTATCTTGCCAAGGATAATCATGGGATAGTATTGTTTACTGATGATACATCTCTTTTGTTTAAAATAAATCGTTACGAACCAACTCTTGACGAAGTGCAGTGCTCTTGAAGAAGGCATGCATCTGCATGCCTAATTAATTTGCATAGGATTTCCATAATATAGTTAGAATATTTTACCTTTTGGCTAAAAAGTTCGAAATCACTTATCTGCTAGAGAGGTACCTATGAATAAAGTAAAAAATCGATAAAAAGTAGGTTAAAAGTTTGAAAGTAATTTAAGTATTAAATATGTACTTAGTTAAATAAAGACAATTTTCTTAACTTTACCATAAACTAAAATTCTTAAAAACATTTTATTTCACCACTCAGTGCTTAATTTATTATACAAAATATTAATGGTACACCTCCAATAAATTAATAAATACTTAATCATTAAACCGAAATAATCTTAGAAAGTAGTTTTCCGTTAAGGTATGTTATAATATGTATAACAACTAGCTAGCTTTTGCCCTCGGCTTTGTGCACATTAGGTTTGGGGTTTAATTTTCAAAAATCCTTTCTTAGCAGATGTCTATGACATAAAAGCTATCTGCATGCCAAATTTCACCGATCCGAGCTCAGTCGTCGTTGATAGATCAGTCAGTCAGTCAATCAGTCACCTTTTCCTATTATATATTTAGCTTGTTTTAGATAAACCTCGCCCATTTATTATAACCAAGAAAAACTGCCATTATGTATTTAATTGATGGAACAAGTTGTGGTCATGAACGCAAAGAAACACACGGCCGCAGTCTTGTGCACAGAGTTTGAATCAGGGTCATGATGAATAATGAGCAATGACATATTTCCATTTGGGTAAGCAGTGCTTTTACGCCTCTATGAATTGAATGCCACTGCGTGACACGGGTTAAAAATCGGGCATAAGGTAGGACGATGGAGGTTGTTTACAAATGGGAATGTGGAAACACAACGGTCGGCAACGCTTGCCACAAATCTGAAATCACTGATGCTTTTCATTGATCATTGCAGCTGCACACTAACCACTGATCACCAGAACGCTGGCACTGCTCAGTCACTACTGCTGCTGTTTACTAAATCACTAGGGGGTTGTTGTAGAAGCCGTGAGTCTTAATTTCATTTAAATGAGGATGAAGGGGGGGAGGTGAAGAAGAGAGTGTATTAGGTTGGGCCCCAGGATCGCTCCACCTCCCCCCCCCCCCCTTCATCCGATTATAATGAGATCAAGGCTGATGTATTCTGTAGCGTTCCTGATCACTAGTGTTGTTCACTGATCAGTGTCCACCGCTGCCGCTCAGTGTCCACTGCTGCTGATCAGTATTCACTGCTGCTGATCAGTATTCACTGCTGCTGATCAATGTGCACTGCTGCTGCTCAGTGTCCACTGCTGCTAACCAGTGTCCACTGCTGCCGCTCAGTGTCCACTGCTGCTGCTCAGTGTCCACTGCTGCTGCTCAGTGTCCACTGCTGCTCATCAGTGTCCACTGCTGCTGATTAGTATTCACTGCTGCTGATCAGTGTCCACTGCGGCTAACCAGTGTCCACTGCTGCTGCTCAGTGTCCACTGCTGCTGCTCAGTGTCCACTGCTGCCGCTCAGTGTGCACTGCTGCTGCTCAGCGCTCACTGCTGCTGGTGCGCGGCGTACACGGCGAGCGCGGCGAGGCCGGCGGCGGCGGCGTGGCCGGCCCGCAGCCACAGCAGCGCCCACGCGCTCAGTGTGCACTGCTGCTGCTCAGCGCTCACTGCTGCTGGTGCGCGGCGTACACGGCGAGCGCGGCGAGGCCGGCGGCGGCGGCGTGGCCGGCCCGCAGCCACAGCAGCGCCCACGCGCTCAGTGTGCACTGCTGCTGCTCAGCGCTCACTGCTGCTGGTGCGCGGCGTACACGGCGAGCGCGGCGAGGCCGGCGGCGGCGGCGTGGCCGGCCCGCAGCCACAGCAGCGCCCACGCGCTCAGTGTGCACTGCTGCTGCTCAGCGCTCACTGCTGCTGGTGCGCGGCGTACACGGCGAGCGCGGCGAGGCCGGCGGCGGCGGCGTGGCCGGCCCGCAGCCACAGCAGCGCCCACGCGCTCAGTGTGCACTGCTGCTGCTCAGCGCTCACTGCTGCTGGTGCGCGGCGTACACGGCGAGCGCGGCGAGGCCGGCGGCGGCGGCGTGGCCGGCCCGCAGCCACAGCAGCGCCCACGCGCTCAGTGTGCACTGCTGCTGCTCAGCGCTCACTGCTGCTGGTGCGCGGCGTACACGGCGAGCGCGGCGAGGCCGGCGGCGGCGGCGTGGCCGGCCCGCAGCCACAGCAGCGCCCACGCGCTCAGTGTGCACTGCTGCTGCTCAGCGCTCACTGCTGCTGGTGCGCGGCGTACACGGCGAGCGCGGCGAGGCCGGCGGCGGCGGCGTGGCCGGCCCGCAGCCACAGCAGCGCCCACGCGCTCAGTGTGCACTGCTGCTGCTCAGCGCTCACTGCTGCTGGTGCGCGGCGTACACGGCGAGCGCGGCGAGGCCGGCGGCGGCGGCGTGGCCGGCCCGCAGCCACAGCAGCGCCCACGCGCTCAGTGTGCACTGCTGCTGCTCAGCGCTCACTGCTGCTGGTGCGCGGCGTACACGGCGAGCGCGGCGAGGCCGGCGGCGGCGGCGTGGCCGGCCCGCAGCCACAGCAGCGCCCACGCGCTCAGTGTGCACTGCTGCTGCTCAGCGCTCACTGCTGCTGGTGCGCGGCGTACACGGCGAGCGCGGCGAGGCCGGCGGCGGCGGCGTGGCCGGCCCGCAGCCACAGCAGCGCCCACGCGCTCAGTGTGCACTGCTGCTGCTCAGCGCTCACTGCTGCTGGTGCGCGGCGTACACGGCGAGAGCGGCGAGGCCGGCGGCGGCCGCGTGGGCGGCCCGCAGCCACCGCAGCGCCCACGTGCTCAGTGTGCACTGCTGCTGCTCAGCGCTCACTGCTGCTGGTGCGCGGCGTACACGGCGAGAGCGGCGAGGCCGGCGGCGGCCGCGTGGGCGGCCCGCAGCCACAGCAGCGCCCACGCGCTCAGTGTGCACTGCTGCTGCTCAGCGCTCACTGCTGCTGGTGCGCGGCGTACACGGCGAGAGCGGCGAGGCCGGCGGCGGCCGCGTGGGCGGCCCGCAGCCACAGCAGCGCCCACGCGCTCAGTGTGCACTGCTGCTGCTCAGCGCTCACTGCTGCTGGTGCGCGGCGTACACGGCGAGCGCGGCGAGGCCGGCGGCGGCGGCGTGGCCGGCCCGCAGCCACAGCAGCGCCCACGCGCTCAGTGTGCACTGCTGCTGCTCAGCGCTCACTGCTGCTGGTGCGCGGCGTACACGGCGAGCGCGGCGAGGCCGGCGGCGGCGGCGTGGCCGGCCCGCAGCCACAGCAGCGCCCACGCGCTCAGTGTGCACTGCTGCTGCTCAGCGCTCACTGCTGCTGGTGCGCGGCGTACACGGCGAGCGCGGCGAGGCCGGCGGCGGCGGCGTGGCCGGCCCGCAGCCACAGCAGCGCCCACGCGCTCAGTGTGCACTGCTGCTGCTCAGCGCTCACTGCTGCTGGTGCGCGGCGTACACGGCGAGCGCGGCGAGGCCGGCGGCGGCGGCGTGGCCGGCCCGCAGCCACAGCAGCGCCCACGCGCTCAGGCCCAGCGCGTGCGCCACCGCGTCCTCCAACAGCGCTCTGTGGGGGCAACGGACGATTACCGAAACGCTATAGCGAAATTTAACTATACCAAGGTAACATAATATCATAATAATAATATTATAAATGCGAAAATGTGTTTGTTGGTTTCTCATTTTCTCACCGACTTATCTGGCTCGGTGGCCAAAGGACATTGACCAAATTCGCCTAAGAATCAACATGTGTTTGAAATATACAGTAATTCTTAGCTTATTTTGTGACCTTTATTTCAAATATTAGAATTCCACGGACACTTCAAATTAATTACAAAATAAATGAATGGGTATTAAATTGATTACTATACGTTTCCGTCTCTCGATTATTAACCACAGATCAATAACTTACAGGTTAAAATAATATGCAATACCACCGCTTCAGCACTTGATCAGTATCGTAAGAAACAAGATAAAAGCAGCTTAAAGTGCTAAATACGCTAGTATTCTGAATCTCGCAACGCCATCTATTGAAAGTACAATAATTTAATACATCTAACGCCATCTGTAATGTTTTTGATGAACTACGGCGAATCTTTTCTTATCTACATACTGTTTACAGCTCTATTACAATTGGATAAAGATGGTATTTATTTGTCCAAGCAGTTTGATTGTGAAAATTGAAATAACCTCAAAATTGAAAATATTTTTGGTAATAAGTCATTTCTTAGCAAGTGTCCGTTGTTTTAACCTGCTCTCAAGTGTATAAAGGTATTTATTTGAACCCAGTAATCAATGTTTTATGACTGCTGGTTCTTAGGCGAACTTTCTATGGGGACAGAACAATGTCCTTTGGAACTAATTTTAATGCCTATTTAGTTGTTATTTTATTTACTAGCAACGCTGTCACGAAATCGTTTTTGTGATCAGCATCTTATTTCAGGAATGTCAAGGTATGAGACATCAAAGTGTCATTTTGAGTAAAATTGCTCTAAGCGTTTGCAGTATGGCCGGCAGTATACCTGTAGGGCACCAGCAGCAGCAGCGCCGCAGTGAGCGGCAGCAGGCGGCGCGGCAGGTCGCTGCGCGCGCTCAGCCACACGAGCGCCGCGTGCTGCAGTATACCTGTAGGGCACCAGCAGCAGCAGCGCCGCAGTGAGCGGCAGCAGGCGGCGCGGCAGGTCGCTGCGCGCGCTCAGCCACACGAGCGCCGCCGTGGCCGCGTGCTGCAGTATACCTGTAGGGCACCAGCAGCAGCAGCGCCGCAGTGAGCGGCAGCAGGCGGCGCGGCAGGTCGCTGCGCGCGCTCAGCCACACGAGCGCCGCCGTGGCCGCGTGCTGCAGTATACCTGTAGGGCACCAGCAGCAGCAGCGCCGCAGTGAGCGGCAGCAGGCGGCGCGGCAGGTCGCTGCGCGCGCTCAGCCACACGAGCGCCGCCGTGGCCGCGTGCTGCAGTATACCTGTAGGGCACCAGCAGCAGCAGCGCCGCAGTGAGCGGCAGCAGGCGGCGCGGCAGGTCGCTGCGCGCGCTCAGCCACACGAGCGCCGCCGTGGCCGCGTGCTGCAGTATACCTGTAGGGCACCAGCAGCAGCAGCGCCGCAGTGAGCGGCAGCAGGCGGCGCGGCAGGTCGCTGCGCGCGCTCAGCCACACGAGCGCCGCCGTGGCCGCGTGCTGCAGTATACCTGTAGGGCACCAGCAGCAGCAGCGCCGCAGTGAGCGGCAGCAGGCGGCGCGGCAGGTCGCTGCGCGCGCTCAGCCACACGAGCGCCGCCGTGGCCGCGTGCTGCAGTATACCTGTAGGGCACCAGCAGCAGCAGCGCCGCAGTGAGCGGCAGCAGGCGGCGCGGCAGGTCGCTGCGCGCGCTCAGCCACACGAGCGCCGCCGTGGCCGCGTGCTGCAGTATACCTGTAGGGCACCAGCAGCAGCAGCGCCGCAGTGAGCGGCAGCAGGCGGCGCGGCAGGTCGCTGCGCGCGCTCAGCCACACGAGCGCCGCCGTGGCCGCGTGCTGCAGTATACCTGTAGGGCACCAGCAGCAGCAGCGCCGCAGTGAGCGGCAGCAGGCGGCGCGGCAGGTCGCTGCGCGCGCTCAGCCACACGAGCGCCGCCGTGGCCGCGTGCTGCAGTATACCTGTAGGGCACCAGCAGCAGCAGCGCCGCAGTGAGCGGCAGCAGGCGGCGCGGCAGGTCGCTGCGCGCGCTCAGCCACACGAGCGCCGCCGTGGCCGCGTGCTGCAGTATACCTGTAGGGCACCAGCAGCAGCAGCGCCGCAGTGAGCGGCAGCAGGCGGCGCGGCAGGTCGCTGCGCGCGCTCAGCCACACGAGCGCCGCCGTGGCCGCGTGCTGCAGTATACCTGTAGGGCACCAGCAGCAGCAGCGCCGCAGTGAGCGGCAGCAGGCGGCGCGGCAGGTCGCTGCGCGCGCTCAGCCACACGAGCGCCGCCGTGGCCGCGTGCTGCAGTATACCTGTAGGGCACCAGCAGCAGCAGCGCCGCAGTGAGCGGCAGCAGGCGGCGCGGCAGGTCGCTGCGCGCGCTCAGCCACACGAGCGCCGCCGTGGCCGCGTGCTGCAGTATACCTGTAGGGCACCAGCAGCAGCAGCGCCGCAGTGAGCGGCAGCAGGCGGCGCGGCAGGTCGCTGCGCGCGCTCAGCCACACGAGCGCCGCCGTGGCCGCGTGCTGCAGTATACCTGTAGGGCACCAGCAGCAGCAGCGCCGCAGTGAGCGGCAGCAGGCGGCGCGGCAGGTCGCTGCGCGCGCTCAGCCACACGAGCGCCGCCGTGGCCGCGTGCTGCAGTATACCTGTAGGGCACCAGCAGCAGCAGCGCCGCAGTGAGCGGCAGCAGGCGGCGCGGCAGGTCGCTGCGCGCGCTCAGCCACACGAGCGCCGCCGTGGCCGCGTGCTGCAGTATACCTGTAGGGCACCAGCAGCAGCAGCGCCGCAGTGAGCGGCAGCAGGCGGCGCGGCAGGTCGCTGCGCGCGCTCAGCCACACGAGCGCCGCCGTGGCCGCGTGCTGCAGTATACCTGTAGGGCACCAGCAGCAGCAGCGCCGCAGTGAGCGGCAGCAGGCGGCGCGGCAGGTCGCTGCGCGCGCTCAGCCACACGAGCGCCGCCGTGGCCGCGTGCTGCAGTATACCTGTAGGGCACCAGCAGCAGCAGCGCCGCAGTGAGCGGCAGCAGGCGGCGCGGCAGGTCGCTGCGCGCGCTCAGCCACACGAGCGCCGCCGTGGCCGCGTGCTGCAGTATACCTGTAGGGCACCAGCAGCAGCAGCGCCGCAGTGAGCGGCAGCAGGCGGCGCGGCAGGTCGCTGCGCGCGCTCAGCCACACGAGCGCCGCCGTGGCCGCGTGCTGCAGTATACCTGTAGGGCACCAGCAGCAGCAGCGCCGCAGTGAGCGGCAGCAGGCGGCGCGGCAGGTCGCTGCGCGCGCTCAGCCACACGAGCGCCGCCGTGGCCGCGTGCTGCAGTATACCTGTAGGGCACCAGCAGCAGCAGCGCCGCAGTGAGCGGCAGCAGGCGGCGCGGCAGGTCGCTGCGCGCGCTCAGCCACACGAGCGCCGCCGTGGCCGCGTGCTGCAGTATACCTGTAGGGCACCAGCAGCAGCAGCGCCGCAGTGAGCGGCAGCAGGCGGCGCGGCAGGTCGCTGCGCGCGCTCAGCCACACGAGCGCCGCCGTGGCCGCGTGCTGCAGTATACCTGTAGGGCACCAGCAGCAGCAGCGCCGCAGTGAGCGGCAGCAGGCGGCGCGGCAGGTCGCTGCGCGCGCTCAGCCACACGAGCGCCGCCGTGGCCGCGTGCTGCAGTATACCTGTAGGGCACCAGCAGCAGCAGCGCCGCAGTGAGCGGCAGCAGGCGGCGCGGCAGGTCGCTGCGCGCGCTCAGCCACACGAGCGCCGCCGTGGCCGCGTGCTGCAGTATACCTGTAGGGCACCAGCAGCAGCAGCGCCGCAGTGAGCGGCAGCAGGCGGCGCGGCAGGTCGCTGCGCGCGCTCAGCCACACGAGCGCCGCCGTGGCCGCGTGCTGCAGTATACCTGTAGGGCACCAGCAGCAGCAGCGCCGCAGTGAGCGGCAGCAGGCGGCGCGGCAGGTCGCTGCGCGCGCTCAGCCACACGAGCGCCGCCGTGGCCGCGTGCTGCAGTATACCTGTAGGGCACCAGCAGCAGCAGCGCCGCAGTGAGCGGCAGCAGGCGGCGCGGCAGGTCGCTGCGCGCGCTCAGCCACACGAGCGCCGCCGTGGCCGCGTGCTGCAGTATACCTGTAGGGCACCAGCAGCAGCAGCGCCGCAGTGAGCGGCAGCAGGCGGCGCGGCAGGTCGCTGCGCGCGCTCAGCCACACGAGCGCCGCCGTGGCCGCGTGCTGCAGTATACCTGTAGGGCACCAGCAGCAGCAGCGCCGCAGTGAGCGGCAGCAGGCGGCGCGGCAGGTCGCTGCGCGCGCTCAGCCACACGAGCGCCGCCGTGGCCGCGTGCTGCAGTATACCTGTAGGGCACCAGCAGCAGCAGCGCCGCAGTGAGCGGCAGCAGGCGGCGCGGCAGGTCGCTGCGCGCGCTCAGCCACACGAGCGCCGCCGTGGCCGCGTGCTGCAGTATACCTGTAGGGCACCAGCAGCAGCAGCGCCGCAGTGAGCGGCAGCAGGCGGCGCGGCAGGTCGCTGCGCGCGCTCAGCCACACGAGCGCCGCCGTGGCCGCGTGCTGCAGTATACCTGTAGGGCACCAGCAGCAGCAGCGCCGCAGTGAGCGGCAGCAGGCGGCGCGGCAGGTCGCTGCGCGCGCTCAGCCACACGAGCGCCGCCGTGGCCGCGTGCTGCAGTATACCTGTAGGGCACCAGCAGCAGCAGCGCCGCAGTGAGCGGCAGCAGGCGGCGCGGCAGGTCGCTGCGCGCGCTCAGCCACACGAGCGCCGCCGTGGCCGCGTGCTGCAGTATACCTGTAGGGCACCAGCAGCAGCAGCGCCGCAGTGAGCGGCAGCAGGCGGCGCGGCAGGTCGCTGCGCGCGCTCAGCCACACGAGCGCCGCCGTGGCCGCGTGCTGCAGTATACCTGTAGGGCACCAGCAGCAGCAGCGCCGCAGTGAGCGGCAGCAGGCGGCGCGGCAGGTCGCTGCGCGCGCTCAGCCACACGAGCGCCGCCGTGGCCGCGTGCTGCAGTATACCTGTAGGGCACCAGCAGCAGCAGCGCCGCAGTGAGCGGCAGCAGGCGGCGCGGCAGGTCGCTGCGCGCGCTCAGCCACACGAGCGCCGCCGTGGCCGCGTGCTGCAGTATACCTGTAGGGCACCAGCAGCAGCAGCGCCGCAGTGAGCGGCAGCAGGCGGCGCGGCAGGTCGCTGCGCGCGCTCAGCCACACGAGCGCCGCCGTGGCCGCGTGCTGCAGTATACCTGTAGGGCACCAGCAGCAGCAGCGCCGCAGTGAGCGGCAGCAGGCGGCGCGGCAGGTCGCTGCGCGCGCTCAGCCACACGAGCGCCGCCGTGGCCGCGTGCTGCAGTATACCTGTAGGGCACCAGCAGCAGCAGCGCCGCAGTGAGCGGCAGCAGGCGGCGCGGCAGGTCGCTGCGCGCGCTCAGCCACACGAGCGCCGCCGTGGCCGCGTGCTGCAGCAGCGCCACGTTGGACTCCGCGCACGCGCGCACGTAGCGCCAGTCGAACTCCGAGCCGCGCGCGCCCGACCACAGCAGAACGCTGCGGGACACCACCACCTGCAGCGGAGATATCACGCACCATATGTACTCGTATCACATAAGGAGTACAAGAGGAGTTTGTTAATGCAGTATCAATAGTCTTATAATACATCTAGCTGATTGTTTTTTTTTTGTAATTTTGTTTGTGTTTTTTAAGTTAAACGCTATTTGTTAACTGGTAACCCCGCACTTGCAAGATCAGCTAAATGCATGGCGGCATGCCAGAATTAGTTTTTTATTCATCAGATAGTTTATACTTAGAAATAATATTATAACCCAACCCTAACTGGAACAGACAAGTATATGTATATTATACATTGGCCAAATACATTATTGCAGTAAGAATATCATAAATTCAGTCAATCAAAAAAATTGAGACTACGACTATGAGTGATGCAAGTTTTACATATTAGGGCTTCTGGTCAAGATGATGCTGCTGGTCCCAGCAGCAACCAGTTGGACAGAAACTGTAGATAGTGCAATGACTTTTGTGCTAATGGTACTACAAGAGCATTCCCAGAAACATACCTCAGCACTCGCCCATCCTATGGCTGCAGTAAAAATTTTAGCATGTCCCTTGCCAGGAATTGAATTCAGTGCAATGTAGATTCCTACAAGATCTGCCAAATCTACTGTTGCCTTCAGGATTTCCTAAAAATAAAAAAAAATATAAATAATTCAAGTACATAATAAGATTTTTGGGATAAGTAAGTGAAGGCCCTTTCACCCATGACAGTGCTGGAGAGCTACCTCTACCCTAGGAGAATTTTTGACGGTAAGGAGTTGATTGCTCCTGTGTAAGTTAGTGCTACACATATACCAAAAATCTTCCCAAGCAAAACAGGTTTCCACACATTTTCTAACCAAAAGCACTCTACTCTGCATTCTAAATATACTTACTAAAAACACATTGTAGTCCCCTCCGCTTTGAATATTATCGGAATCAGGAAAGAATGTGGCTAACAACAGCATTTTACACAACTGTGTGAAAATATATAGCCCGCCGGCATAAACGCATTTTGAGAAGGTTGCATATTCCGATCTGAAATCAACATTACAGCAAAGAGTTAAGACTCCATGGAGCTTAACAGAATATTCTTTGAAGCCATAAATTGGTACATTACAACATAACCTAATTAGATAAAAACTTACATCCCTGAAAACTTATAAGCCATGTGATAGGGAGCATAAACTAATGCTAGACAATTTCCGAAGTGATAAAGGGTCATTTTGACTTAATAATAAAGCGTTTTAAATGTATTATATGCTCAGCCAAACCAGCAAAAATCGTATGACAACTTTCCTTTTCAACAGAGACAAGTAACATAATTATTTTCAAAGTCAAACTTGTCTCTGGTCAAAATATTGTCATTTGATAATTTGTCTTGACAGCCGACAGTACAGTGACAGTCATCAGTAACTTGTCTCTGGTGACAACGCATAGTACGATGAGTACGATCAGTAAAGGATCAGTGTACGATAAAGGTTATTCCTACATCCGTGGTACGACAAGGTTTAAGTAGAATAACTTGATAGTTATAACGCACAGTACGGTGAACCAACCGTACCAGTAGGTACGGTTGGTTCGCTCCATAGAGGTATAATATAGTACAAGAGGGTGAGTATCGCACCGCTTGCTTAGTGCGCAGCGTAGGCAAGTGAACTATGAGTATGGATAGTTATATTTATTGACATGTAACAAATAGGGATAGGCAATAGTGCGTTGCAAGTGCAATGTCGATAAGTCTGAACGGTACGGCACCAATGGGGGCTACCGCGTTTAAATTCGCCGCTAGAGGCGCTAGTGTAGAGTGAGGTCTCCGAAATGTCAAATAGGTATTATCACTGGGCCTTGATCGCGGGTCAAAATTATTCCATTAATGTATTTAGCAATACCGGATTAATTGATGAAGATGTAAGATACGTGTCAATGAATGTAGTGCTTTGAAAGCAGAGCTAAGAAAAAAAAGTGCAAAATTAAGCGGGTTGAAAGAAGAAGAATTCAGAAATTAGTACATTAACTATGTCCCTGGTTCCTGTGTGATTACTATTTAAAAACGTATTTTTTGTCAAAAGTATGCTTGTTTACCGAATTTATAGCTATACCATATAATATATAATGTACTCTGTGAGCTATACTAAGGACCTTACTCGCCAGTAGTGCCAACAAGTGAGCATAAAAACGGTAGCCCTCATTGTTGTGTATGTATGTACCCTATCATACGAATATTGTAAATGCAAAAGTGTTTCTGTTTGTTGGTTTGTCCTACAATCACGCCTCAATAGAGCAACGAAACGACCAGATTTTTTGTATGGGTTAAAGAGGTTCCGTGGATATTAAAAAAACTTATTCCGCGCGGACGAAGTCGCGGGCATCAGGTAATCAATATATATAAAATATGAATCGTCGAAATGTACGCGCATAACTTCCAAACGACTGCACCAAATTGAATAAACCCCCTGCATACTAAATTTCATGAAAATCGTTTTAGCCGTTTCTGAGATTCAGATTATATATATCCTACGCTCAAAGATCGAAAACGCTCATTGAGCGGAAAAATAGCTCGCAACGCGATGTGGTCACAGTAAAACAACCACATAGCGAAATTCGTGTTATGGCTCTAATGAAAACGCCCACGACGCGTTGTGGCAATCAAAGAAAAACCAAATAGCGAAATTTGTGTCGTGGCTTACATGCTATTCGATCTCAACGCGTTGTGGCAATGAAGAAAAGCCATGACGCGTTCGGAGCATTCATTGTGTTAACCATATCACGACGGACAGGTTGTAACTTGTCGGTCTCGGCTCTTGTGCAAAGACTTGGAAAAATATGAAATGTTACTTAATGAAACAAAACAGTTGCGTTGTAATCAAATAGTATTCCATACGCGTCATGGCTTTTCTTCATTGCCACAACGCGTTGAGATCGAATAGCATGTAAGCCACGACACGAATTTCGCTATTTGGTCTTTCTTTGATTGCCACAACGCGTCGTGCGCGTTTTCATTAGAGCCATAACACGAATTTCGCTATGTGGATGTTTTACGGTGACCACATCGCGTTATGAGCTATTTTTCCGCTCAATGAGCGTTTTTGATCTTTGAGCGTAACATATATACAAGAATGCAAGAATGGCTTTTATAAATGTATTATATAAATAATTAAACAGAACTACTACAGCTAATATAAAAACTTAAAACCATTACACCATACTGTAGAAAAGGGTAGAAACGGGTAAGATTGGTATAGCTTGGCAAACTTATCTGTGAGAGTGGTGGTGGCGCCACTGTCTTTATCTTACTCTGTTATCTTACTATCACTGTCTACTTTTAGAATTGAAATGACACTTGCTGGAGTTGAGTAAAATTTGAATAAAAAAATGTCTACTCTTAAAAAAAGCACAGATTAGATTTTGAAAGTTCTGAATTTCATCACACGCAGCGATAATATTGCCGAGCTAAAAGCAGGTCTTTATTCTACCTGGTTTTAGGAAGATCTTTGAAAAAATAATGTAGGTATAATTATAAAAAACAAGAACGCGCTACGCAGGCGGGGCCAAGATTATTATACTATATATAGCTCGATTACCACTCACTCACTCACTGACTCATTGACATAATTGTTCTCCTAGAAAGAGACAGAAAATGATACAATGATGTATGGGAGAAGTGTTCCAGTGCGGGAGTCGAGTAGGGAAAAATTATGACATTTCAGAAAAACAAGATGGCGGCTGACGTGATTCTTGTAACTCTTTTGTTTTCTGACCGATTTCGTTACAACTCGCAGTGATGGAAGAAATTAGGAAAAGATCTATAGAAAAGGTGGAAAAAATTGGGAAAACAAGATGGCGGCCGAGCTGCAGTGTTTTAAAATTTTTGATTTTTCGACCTCGAACCGCGGCGCCACAGATCCGAAACGGCGCGGTTGAGCTTATTTTTTTTTTCTATTTCCGCCTACAACTATCCTGTATTTTGACAGAATGGGAGTGGTTTTCAAAAATTCAAGATGGCGGCTGTCACGGCGGCCGTTCGGTTTGAGTTACAAAAAAACGCAATTTTAAAATTCAAATTTCTCGCAGTTGCCAACGTCGGAGCGTTTCGACTTCTACGGGGAGATTGTGTGTACAGACTCGAGGTATGGATTGGGGGAAAAAAATTACCCCATTTCTCGGGAAAATTACAAGATTTACCCCAAAAATTCAAAAATCGAAATACGAACTTTTTTAAAAATTCGAGTACGAGCAACCACGTGTCCCACTTGTACGAATGACATTTGGGTAATTTCGTCGCCGAGGTCTGGCAACACTGGAATTTATCAAAGAAAAAGTGATGTTCGACATGGTCTTTTTTCAGGGGCTATCATGTCGGCTGGGTGCGAGCGAGATGAAAGATTGAAACGTCATCAGGAGCGGTGTATCCTGTAGTTCACGGGAAAAATATAAAACTATGCCAAATGATTCTGTGAAACGAGGTGGCGGCCATTTTGTATTCCTTTTGTGTTTTTGAAAATTTCGATCACGTCTTAGAGGCGGTTGGCAACATTTGGGAAAGTTGACATGTATGGATCGATTGTGTAACTCGACGGGCAGTATCGATAAATAAAAACAGTGTTGCCACATTCGGGGTAGTTTTCGAGATTTTCCCTAAAAACTTCCTCCTGTAAAATTTTGTATGAAAAAATTTTTTTTCACTGCTGGCTTCGTATGGAAGTCAGAAAATATAACTTGAAGAAAAATATGGAGACAGCTGATGATTGAGGATTTCGGAGACGGGTTAAGGGCACGGCCAGGGTATTGAAGATAGGTGGGGGGTGCTCGAACAAATGTCACTCGAAACCTCATCCAATTGGCGATGAGTTTAAAAAAAACTCAAAAATGGTGGATTCAAGATGGCTGCCATACAAATTTCGTTAGTGTCTATCTCGGAGAGTATGAGAGATGGAAGTATGGTTTCTTGGCAAGAGATGATCTGGACGAGGAGGTCTATTTAGCGAAATGAAAAATAATTCAAGATGGCGGATTTTTTTTTTTCATACCAATTTATATGGCGAATATTGGAGAGGCGTTACAAGTACAAGTGATACGGTTCTGTTTTACCCATGAAGGGGCTCCCTGGGATTACAAAACAGGAAACCGATCCCAAAGTTTTAAAAAATTAACGCCATTTTGAAATTCTTTGTTAATTGATCGATTTCGTTCAAAATCGATATTTAGTACTCCATGGGATTACAAGACAGGAAACTGGTACCAAAATTTTACAAAATCAGCGCCATTTTGAATTTTTTTGTTAATTGACAGATTTCGTCCAAAATCGATATCTGAGGATCCCTGGGATTAAAAAACAGGAAACTGATACCAAATTTTAAAAAATCAGCGCCATTTTGAAATTCTTTGTTAATTGACCGATTTCGTTCAAAATCGATATTTAGGACTCCCTGGGGATACAAAGCAGGAAACTGTTACCAAAATAAAAAAAACCAGCGCCATTTTGAAATTCTTTATTAATTGACCGATTTCGTTCAAAATCCATATTTAGGGCTCCCTGTGATTACAGAACAGGAAACTGGTATCAAAGTTTTAAAAAAATCAGCGCCATTTTGAAATGTTTTGTTAATTGACCGATTTCGTTCAAAATCGATATTTAGGACTCCCTGGAGATACAAAGCAGGAAACTGTTACCAAAATAAAAAAAACCAGCGCCATTTTGAAATTCTTTGTTAATTGACCGATTTCGTTCAAAATCGATATTTAGGGCTCTCTGTGATTACAGAACAGGAAACTGGTATCAAAATAAAAAAAAACCAGCGCCATTTTGAAATTCTTTGTTAATTGACCGATTTCGTTCAAAATCGATATTTAGGGCTCCCTGTGATTACAGAACAGGAAACTGGTATCAAAGTTTTAAAAAAATCAGCGCCATTTTGTAATTCTTTGTTAATTGACCGATTTTGTTCAAAATCGATATTTAGTACTCCATGGGATTACAAGACAGGAAACTGATACAAAAGTTTTAAAAAATCAGCGCGTTTTTGTTTTTTTAAATAACAACCCGTGAGCTGCTTTAGCAGCTCACGCACAGAGCGAAGTACTAGTTATTGATATATAATTTATAAAAAAACACATTGAAAATTTGGCTTTATTCAGCTAGAAATGTGACACAATGAACAAAGGATATCTGCAGATTTATATAATACGTCATTCACCCCCTACTCTCTCTGAAATCACACAGCTTTAATCTTCAAGTTAAGGAAGATATGCTGGTTGTCGTCTCACTGGTGCAGATCGTCTGACAACGGTATCAGAAGGAGTGGATGTGGTTGGTTCTGCTTGGTCTGTATTAAAAGTTCATCATCCGAAGTTTTATTCGATTTTCTATAACCAGATCACGAGATTCAATTTGTATGTCCGGATTGATTTGTTTAAATTTGTTTTTGCAGGTGATTATTTTTCAATGTTATTTTTCAGCTGTTGCACCACAGCATCAAGTTTTTGACAGGTATGTTCCTAAAGTTACCCGCCATCATAATAAGTGAAACTTGATCACCCTAAAAATATTATGTACTAATTTCCTACCTCCATGTAACCACCACTTTGTTTGACACTCGTTTGACACAACCAATTTTTTTAGTTTTTGACACTGACAGTGGTGACATTGACAACTCTAATTGACAGCAATTGTTTGTTTTGTTTTGTTTTGCTTGCCTTTATTAAACAAAATATAAAATAGCTACTTAAATTGAATTTTATTGCAAATCTTTAGCATGATAATATTTTTAGTCCAATTTCTCGTTATTTTCCTAATATATAATATTTTATGTTGTAAATTGATGACGGATTTTAAAGTTTTCTTACCTGCTTATTAAACTAAAATAGCTTTTTTAATGCTTAGTTCTGGATTAATCATATTTTATTTTCTAATTCTATTTGTCCATATTGATAAGAGCAGCACAAAATGTCTCCAGTCCTTTTTGTTTCTGAATAAAAAAAAGGGTGCCAATGGGAAGACAGAGAAAACAGAGGGTTGTTTAAAAGGGGTAACTTTTAACCCTTTATATTTTTTAGCACACGCGCAACGAGGTTGGGGATTTTTTATCCAATGGCAAGGAAGGGTTTGGGAAATTTAGATATTATTCGTCCGAGGAATAGTTTGGGCCTTGCTCCGTGGGTGCTCCGGTAGATTTTCTACGGCAGTCTCCCTTTGGATGTCAGGGAATAAACCTGTTTGATAAATTTGCATACCAAGCTTGGTGATTGAATTTGAATATCAATTGAGGTGCTTTCAGTGAATACTGATCATTTTTTCAACTTTTTTTTGTGTAACTTAGTCGGGGTGATTCCAATTTTGATGGATTTTATACTGAATTTGGTGAGCATATTAATTGTTTTGTGTATTAATCAATAAATATTATGTATTGGAACTAGTCAATTATATGACTATTTGTAATTTATAAAGTTAAAAAAATTAAGAAAGCACTTCAAAATGCTTTGTTAACTTATTAAAAATGATTCTTTCATGTTTAGGTATAATTTATGACCAGATTATTTCCAAAGATATTATCTTTGTTGACTTGTGCTAGCCATGCTTTTATAACAGGTATTTACTAATTAAATATTGGTAGTTTATTAAGATCCACTACTAAACACCTTTTAAATGGGAACCTATTCAGGTACTTAATATTATTGTTAAGTTAGTAGAATTAATAACACAAATTATCTACTATTAGGACCAGTGTTTTAGGAGGACATGATTGACCTGGGGCCATACTGCCAAGTGCCAGCACTTAAAGCAATACTACTCTAAATGTTTGTTTAGTATGTAGTAGTAGTATTAGTATGTAGTAAGTATGTGACATTATACTTTGATGTTCCTAATTTAAGGATTATAATTCTAAAACACGAAAGTCAACATGAACCAATATGGCTTTAAGTTTTGGCAGTATGGTCCCTGTATGGAAGGAGAACTTGACTGAGATATCCACATACAACTTATGGTCTAGAAACTTGATAATTTTGCATGGGTTTCTCTCTAAAACATAGCCACTACCCCCACTAGAATTGAGTTTTGAGCAAGCAAAATGCTTAGTAATAGTTAATTATATAGTCATTTTATTAAAAAATCACCAATGTTTGAAACAGAGAACTCTGTTTCGAAATCGGTAAAAAACAAACCAATGGTCCTCAAATACGAAAATTCAAGAAAAGGAAAAATATTCTCTCGTAAAAAGGATGAATGAAATAAAGCGCGATTCCTCCGGGCTCACTCACGTTATCCCTCCATTACAGTATTGTCCTCTCACAATGGCGCTGGAGGATAAAGAATCGCGACCATTAGGTAAATTTCCGCATTCATTTTTGCGTGACACCCTCCTAAGGGTGAAAGCACAGTGATTACGCGACGATGCTGTAGCGCGTTTCTTAAGCGTACCTACCTACTACTTTGTTACTTAAGTGGTCGCATATTTGTCAAGAAATTCTAAGTAGCAGTTTCTTATCCGAACTCAGGGTTCGGATAAGAAAACTTGGCTGTCTCACTCCGTCCCTCAGATAACAAAATTACCGCTGGTCCTGCGCTTGATCTGACTCCGGTTGTGTCAGATTGTCATCCTGTAGGATTATGAGAGAGACACTGTTCTTCTGCATAGATGTGTTCATTGATTCGTGGGGGAAATCTGTCCGGATAAATATATAGGATCGTGATTAGGGTTACTTGGGTGAACCTACACACATAGGTACTGAGCCTATGACTTATCACCTAGACCTACAGGCTAATGTCGCGACCGTCTTGAAACTGATTAGTTACCTCTTGTATCGCCTCAACAATGTCGTAGTGGTGTATGGCCCTTATTATTTTTTTGCGTGACACCCTTCGCGTAAAAACCGGCAGAGATGTTATTTATCATTGGCGACGTGAGGTGCCGCTGATGCCCTCGAGATCTCAATCTTGCGGCGGCGTGAGCTCTTTGCTGCCCCCTTCAGTTTGCCTAATCTCTACCTAATCGTTGTAACACTTTGAGAGTCTTGTGTTTCTTTCAAGATAATTTATAGGATTTTTGACTTGCATCTGGCAATTTGCATCGCAATGAGTATAGAAAGATCGCGTAGATATATAGTCCTACAAACTTATCTGACCCGGTCGCTAGTAGGTATATATGCAAAAAATAAAATAAAAACAAAAACTTAACAGGCATAATAATTAGTTTTTTCATTAACTTGACTAACTATTTAAATTCTAAGTACTTAAGTATGTACCTAAAAGTTCCTTTGTTATAAGTAGAACGTAAAACTATTAATTATTCATTGACGCACCTACCTTAGTATTGGCATTGCTATCTTAATTTGTGAGGTTTTAGGACTTTAGGAAGATAGTGATGTCTGATATCTAGAATGTCTGAGAATCAGAGATATCTTGAGATTTTTTTAGTCCTACAAAAACTTACACAAATGGAATCTTACCATGAACGTATGAAGAATACCCATCATTACTGCAGAGTTATAGAAAAATGATTTCAATTTGGGGGTGCGAGTATAGTAATGTATTATTATTCACCTCACGCACGTTGCAGGCGAGTGCGGCAGGCAGATAAGCGAGGCCTGAACCCGAAATGCCGAAAGTCTCGCCGGGCTCGGGGGCCTTATCGGAAACGGCTTAGCGTGACCCCATGCAAACTCCCTAATGCGACATTCCTCACCGGCCCTCGCGGATACCCTCCGATCGATCTCGATGCAAAGTTACTGCCCGAGACTGCCCCGCCGCTGGGGATGCCTACTGCTTTTGTTTCCGTCTATAATAATTTTGTTTTATGTCTTTATTCATGTTTCTTTTTGCTCTACTTTATTGAGCCTACTCGCAATAAATTTTAACAATAAACGATAAATCCACGTTTTTTCTCCTTTTACGGTGTAGTAAAGTTTTTCTGCTGGGAAGACCAAAATCTGTCACCAATACCTATCTATTTTCTACCTACCGGACCACAGGTCTCCTTTCAGAATGGAAAGGGCTTAGACTATAGACTTTAGGTCAAAGCAAGCTAACCAAGGGCGGATTGGCACACTTCGCTTACGGTAATCAATTATAACTCAGCCATGCAGAATTCCTCGCGGTGTTTTTTTTTTTTAAATTTTGTACTAAAATTTATAAAATAGGTACCTAGAAAAAGAGAAACATAGTGGACAAGGAAGCACTCATCGCTATAAGAGATCTCTAGCAGTGACCCTTGGTAGTGGGAAAGCTTTTTCTTCAGCGTTAATGAAAGTGATATTTTAAAACTTCGAAAAGTTAGAAGTGCGTGTTTGGGATTCGCACCCCGAACCCCAGGGATAGAAGGCGGTCTTGAAGTCTTAACTACTGGGCTAACAGCGCTTCAGCGCTTTCTCTATGAATTTTCTATCAAATATATTACTGTTACTTGGAAAGATAACTACCTAACAAAATATGAACCTACTATCAGCCTTGTTTTGTTAAATAAAGTTTTTGTCCCCTGTTGTAGTTTCACTAATAATTATCTACAGTTCAATTATTTTGATGCTATTTTCGAAGTTACTTTTTTGTTATACCTAGCCCTAGCTTACACAAATTCACGATGGAAATGCATTGTAGGTATGTATATTGAATATAATTTTAAAACCAATTTTTTATATAGTGTTATTTGAATGTAACATCAAAAGGTCAAAATTCATTCTTTATGTATAAGCTATCAGCGAACGCGGCATAAATATTTGGTGTCTGATCAAATGAAATCCAATTCGCTTTTATATGCCACTGAATATTGAACGACGGACGGCCGTATAATTCGCAATATTTTGCAAAGATACATGATACGAGTTCGAGGGACAGACCCAGTTTTACATCGAAGGGAAATGCGTGTTTAGTTAGACGAGCTTCATCCAAGGATTTCAGTTTTTAAGATTTAGTTAGAGATATTATTACTTAGATGGTTAGGTAGTTAGGTAGGTATACCTACGTTAAAAAGATAATGTAGACATATACCTAGTCAAAATCTCATGGGACCATAGAAATATATGAGTATAAGATTCATAAACGGCGGATTCTGTGGTTTTGAGTGTCAGCTGTGGTGGCAGCGTCGCTAGTATATATTATTATGTGAAAATTTAAAGAATAAAAACAAAACTAAACAGGCATAAAAAGTAGTTCCAATTTTAGCCATCGTGCTAGTTAACTTTGTGGCAGATAATTATGTTGATTCAACTGTCAGTCACTTCAGTAAATGCATACAATTACCTCTATAATGTTATCAAAATATCTTTAACGCTTTTCCTTGGCCTAAAAAAGTAAAACATTAGCAATGTATGAGAGGTTGCTGTATTTTTTACGCTCTCATAAATATTAAAGGTCACTGGTGTCCGTAGGATTTTCAATTCGAGCCCGACGTGGATCCCCTAAGATTTAGGCTCTGTTCGCGGATTAGAGCGATGTGATGTACGGCCGCGGGCGGCGGTAAATCAAATTTTGATTGCTATTTTCTTTGTGGAAAGTCGGGATGCTCCTGTGGGACGTGGGAGCGGCGGGTGCGTAGGTAACATGGGTTAACCGATCCCCAGGCGAGCCCCGACGCACTTACGCGGATTGTACTGTTTTCCAATTCATACTTTTGAGCTTAGGTACTTTAATAATTTGCGAAAACTTGCGTTATTATACAACTATAATCTTTTTATCTATCCACCACGACTACAGCCCATTAATATCCCACTGCTGGGCTCAGGCCTCCGGAGAGAGGGAATTAGAGTTTGGACCCACCATGCTGCTCCAATGCGGGTTGGCTTTTTAGCCATAGAAATTTTTAATTAAGGGCTAATTGTTCAATAGTCAGATAAAGTTTATCGGAGGAATAAGTTTGACGCTTTGACGGATCTTCAATACAAAACCTGTGAAAACGTCAAATTTATTCCTCCCATAAACTTTATCTGACGATTGAAAAATTATCCCTTAAACAACTTTTTTATGATCTAAATTATCTAGGTAAATTTGTAGTTTTTTAAAAGTAGTCAAGGGCGCAGTAGGTACTCGTAGTTCCAATAAGATTACCGTAAATTTAAGTATTCAGCGGGTATAAAAAGAATCGAAATGGAATTGCCGGGAGCTATAACAGCTTTGAGCCGAGTCGGGGCTCCAAATTGATACAAATTTAAGTTTACTCAAGGCTATTGAGAACGAATTTGCTTTGATAAGTTGATTTCAGTGGAATAAGTCGGACGGGAGGAGCTCGCAAGCCGCAACCGCTCGTGTGATCCAATTGCGGGCACTCGCGGTCCCCGATCAAATTCGGCTTGTCTTTAAATATTTGAACTGATGTTACTACAGGGGATAGAGTAAATGGATACCCGTAAAAAGTAATCAGTTCTCCCATTCTGGCATTTTTAAGGTAGAATTCTTGAAAAAGGTTTTTTAGTTAAATGTTATAAGTCGCAATGAGAGTTTAGAGATACAAAATTGTAGCATTTTGTGATATGCAGTGTAGATATCCAAAGAAAACTCTCAGGTTCTCCTAGCTAAACAAGTAACAACAGGTGATTACTATTAAGATTGAGAAAATTTATTATGGTTGTTACTATCCTTTGTCTTCTTGCATATATAATACCGTACTAATACCCATTCTGCGATAACACTTAGTATTCTGTGCCTACAGTCAGTTTTCCCATTCTGGCATTTTTAAGGTAGAATTCTTGAAAAAGGTTTTTATAGTTAAATCTTATAAGTCTTAAAATCTTATGAGAGTATAGAGATACTTAATTGGCCCACCCTGAGATACCTTTGCTAATTGCTTAGTGCCAATAATATATTTTTAGCTTTTTGAGATATCCAGTGTAGATATCCAAAGAAAACTCTCAGGTTCTCCCAGCTAAACAAGTTGATTACTATTAAGATGTGATAGAAAATTGATTATGGTTGTTACTATTCTTTGTCTTCCTGCATATAATACCGTACTATTACCCATTCTGTGATAACACTTAGTATTCTGTGCCTACAGTCTAAAAGTCTTATTTCGTATTCCCTAAGCATAATAATCTTTAGATAAATAAAAGAGTCGTAGTAAATTAAATAGCAATGAAGGCCGCTTTTTGTAGCATAGGTATATACCTACCGGACGTAGATCGGATGACGGGTGACGGGGGTGGGTCGGATAAAAAAGGATCTCGAGGAAATTCCCGACCCTTTTTATACTAAATAGGCAGCTAACACGGTCTGAGTGGAGTTTCAATAGATGCTTTCTCGATGGAAGAAGCGACCTGTAAGGAATCGAGCGGAGGGACGCGAAATACTCTGTTATCTATATGTACATACGTCTGGGCGCGTGTCACACGGTTTTTCCTTTTATTTTTTACGCGTGCCCTCCTCGGAGGGATAAAAGGTGGAATTCTTTTTAAATTGGAAATGTTTTCTAAGAGGATTACGATTTGCGGAGGTGCTACGATTTGAGCCATTGGAAATAAGGGATCGCGTTGCCGAATAGGTGCTTACTTACATGTTTTGTGTAAGCAGGTACCTAATACAAGTTGCCAGTGTTTGTCTTCATAAGTTTTCTTCTTATTATAAAGTTATTTATGAAAAAAAATATCTGGGTGGTTATTATAATATCCTATTTAGCTTGAAACTTCAAGCATTCTATCAGTGAGTTTCGAAATTAGTCTTAGAAGAAATTACTTAGCTGCAGTCACTAGTAAGTTTCAGAAAACGCTCTCGCGCTTGAAAAGTAATAATCTGCTTTCTGTTTATGTAATCATTGTGGGGATAGGTATTTGCTATCTAAGTATGCTTTTCCAGTAGCACGCGTAGGTACCTAACAACACAATATACCAAAGAGCTGGGTAGCTTGTCTATAATTTCTTAGGGAACATTCAACATAAAGGTTCCCAACATAATAAATGGATCACAAGTGCTTTAAATTTAATACTCGCATCACGCCTTCTAATTGCGGAACTAAAATATAGTACACTCCCACGCCACGATAATCCTGTTCAGAAAAAACACGTTGGAAATGCTTTTATTACGCTAACGATCGAAAACTGGGAGTGACCATTACTTGGTCCGATGCCGGAGTAAGCACAAATCCCTTTAGAGCTAGCAAAATCGAATAATTGCTGCAACATTCTGATGAAGGACGATTCTACTGTGTTGGAATAGGGGCTATTTCGCTCATTGTGTTGATTTAAAATGTTGTATTGTGTGCTATAATAGAGTTCGACATGCACTCTCGTATGTCAGTTATCAGGGGATTTATTTTTAGTTCATTCCTTACACGAGGGTGCGTAATTTAAATAACTTTTGTATTTAAAAAACTTAGTTTTAAGCGCTATTATCCCACGCTAACGGACACTATCCCTCTTTAGCACAACTAAGATCATTTACGAGGGTGTTTTGCTGAGTGTAGCCTGTAATACAAAGTTCTAATCATAGGACTTAGAAACTTTTCTTTCACCTAGAACGATGAAGTCAATCCTATTGCCAATATTAAATAATATGTACTTACCTAAGTACCTATACACTATTTCTGCTTAACTTTTTGCAAAGGAATAGAGACTAGAGTTAAAATGATTTCTTTCACTTGTCGAATGTTTCGCAAACTAAAATATTGAACTATACCTAATTTGAATTCCACCACCTCAAGTAAGTAGCTAAATACTTGAATAATACCTGACCATCTACACATTTTAGTGTACAGAATTAACGTCATTCTTACTATACTTACCATTCTAGCTACTATTTATGCTGTCATAACTAATTGTTGTCCCATTCGTAAAATTGTTTAGTAGCGGCCTCAAAGTGCAAGTCCTTGTTGGGTCCACTTATTGTGCCATATGTCACACGCGGTAAGAGCAGGTTTACGTGATATTAAGATCATTTTACTATTGCGAATTACGACTACCTACATCCTGCGAGACAATAAACCATTTGTAACGGGAGACCGGACATTAGGACTACGCCAAATGCTTCTTAATCTATACGATTTTTTTACTATAAGTATTTAGAACCTGTATACCATATAAAGTTGTAAACTGAGCTTCGAGTAGGTACAACTTGCAAGAAAATAAAATCTTCTTAGAAAATAACTTATTGACAGCCTATTGTTCCTGGTTATTGAAAGTGTCTTTGATTAGCAATTGCTGCTTACCTAACATCAACTGCTTAGGTACTTGATGATTTCATACTTAGTACAGAAACAATGCAAATATGTGGAGTACTTATTGACCTATTATACTAGGCAAGTTTCTGAAAGCAACACATTTTCACAATTTAGGTACGGACAAAAGTACGCTAACACCCCTGCTTTCAGTTGCTTATTATTGTGTCTTCAAAACTATTAAAATTATGATCCCACGCTGCGAGGGTCGGTGACTGATGCGTGGCTGATTGTGCTAAACTTTTTACGATGTTCCGGTCAGCATGTTACGGCATACCGCGACAAAACCGGCCTTAATAATTGCTACGCATAAAACCACATGGAATTAATGCGTTTTAGCAGTTTTAGCACTGTGGTACTTACCTATATTGTGCAAAAAGTTTATTAACTTCGATATAATAAACTTAAAAGATAGAGAAATTGACAAGTCTTCAGTGTAGTTTTCAAAGTTGTATTTTATAGGTAAGATTCTCAAAACAGCAGCGGTCCTATAGCGGAACTATCTTTAAAATACCTGTAGGTAGAGCTAAATTCTGTCAGCTTTTTTATCGCCTTACTTTTATGTGGGTTTCATGTAAATATCAATATAGCAACCGTCAATTTTACCATAATTTTATCATGCCCATTTTTCAGAAATACAACCTATATTAAAGGTATGTTTTGATCAAATCAGATTTTTTTTAAAGTTTTGTACGTCCGCCTTCGGCAGCGAGGCGGGCGGATTAACTGCAAGTATTCACAGTGAATTATAAAGCATACTTATTGCGGGGAATCATTAATCCAGCCTGCAGTCTGCACGCTTCTTCCTATGGTAATAAAAGAGATACATTATAAATCGCAAGGGAGATATTGTTCTCGGTTATTACACGCGGAATGTGCGCGAGGCGTGTCCGTAGTTAAATCTTTTATTGTGTTTTCACGACGGCATTTACATCGCTATGTAATAATTTTTTCCTTAGTGCTCACTAAGCAAGGAAATGTGATCGTAAGAAGTCGCCATGTCCGGGGGAAAATTGACCTCGTTATAGGAAATTTAGAACCTATTCCCCGAATCCTGGTTTATTATGTAGCGTCGTTTGAAACTTGTAAAATAATACGGATCTTAATTTAGATGTATTTGGACTTAAATTGTTGTTGACAGAAATGTTCTCCCAGCAAAATAATACGTCGACGTACGATCTTAATTTGGATGTATTTGGACTCCAATTGTTGTTTCAAGCAGTTCAGAAAAGTTCTGCATAGCCCTTTGAATTTTAGATTAGACTAGTTTATTTTAATAGGAATTTTCTGTTTCGATTTGGTACTTTTTAAGTTTGCTAAGGAAAAATGGATTAGGTATGCAAGAGTAGAGTTTTTTTTTATGTGTGTAAAGATGTGTTATCCGCGAGTAGGTCTATCTAATCTTAGCTAGTAAGAGGATCATAAATGATGGATAGGAGCAGATGACAGGCTGTTAGTAGGCGATGGAAAGGGTTGTACAGCGTGATGTGCCTACACCATTAAGTGATGGATGGTGTCTTTATCTACGCGATATTGCCATTAACGGGTTGCGAGGGCATCCGTGTTGATATTCATGTCACTAGAATCTATAACTGTAGTCCCATATATGACATAATAATAATAATATTCAGGGATAGGCAAAGTTGGCGCAATCTTAAAGAGGCCTATGTCCAACAGTGGATGCACATTGGCTGACGATGATGACGATGATGATGGAACCTCCTTTTAAGTATATTTAAATACCTGTATCAGGAAATTCCGCTCTTCTTTAACATTAAATGATAATGATTTTCACAATTCTATTGATTAAGTAAATACATATTTATATCTGATCATTAATATTATTAACAGTAGGTACACTTGCATTTTTTTTTTAATTAAATGAAAACAAAAATTAAACAGGCATAAAATTTGTTCCAATTTTGGCTACTTCAACACATTGCCGGTTCTCTTTTGAGGTCCTTGTTCACAGATGAGGTATGGGCCATATACCATCACGTCGCGCAGGCCAAGTTTAAATTGACAAACTGCTCACACCTTTGAGAACATTATGAAGAACTTTCGGGTATGCAGGTCTCTTTACTGCTATATCTAGTGATATTTAATTGCTTAAAACGCATATAACTCAGGAAAGTGCGTGGCTGAGGATCGAATCCCCGAACACCTGAACAGAATGCCGATCGTCTAAACCAGTAGCTTACCACTGTAACCAGTAGCTTCTACACACAATATCTCTCTTCATTTCACCACAGAACAGGGAAGATGCCTATGGCAAAAATATATTATTTCTCACTGATTATTAAATAGAGGGTCTGTCAAAGACCTAAAATTCACATCCTCGGTTAGTTTTAAGTTTGATCCGTTTCAAACTATTAATATCTAAAAGAAAAAAGTTCGTTGAAATTTAATGATGTGGCAATTACTCGTATGTATTTCATACAAACTTCCATGCTAGAAGCGCGTTTTTAATTTTTTTATCAGTTGCTGTATTGATTGGATCACCATCATCCCTATTTTTAGATATAATTTTAATACTATAAGTTTACGGTTAAAATAATGTTACTCATTAGCTTTATTTAATCATAGGCTAGATCGTAACTTTAGTAGGGTATTAAATGTTGTTAGTACTTTATGATATATATTAAAAAAAACCCTATTAAGAGGGAATTTCGTTATTGATCTCCAATTCCTTCCTTATCATAAGTAGGCTAAAATACCACAGACATCCGAGATCCGTGTAAAGGATGCTTCATGTTAGTCGTAAAATTGACGTCATGACTAATATTTCGACCATGACTTGCCGCAAGTCAACTGACTGTCCATCGTTTATCCGCAAAATCTGTAGGTTTGGCTTGAATGATAATATTATGCTAGTAAGGAAGTTATGGTAAGGGGGCGTTTTGAATTCCTAACGGGAAATTTTAGAAACAGATAGTTAACTACTTTCTCTACTACCAATGATTTTTTGCTATGCCCCACCCGGGTTCCAATATTGTAATAAGAACTTTTCTATTGACATGTAAATTACTATAAGAATTGTATTGGAATGCAATATAAATGAATATGAATATGAAATAATTCAGGCAAGACATTTGCCCGACATTTTTCACTTAAGTAGTTAACAAATTGAATTGTTGTAAGAATATCAGTAATTTCAAAACCCTTTTCCTCCTGAGTGTTAGTCTTTGTTAATTGAGCGGTTAAGATTTGTCAAGCATTAAGTTATGATTGGTATATGAACCTAATTACGAATTTTCGGATTTTAGGACTCCGTCCCCTTAACCTTTCAAAGGTTATGTGGGATTTAGTATAACTGCCATTTCTAGATTAGCCCGCTCCCATTTTACTGTTTCGTCATTTAACCACTCAGTGAGATTGCAGTCAAAAGCCTAACTTTTGGAATAAATCATTTAAAACTAACTTATTTTTACTTACTTTAAGGTACTTACCTACTTCGAAACTATTTTGAGAAATTCCAATTTCCAACCAATTTCCAATTGATTGAAGCCGGGTTGGATCAGAGAGCTGAGGATATCGAATTTTACCGACATCTACAGTGGATTGATTAATTTGGACATCGAAATGCTATAAGCAATAATGTACTGTACTTTATTACATAATGGAAAAATGCTAATCACTTCAGTCTGATTTTGGCAGCGATTTCGAGGACACAAGCAAAAAAAAACAACTAACAAAGAACAATGTGTCACGACAATTTATTCGGAGTGCAAAGAATTATTTTATACGTCATTTATGTGGGCCATACTTGAACGCCAGTTACAATCCATTAAGGATGAACACTCCAGCCCCGGCGGATCTTGATTCTGCGGCTCATACAATAAACATCTCGCGGAGAGCCGCACACTTTTTGCGAGGGACACTAAGAACGCGTATTTTTTACACAGCTTTAGTGCGTTTTTTGCGCGCCCTCGTTATTCCCTGAGAGTTGACTTACAAATATAAAACATGTCCAGTCTTGAGAAAACAAGCGCTCGGCTTCAAGTTTTTCTGTACCCCATAGTTTAAAAAGCCAATGCGACATTCAATTCATAACCTTCGTATGATTAGCTCAATAACCCTTTGATTTCAGCTCTTAAATCCGACAAAAGATATGATAAAAACCTTTCATACAATATAAACTTTAATTTGATACTAAATTCAATATGCTACTTATTTTATACGTGTGTTTTTATGACCATGCCTTGCTAAGACATGTCATGTTTTCATGACTTTGCCACAGGTCGCTAAACAAAGGCACACGTGACATTACGTCTGAACAGTTTCAGTAGTACCTACGCGTACGAAGCCATTTGCTCCCTCTTTTCTAATTCGAACTGCTACCACAGAATAGGGAATAGTGATTCCGCTAGTTCGATTTCGAGTTGCTATTAAAAACTACGTCCACGCATGACCGAAAAGTAGATACATCCATGGAAAAGAAGCATACATATAGGAGTATTTGTTAGCTGCCCTAGTTGACTAAAGGCTAGTGAGATGTTACTGCGATCTGACCTGATGGAAAGCGATGGTGCTGTCCAAGATGGTAGCGGATTAACCTGGATGGTGATAGTTCATAAATATCTAAAAACTAAAGCTATGAAGGCAAATTTTGTTGTACTTGCCACGGCCGAAACCTTTCACCAGATCAGGTCAGGAACAGTTTAGAAATCATACATCCTGGAATCCTAGCCACGGTCGAAACCTTTCACCAGATCAGGTCAGGAACAGTTTAGAAATCATACATCCTGGAATCCCTTCCGAGAATCGAGCTCGGGACCTCCCACTTATAATACCACGACGCTCACCACTCCGCCAGGGAGGGTTGCAACTAGCGAAGAAATAGTTGATTGTACAAACAAACGTCTAAACTCATAATCTTTACGTTGGGTAAAAATGAGCCGTAACATAGTAACCCACGGAAATTTGGAAACTTTTTTAGAAATAAACGCACGATTATGTGTTTATTATTCCACGCATAAAGTGGGGTATATTTTAGGTGCGGCCGTTGTCAGGGGATTTTGAGAGGCGTCCCAAAGAATTGATGCGACTTATCTTCCGCGCTACCCCTGCCTCTACCCTTGATGCGACTTATCTTCCCCGCTACCCCTGCCTCTACCCGCCTCTACCGGCCACTACCCGCCTCTCCTCGTCTCTACCCGCGGCCACGACGCATGAGGAAATGTTTTATGCATGTTCGCTACGACCCTTTAAACTTACCACTGCCAGATGATCAATCTCACCTTAATTTTTTCCAATTTACGTATTAAACTAAAGTAAGTAGAAGGTTACTGATCTATACTAATATTATAAATGCGAAAGTTTGGATGGATTGATGGATGTATGGATGAATGTTTGGATGGATGGAAGTATATTGTTTGTTACACGGGTGATCGGATCGGATTGCATGCATGGCCTCATATACCGTGGGCCGTGGTCGGCGTAATAACGCCCGTTTACCTATTTTTTTATTTAGGGTCTTTCGGACCAGACATAGGCATCAAACGGCACTCAAAAGATCAGTAACAATCGTTCTAACTTAAAATATCATGGGTCTTAGTCATGTGGACATCTTCATAGCATGGCCCCATTATACCGTGGGCCGTGGTCGGCATGTGTAATAACGCCCGTTTACGTATAATGAACGACACTTTTATGTCGCTCCTGCAGTTTTATGTGCAGCACCACCGAGCCCGCCCTGAATAACATATTGCAGCTATATCGTCTATAGACCACTCTACGTACTCCTACTTTAATAACACTTGCTGTATTTTATCCTCCCATTCTGTTCAATTTAAATTTTTAACGTCTTGTTTCTTCTGTCGTCTTAACGTTAGGTACGTTTGCAATGTTGGACTTTGGCTACAAATGACTAGACATAGTCAAAGTCAAATAATGTTTATTCAATTTAGGTAGGCACACTACACTTATTGACTGAAAAGACAGTCAAAGTCAAAGTCAAATAATTTTTATTCAATTTAGGTAGGCACACTACACTAATTGACGTCCAGTTATTTAGCAAGAAAAGATTACAATTATTTTGCTATAATCCGCCAACAGTTGGCGGATTATAGCAAAATAATTGTAATCTTTTCTTGCTAAATCATGAACTTCCGCAAAGTAACGCCTGATTCTATCCAATGTCCAGTTATTTGTAAAATATAATGTTGATAATCAGTAACGGTATCTTAAAACTAAAGCTACGAGGGCATATTATGTACTTATTCGGACTTCGGCCTCACCCTCTGCCCCATGTGCATGGCTGTAATCCAACTTGATGACAAGTGGTGATGTAGCCTAAGGTGGAGCGCGAATGCCTAGATTTGAGAGATGAGTACAAAAATGCATGAATTTTTATTTCACGGAGGTTGCTTCATTGGATTGGATGAAGTTCTAGTCAAGCCTAGACTAGACTAGTCGAGCCGCCTTCTCGTTTGCTCGCTATACATATAAAAAAAGCCCTTAACTTTAGGTAGTATCAAAAACGTCACAACAAAATAAAAATGTATAATTAGTAGGCACTTGTTTTTGTCATAATGAGCCGAAGTGATTCGCTATAAATATATATACCTATTTAACAATTTTATGTAGCACTGGACGTAGGTCTCTCGTACAGTACAAGTGACCTACTTAATATGGCTCCCTGTGATTCGTTTGATGGAGCAATGCACCAACTGAATATACACAATCAGAAGATCTAAGAACAATTTTTATTTTTTGTTCAGTTCTTCTAATCCTAAGTTCAATCTTGATTTGAGTTAATAAATTCCAGTAAGCTCAATAAGTAATCCTGCACGCCTCACGAGTCATACGTCGTACGTGGGTACATTGAGAATATCCTTCGCTTGATTTCATTACCGACTCTCACTCACTTCCCGGAGTGCTCCTTGAAATGATCCAATTCACATATTTTATACCCTGTTATCGCTCTTATTACTCTGGACATAAAGTTCAATATTCGGGCGCTGAAATGGCTTTCTATTTCGAAGGTTGAAGGGACAATATGTTCAACGTTTTGAACATTAAAATAGGTGTAAATAAGTACCTACTTAACTACCCTTTGAAAATAAATGTTCAAGCAGTACGTTATTGCTCTTGATGTTCGATGAATTTGATTTCAGAACAATAGGTAAATAATAATAAAGCAAGATTCTATCCAAATAATAATAAGTCATTGGCGTGGCATTACTGGCTCATTAGGGTAAAATTATTGCTACAGTGTTACGATCGCGATCAGCTAACAATTGAGATTGCAACAATGATTAATGCAGCTTTATTAGAATAGGACTAGTAGCCCTTTGTCAACCAATGATTTCTTATATTGACACAGAAGCTATAGCAACATCTCTGCTAACTCGCAATGAAATCACCAAAATTTGCTGAATTGAGAAAGATTTGGAAGTCTTAGCCAAGCCGACTCAAAATAATTGACGTCCATGAAGTAAAATGGTCCTACTTATATAGGTATTAAGTATACCTAGACATCGAGCAGGTATTACAATATGTATGATGGCCTCTCTGGCGCAGTGGCGAGAGCTGCGGTCTTACAAGTGGGATTTTGGAAGGAAATTGGGATTTTATGATTTCTGAATTTGCCTGGTCTGGTGGGAGGCTAAGGCCGTGGCGAGTTCCTAAAATAGACGTGCCACTAAGCTATATAAGCCGGTACGGTACCAATTAAGGGTAGGTATATGGGACAAGCGTAACAGCAGCAAATATGACCTCCTTCAACTTATCATGCAGGGAAATGTGGAAGGCAGGAGGAAACCTGGCCGCAGAACGATATCGTGGCTTAAAAACTTACGCCAGAGGTTTGGAAAGAGCACAAGATCACTATTAAAGCAGCAGATTGCCAACCTTCGAAAGGAGACGGCACACTAAGAAGAAGATATGGGAATATATAACTGCCATATCCCTAGCTCATTGGCCCACTAGCTTACAATCAGGTGATATCGCAGTCAAGGGCTAACTTGTAGTGCAATAAAAAAATGTATGAACTTTGTCTCCACATTAAAATGCGCTTTTTTAAGTTCGCTTCTATTTTGAATGGTATTTGTGTGTGATAGAGCTGGCGGCGCCCTTTGTGTCGGCACAATCCAGGCCGCCTTTAAACTTTAAGCCTACGAATGCCTAATGAGCTGCGAACCACTCAGGGCTTGCACAGTCGGTCTCCTTGGGTATTTTCATTATTTAGTAAAATAATGATGATGTTTGTCTGATGTCCGCGACTTTTTAGTAAAATAATGATGATGTCTGTCTGATGTCCGCGACTTTTTAGTAAAATAATGATGATGTCTGTCTGATGTCCGCGACTTTTTAGTAAAATAATGATGATGTCTGTCTGATGTCCGCGACTTTTTAGTAAAATAATGATGATGTCTGTCTGATGTCCGCGACTTTTTAGTAAAATAAGGATGATGTCTGTCTGATGTCCGCGACTTTTTAGTAAAATAATGATGATGTCTGTCTGATGTCCGCGACTTCGCCCGCGTGGAGGTATTTTGGTTCCCGCGAGAACTGTTTAATTTTCCGCGATAAAAAGTGGCCTATGTGTTATTCCAGATATAATCGCTGTGCCAAATTTCATCCAAATCCGTTCAGCCGTTCTGGCGTGATTGAGTAACAATCATCCATTCATCCATCCATCCTAACTTTCGCATTTGTAATATAAGCAAAGAAGTATAGATATAGTAAGTATTACCTACCATATTATCTTTACACTAATGAATAATAAACTGTTGCAATAGGCATGATGACTGATTTTGAAAAATGGTCAGATTATGTTCGGAAGTATCTACTATTTCGAATAAATATATTATTTCAGCAGAAAATTAAGGTTTGGTAGATAAAATTGGCATTTGAAATTTAAATTTTAAAATTCACGCCAAAACGCTCGCCGGTGTCATGGCGTCGTTTGTGACGTCACTATTGTTTTTACCAATGTACTCTGTGCAGTGTGCAGTAAAAAATAGTGTGATTGTCAAAGCTCGAAAACAAATAATTGTGACGTCATTCGCTTCTCGGTGTTTAATCCATTATGGCGGATTGCTGTATTTTATAGTTTTATTTTATCAAAATAAATAGCAATCTCACTCGAAATAGAAAAATAAATACGTTTTTTGTAATCCATGAATCCTATTTCATTAGATAAATTCATAATTTCATTGATTCTTGGTTACTGTCATCATGCCTATTAGCCCACAAACTAACGAGCAATCTAAGAAAATAGTAAGTAAGTAAGTAAAAACAGTTATTTGTTTGTGTGTAATAAACACACAAACAAATAACAGAACAGAGGTAAAACAAATCGTGACAGAATTTACAACTTGTTACGGTGTAAAGGCGGCCTTATCACTATGAGTGGTCTCTTCCAGGCAACCTTTTTAAGATAGGAGATTGGTTGCATGATGACAGGGCGGTGCACAAGTGTACATTTCTAAAAGAAATATTATAACAATCTACTACTTAACTATTACAATATAATAAACTTACATAACAGTGTATACTATAGTTATATACTATTTTACTTATGACAATATAAATCTAAAAATAAAATAAACAAACAAGTCATAATTAAAATAATTAAAAAACACGACTGCCCTGCCAAAAACCGAACTAAAAAGTAAAAAATCTAAATTAATCTAATTAAATTAGAATCTTATTCACATTTTTATTAAATGATATTTTTTTGTGAATCATTGGATATTGAACTATAGTGTTATATATTTTTGGAATCTACTCATCATTTTCTAGATAATGATTATATAGTAAATCTTATTTCCGAATATTTTTTTTCAAATTTAAACTTTAATGCGGGACCACGGTCACCCTATCAATTTTTTTTAATTTTACTAGCCCATGTCACCCGGAATAAGCTAGGGATTCAAACGATACCTCATTTATCAAAATCGGTTCAGGCATACAGAACAGTGGCGTGCACAGGTTTTGAAGCTAGGGTATGCACTAGTTAGTCAGAATACCTATTTACTAGCTGTTTTGATGAAAAATGAGCACTGATGTATTTCCACTTGGGTAAGCAGTGCTTTTATGCCTCTATGAACTGCACGCCACTGATATAGAAGTTATCGTGGAATATACAAACTCACATACATACATGAACCCTGAAAACAATTTACTCCTTTTCTCAGGCAGTCGTATAAATACTCCTTCAGGCAGTCGTTTAAAAAAAATTGAAATTTCACGTCAGTGGGTTAAATCTGAAGGTCAATATTGCTGAGCTGGCAACCCTGTCCCTTTGCGGCGCCGACGTCAGCCGTCATCCATCAGTCCACGACAACGCGCATGCGAATACCGCGCACACACTCACACCCCCCACTCGCATCCCCCACTCACACACACACCCCCCGTGTGGGTACACTGTAAATAAATTCAAATGTAACGGTACACATTGACGCACGCACGCACACCGATGAACTTGACACGCAATTCATAGGTGGATATTTAACAGTTGTGCAGGGCGTCACGAATATGCTGCCACTTGGCTACTCTACGAATATGCTGCCACTTGGCTACTCTATGCGCCTTAGTTAAACAAAATTGGTGTCTACAGAGATAATATATAGGATAGAGAGCGTTTTATTGATCAGGAGATACTTAGGTTAAATCAATATTAAATAAAATATTTTTTAAAAACATCGATCATTAAAAGCTTCCGTTTGAGTATGAGTATTGAGTACCTACCACCACCACTACAGCCTATTACCGTCCCACTGCTGGGCACAGGCCTCCACTCTCATAGGAGAGAGGGAATTAGAGCTTAGACCCACCACGCTGCTCCAATGCGGGTTGGCGGGCTTTAACGACTATTATCATGTTAGTGATAATAACCGGGACCGACGGCTTAACATGCTCTCCGAGGCACGGGGGTGAAACACCGCCAACTTCCAACTCCGGGCTGGCACTGAGAATTTCTTAATTGAAAAACCCAATACCTAACAATTTTTATGCCCGACCGGGACTCGAACCCAGGACCTCGTGATCCGCAGTCGACCACGCTAACCGCTAGACCAACGAGGCAGTAGAGTACCTACCATGAGTGTATTATTCATTTATTTAATATTTATATATTTTAAAATTTACATACTTTATTTAAAATTTATATAGATATTTTTTAAAAACATCGATCATTAAATTTTTAAAACTAAAACGCTTCTTTTTGAGTATGAGAGTATTGAGTACCTGACATGATTATTACAAATCCAAACCAGATGCTACTTGGATAATAAAAATAGGTTTATCTCTTTTCCTTTTATGATTACAGTAATTTGAGAGAAAAGTATAAAATGTTAACTGTTATCCTAATACAATCTGGATATGATACCTTTAAAAAAAAAATGTAGAGTCATACTACAGATATTCTGAAGAACAATGTTTTTCGTAACGAGAGAAGTCATAAAATTATGTGCAATCATGCGTCCATGACTTCAGCTTCGATTAGGATAACACGAGAAAATAGGCTTACAAAATTTTCTCGTGACGCTCATGTTGCTGGACGGCTTACAAGATATACATATAATATCAATAATATGAATTATTGAGAGCTTGAGTCAGAAAATAATGCAGAAGTACCAGAAACTTAACTTTGACCGTTAGTTCGGTGAAATAAGTTAAATAGTTAAGAAGAAGTGAGTGATATCGATGGTAATTTGAAATTAATATTCATTCACCAACCGAAAGATAATTGTGATTGTGTAAAATCACTACAACCGGATGTATGTACTAAGACCCTCTAAATTAAAATAATATTATATCTGCTCTGTGCTTCAACTAAATCTCTTTTAGTATAAGCATAAACAAATACAAATTTAACGGTACTGATGCGGAATGCAACAAAACAATTTGCATTCCGGCTGCCGCGCGGCTGACGGGCGACGGACGCGCGACACTGCGGACGCCGCATTTGAATAGAATGTGAACAGATTGCCTTATTGCCATTATCATTGCTGACCTTCGCTGCTCCCATGAGGTTGACGTTTTTATCACCGCATTCAAGGCATTCTCCTAACTTTTTTTGAACTACAATCTAGATGATGCGTTTTTGAAAATCCTGCGGGAATACTTGGATTTTTCGCATTAAAATAGACTGTGGTCTGTGACCTTCCCCAGGACATGGATATATCCGTACAAAATTTCGTAAAAATCGATTAAACAGTTCATTAAAGACAGACAGACACACTTTCGCAAATAAACGTAATATTAGTATGGACATTTTGAATAATGATTGTAATCATACTCGTAGGTAGAATAGGTTTCTTCTTCTTCGTCGTAACACTCTTGACAGAGTGGTCGTGGTCATCACGAAGTGACGGCATTAGTGGCAGATGTTATGCGCCTCACGAGTTTCCGCCACTTCTCCCTGCTGGCCGACAGCCTGGTGCACTCGTGCAATGAACCGCCAACAGCCGACTTAATTTGGTCGGTCCATCGCATGGGCGACCTTCCTCGCCCTCTGGTGCGAGTGCGCCCTCCACCTTGCCCTGCACGACGAGGCGCTCAATGGAGTCATTCCCACGACGGGAGACGTGTCCAAAAAATTTTAGTATGCGACTCTGTACCAGCGATGAAAGCCGTTGCTTAATTCCGAGTTCTTGGAGAATAGAGACGTTGGTGCGGAATTCGGTCCATGAGACTCCTAACATTCGCCTCCAGCACCACATCTCCAGAGCATTGATCTTTTTCTTCTCGACTTGTCGCAAAGTCCACGTCTCCGCAGCGTATAAAAACATGGGGAAAACAAGCGTTTTAACGAGCCGGGTCTTCGTAGCTTTTGTTACGTTCCTGTTCCTCCATATTTTCTTCAGCCTATCCATCGCAGTTCTTGCTATTGCCATGCGTCGTTTTACTTCCTCCACGCAGCCTCCATTGTTTGAGATTAAGCCAAGATAAATGTAGGATTGAACGACGTCGCAGTTCGCAATCTGAGTGACTTCGGGCGAGTTGTTGTTGGCTCGGTCTACAATCATCATCTTAGTTTTACTGCGGTTAATCTTTAATCCAAACTCTAGGCTCGAACCTAGAATACCCTAGAACCTAGAATAGGTTACAATGGAATAAAGTGCAAGTTACTAAGCCCGAAGAGGGATAATCTCTGACCCATCCTAATGAGCGCAAATTGATTGAAACTTTTGAACCCTATGTAAGAAAAGAGATGTTAAATTCTGTAAGATGGATTGTCCCTTTTGATAGGTATAGGAGAATATTACTGATGCTCCGACGTTTACTGATGCTTGTTAGTAAAGTAAACATGGTTTTAAATAATTATTTAGCCTTTCTTTTAGTTTAATGTTACAAAAGGGTTATCAAACTTAGGCAGATAGCGTGGATATAATTTACCCTTCATACAATAAACAGACTAAGAAAGAGCAGCTACCTACATAATTAGTAAAAAAATGGCAAAATTCACTGTGACAAAGGAAACATCGTTATTAAATTTAAAGATTAAAACTGTCTATTTGCGAAACAAGGTGTAAGTACTTAATAATTAATTAAAAGAAAGTTTAATTGGTTGCACTTTCGTTCGAACATTTTTAATTTGTGAGGAAGTCATGCAGATGTCTTAACCTTTAAACGATAAAACTGTTAATTGAATAAAAAAATATGTATTAATTGTCTATCAACCTAAATGCTAAATGCCAGTCTGGGCCTGATTTTTACTGTTTGGTATATTTTGTTGATTTAGCAATTATATTTTGGCTTGCGTCTCGTCTTAGCAACTTGCATGAGGCGTGTTTGGTCAAAGCGTTTAATAAAAAGTTTGAATTGCTTTCATCGTTAACTGGTTATATTATTATTATTTCATAATATAACGAATTAAAAAATACGACTATTATTATTGGAGTTTACCTCCATAAGAAGCGATTTGCATATATAGTGTTGGAGAACAATCCAGAAGTAGGTATTAATAAAACACTTTTAATATATTTGTACTCTAACCACGAGAGATTTAATGTAATTAGTTAATTTATAAAACTCAGTTAAACAATACTATAGTATCAAATCATTTGACCAGGCTGCAGTTACTACCGCAGTTCGTAAACAAGGTAACGATCTAAACACCGAAGGTATTCAATAATCGTTTGAGTCTCGGTGGAGACTGCCTACCGATGGTAAAACATTCGTATTTATACAAGTTATTCCAATATGGCGTCGGGAACGAACTGACGAGTGAAATACATCGAAAGAGTCAAATATCAGTACAATCGAACCTTCATCAATAAATAAATTAACAATCTTTTAACTTTTGTAACAATTAATTTCAACTGTAAACGCAAAGCTGACAATAGCCTTTGGAATCTTATTCACATTTTTTATTAAATGATATTTTTTGTGAATCACTAAATATTGAACTATAGTGTTATATATATTTTTGGAATCTACTCATGATTTTCTAGATGATGATTATATAGTTAATCTTATTTTCGATTTTTTTGCAATTTTGGTCTTTAATGCGAGACCATGGTCACACCATCAGTTTTTTTAATAATTTTACTAGCCTATGTCACCCGGAATAAGCTAGGGATTCTAACGATACCTCATTTATCAAAATCGGTTCAGGCGTATAGACGTTATTGTGGAATATACAAACTCACATACATACATACATACATACATACATACGTACATACATGAACCCTGAAAACAATAGTCGTATAATAAAACAGATACAATGATAAGTTGACTAATGTTGACAACAGAGACGTACAAAAAAAAATTAATGCATTTCTCGCACGAAACTTAACTTCAAAATACCATGATTTATGTTCCACGAAAACAACCGATAATTTTTCCTTTATAATAATATAATCTAGCTAATTAAGAAATATTAGGTAAGTATGGAGTATAAAATACAACGGAAGTAAGAACTTAATATTGAGAATTTTGTATTTTTTTGTGTGCAAATACCTATACCAGTGCGTGTGAGTCGTATATAATAATTTTACGCCGTTGACCTTTACGTGTCAATTGTGATGACTTTCACTAAAGTGTATTTTTTGTAAAAACATTTAGCTTTCTCTTTGCTAATGATCATAGTTTTTTCGCTATAAAAAATAATACTATTTTTCAAAACTGCATTTCAGAAATACTTTCTAAATTGAGAAACATATAAAATGAGTAGGATTTTTTGCAAGTCATGCTCTATATTTGTTTTAATATTTTCTTTTCATTGTCTTTAACCCTGTACTTTAACAAGTCATCCAATTATATACTTAGATTAAAAAACTTAAAAAAACGACTGACCTGCCAAAAAACAAACTAAAAAGTTAAAGATCTAAATTAAACTAGTTAAATTAGAATCTTATTCACATTTATTCAACTGATATTTTTTTGTGAATCACTGGATATTGAACTTTAGTATATATATTTTTGGAATCTACTCACCGTTTTCTAGATGATGATTATACAGTTAATCTTATTTTCTTAGTTAAAGAATACTTTTTTTTCAAATATAGTCTTTAATGCGGGACCATGGTCAACCCATCTTTTTTTTAAAATTTTACTAGTCTATGTCACCCGGAATAAGCTAGGGATTCTAACGATACCTCATTTTTTCAGTTGGTTCAGGCGTATAGAAGTTATGGTGGAATATAAAAACTCACATACATACATACCTGAACCCTGAAAACAATATACTCCTTTTTTCAGACAGTCGTATAAATATTATATCTAATAGGACAAATTTTAAATTGGCTTCTATTTTGCGACGTGAACAGTTTTTTTTAATTTTAGCATAGGTTATTGGGGGAATAGGTTTTTCAATAGCACGCAGCCGATCACAATAGTATGAATCAATTGTAGATGTTTGTCTGTTTAGGCAGTTGCTTGCTCGGGACGTCAAAGGGCTGCAGCGGGGGTGGCCACCCTCGCCCGCATTGTCTGCGCTGCGACCCCTCGTCTGCAGTACTGTGGTACTCACTAGTAGGATAACCAGATGAAATAAATCTAAACTTATTAAAAAATCCTATTACCATATCAAGGATTACTTAAATGACAAGGAAGCTTGGCAATGATTTGATCTAATGTCTCTGATAGTTGCTTAGTTATGATGATTATTTGTGAAATGATGATAATGAAAAAAATAACCCGGCTGATTTTGTTGAGGGCTCTTCTCAGACCAGGGCGCGTTTGGAACCCTCGTAGCTTTAGTTTTAAGATACCGTTACTGATTATCACCATTATATTTTATAAATAACTAGACCTCAATAAGTGTAGTATGCCTACCTAAATTGAATAAACATTATTTGACTTTGACTTTGAAATAACTTTTTCATCTGGTTATCCTTGTACTGGTTACCCTTGTACTGGTTACCCTGGGAAAGTTTTTTTTTTAATGCGTGATAGGCTTGCGCTTGACGACAATCATGCTTAGTGCAAAGCAATGATGAGGTCTAGGTTGAAACGCGCTTGCCTAGAAGATGCCTATTCACTCTTGCCTTGAAGGTACTTAAATTATAAGTGGCAGGAAACACGTGCGCTGGTTCTGTGGTAGAAGTCTTGAAAATATACCTGATAATATCTGATGCCCGCGACTTTATCCGTGTGGACTGAGGGTTTTTGGTTACTGGGAACTTAAATTTCCGGGATAAAAAGTAGCCTATGTGCTCATCAAGATTCCTGATCTCTGAGCCAAATTGCATGCAGATCCGTTCAGCCGTTCTATCGTGATTGTGTAACAAACATTTATCCATCCATCCAAACTTTCGCATTTATAATATTAGTATAGATTCATAGTAAAGTCCTGAGATTTAGTGATTATCATATTATTGAAGTGAAAACTTTATTAGGCGCGTTGAGCACTTTTGGTAGGGTATTTTTGGTTGGTATTCCTCTTAAGACAATAGGTCTTATGTATAATAATATAGTACATTCGTATTTAAACTATAATGGCTTTGTTTCCAGGTTTATATTAATAAAAAGTGCCGTGTAACCGTGTGCAATACCTCGCGTTGTTACGAAGACAAAAAGTCTTAAATATAAATATAGTACATTCGTAATTTTTTTTTCTTAATCCACTACAAGTTAGCCCTTGACTGCGATCTCACCTGATGGTAAGTGATGATGCAGTCTAAGATGGTAGCGGGCTGACTTGTTAGGGGCATGGCAGTTATATTTAACCCATACCCCTATTCGGCATCGTACCGGAACGCTAAATCGCTTGGCGGCACGTCTTTGCCGGTAGGGTGGTAACTAGCCACGGCCGAAGCCTCCTACCAGGCAAACTTTAATGTCATAGTTTTAAACTTTTTATTTGAAATATAATAATAATTAAATAACTTTTATTTCAGGCAATTATTAATTACAACCCATAGTAACAATTATTATGACAAAGAATGACAATAGAAACAGAACAGTAACGTTAAATGTAAGACAAATTATATGTTTTTTTTAATGTGAAAAAAATATTCGTTTTTACCTCAAAAAAAATTGGCAGTCCTTATGACTGGCAATTTTTTTTATTACAACCAGTTTTATTAAGAAGCTGAAAAATCCCAAGGTAACCAATATCCGGCCGCCATTCTGCAATCCCAGGACAAGACCTGAGATATGGTGACCTTACTCGCTAGCCGCTACATGTGAGTTGTGAGTACCTGCGTATATTACAATTGCTTTTATTCGCAATCAACTTATTTTGATATTAAGTTAACTATTTTATTAAGTTAGCTACTTGCGCTAGGTAAGTTTTATTCGAAACTCAGGGGTTGTTACAGCAGGTACCTATCCACCTCCACTACAGCCCATTAACGTCCCACTGCTGGGCACAGGCCTCCACTCTCATAGGAGAGAGGGAATTAGAGCTTGGAATTAGACCTACCACGCTGCTCCAATGCGGGTTGGCGGGCTTTAACGACTATTATCATGTTGGTGATAATAACCGGGACCGACGGCTTAATGCTCTCCGAGGCACGGAGGTGAAACACCGGCAAATTCCTAACTCCGGGCTAGTACTGAGAATTCTAGTCAGAAAAACCCAATACTTAATTATGGAGTCGAACCCGGGCCACGTCGGCCGCAGTCAAACATACTGGACCAACGAGGCAGGTACCTATATTCTTGTTTAATTTAGGTACCTAAGTATGTACCTTAATTAGATGCTAGAACTGATGCTCAGATGATGGTTATAGCTTGAAATCAATTATTGTATTGAAGTTAGAAATTAGAGTCCTCGAAATTACTTTTTAGTGGTGCTTGTATACGAATTACGATCAATGCACAGTTTGATATCAAATCAAGTTTATTTTGACGGTTTTTGCAAGTAAAAACTTAGCTTCTTTGTCTGATCTAGTAGGACGCTTCGGCTGTAGCTAGTTTCACTCTATCGGCAAAGACGTTTTGTTAACCAAATTAGCGTAGAAACCGATTAGGGGTAAGTAAATAAAATGCAAAAATTATACGACGAATTATATTCTATTTATAATTAGACGACGACGTCGTCGACAGATATTTTTTTATTGAACCAGCAGCGGGTAGGGGGTTCATTCTAGAGAGTAATAATAGGGATGATGACAACTCAATCAAATCAGCAACTCTTTATCAAACTTAAAAACGCTCTTCTAGTATGGAATTTGTATTAAATTTGCAATTGTGACGTCATCAAATTTCAACGCACTTTTTCTTTAATCTATATTATAAAAAATGGTTATCAAACTTAAAACTAACCGAGGACGTAAATTTTAAGTCTTTTTGAAGACCTATTCAATAATCAGTTAGAAATAATATATTTTTGATACAGGATTTATTTTGTTTAAAGGATATCACTTACCATCAGGTGAGATCGCAGTCAAGGGCTAACTTGTAGTGGATTAAAAAAAATTGGCATCATCCCTATTGTGTAAGTAGATCGCTGTCTGTTTGCGTCTGGCCAATATAATTACCAAATGGAGCGAGTTGCGAGCTTTGCTAACAAAACATGGCTATGACAACTTTACCGGGGGACAGCATATCAGATCAATTACAAAAAAAATAGCTATGATATAACTATTTATGAACTTGCCTTTTGGTAAATAGGTAGAAAGTATAACCTATCAACGCTATTTGCGCTCTAGAAATAGTCCCAAATTGGTTGTAGCAGTGTTAGCAAGTAGAAATTAAGTGTTGGGGTTTTATGACTAGAATTGGGTATTTGACTACTATTCAAATACATTATTTTTTTGTGATTATTAAATAGAGGATCTCCCAAAAGTACTAATATCCACGTCTCATGTTAGTTTCACGTTGAATAACCATTTTAAATTATCGATTAAAGTAAAAAAGTGCGTCGAACTTTGATGAAGTCACTATTCAATGTGTCATACAAAATCCCATACCAAGCACGCGTTTTGACGTTTGAAAAAAGTTACTGCCTAGCAAGGCTAGTTGTCAAATTCTCAGTAACTACTAGCACAGAATAGGGAATAGTACTGTTACTAGCCCGGAGTTAGGACGTTGGCGGTGTTTCACCCCCGTCCCTCGTAATTATAATACAAAACAAATGATAAACTTTGATGTACACTAACAAAGACATCAATGGACATAAATATAAGACAGCAATGTAAGAACATAACTGACAAATGATAAATAATTATGAATGTTTCGTTATCAGGTTATAACGGGCGTGTTATTTTAATTAAATGTCAAATTGCTTACATTGTATGGTTATCATTGAATTAATGCAAAGGGCTAAAAGCAAATAAAAAGTATGTTAAATTATTCAAAATAGTCTGCTAAGTTATTCTTTTCAGATAGTACGAAAGCCACTTTTGTAGCTTAAGTTTTAATTGGACTTTTTCGGGATTGTCTACGAGTCGAACTGCCCGCCTATGTTTCCGGTCAAATGGAAGGAGCTGGTACTGGAGTGCTCCGGCCCAGAGGTGAGAGCATTACTCCATGTGGGGCTGAACTTGCGCTTTATACAGCAGAAGCCTGTGCTTAGGCGCAAAGTATCTTTTCGCTCTGTTGAGCAGTTCTTTGGAGGCTAGTTTGGCTTTACCTTCCATATGTTCGCGGAACTGTACTTCGTTCGATATACTAACACCGATAAAATCCCAATGCTGTTAGATGGAGTCAGGGGAGTGTTCTGAAAGAGAATAGAGGTAGTAAAGTGGGTCTTTTTTGCCGAAAACGCGCATACTTGTGTCTTGGTGGGGTTGAAGTGCACAATATTTTGTGAGCCCCACTGTGATACTTGGTCGAGATAAGACTCGATGTTCGATACACGCGTACGTACTTCTATACTCCTCCAGTTGAGTGTGAGAAAGCTGAGCACGACCTTTATATAAGGCATCACCCGCACTGTCGTCCGCGTAGCAATGAACATTGTTATTATGTAACATGTCATTAATATGCAGTATGAACAGCGCGGGTGAGAGCACAGATCCTTGCGGAACGCCAGCATTGATGGGCTTCAATTCAGAGCAAAAACCGTCTACTGCGAGACTTTGATGCTACTCCTATTCTGGGAACTCCTTAATTTTCCGAGATAAAAAGTAGTCTATGTTCATGTCTCCAGGTTCTCAACTATACCCATGAAAAAAATCACATCGATCCGTTGCTCCGTTGTTGTTACGAAGTGATTGCATGACAAATCAACAAGCAAACGCACTTTCGCATTTATAATATTGGTACGAGATAATCAAATTACGATCCAAAACGTTGAAATTATTATATTTTTACGATTTTATCAGTCACGCCATTATAGCCATTACAAATTAGAAAGAAAGAAAAGCAGTTTATTCGTCAGGGGTACACAGAATGTCCAACCGAAAAATAGGTCTACCTTCGTTTGTAAAACATGGAACTTCGGTGTACCGTGTACGGTACACGGTACACCGAAGTTCCTCGCAGTTGAGGTCGATATCCGCCGGTCGCTCGTTACTCACTAACTAGGAGGACAAACGGTCCTCCCTCGTTATTTTAAACAATTCGATAATGAGCCCCCCCGGCTCACGGCTGCGGCGCGGTTCGCTACACTGATTGTCCTGCGAACTACAAAGGGCGGCCCCTAATGAGGTTTTCCTAGAGAATCTTTGAAATGAAGCAACTTTTCCCAGAGGCCATGTTTGCCGCCGGCTAGACTTTACATAGTCTGCAAACTTGAGTAGATACAATGTTTTAGGTAAAGTCCATGTACTTGATATTAATGATGTCTTCGGTTCGGCACTGGCGAAAATACAACAACACATAGACTCCTAGTTTAGGAATCAGGATTTTATTGTACTGTGCGGTATTGAATTCCACTTATAAGGATATTTAACTTCTTCTTTGGAATTTAATAAAGAAATTACTTATTTAATTAGGTAAGCATATTTTTCAGTAGGTATACTATAAAGAAGGCTGCTGGAAGAAATCTCTTCAAGAGATAAGTTGTCCTTGTACATGTCCTTTAAATTTTTATGTTCAGTTTTTAAGTTTGGTATTTGGTACTGAATATATAAATAAATTAAATAAAGGAAAGTACAGTAGGTAAGTATCAGCTTTTTAGCGTCTCGAAACGGGGCGAACTCCTTTTTTGTCATAGGAGCAAAGGATATTCTAGGACTTCCTAGTTTCTTGCAATATTTCCGGGTTTACTTAATGTAAAAGTGCTTAAGAATTAATTATTAGCACCGAGAAGTAATCCTATGGTCTATGATTGTTAGTAGGTAATTAATTGTTGATAGATAAGTAAGTAAAATAAATTTTATATCCAACCAATTAGTTCGATGGAAAACTTGGTGACCAACCAGGATCTGAGACCTAATTGTCTAAGCCAATCGTATTCATTTGACAGCTCATAACGTATAACTCGAACTTTTTAAGGAGTACATACATGCGTTTTGACGTGCAAGCATCTATGACCTCCTTATACAGGTCGAGTTATACGTTTGACAGACGATTACGATTACGATTTCCTTACATAATCGGGGGGCAGAATCTGCATCGAATCTTATGTAAGGAAAAGGCTGTCCAATGCCCAAAGCTTTACCCTAAACCGCGGATCATTATCATATAATAGAGTGGGTATTCGTGCAATGCAAATCACGATACCCCTAGCACATTTACATAATGTAACAATCGGGTGACGTCAACGAATCAAAACGTCGCTGTTTTAAAGTGACACTTTAAAAAGCCGTACTGCGCAGGTCCGCTCGCGTACGCAAATCATCGACCAATCACAGCCTTCAGCTGCGTATGTAAATGTTCTATATTCAAATCAGTTTAAAATCATACCGCGCATGCACGAGCCGGCCATTTTTTATTGGCGCTTTGCATTCAAGGGCCTTTCCTTTTTTACCTTTTTTATGACGGAAGCGTGGCGGTATAGGGTTGAATCAAACGGGAGGGTGCATCAACCCTTTTGCAACCCTTTTTTTGAGGGCAGCTGGTTTTTTTGAGCTAGTTACAAATGTACGGGCACGCGACGGCGACGTGAGGTTTCGGGTTGCTTTTTTGACATGTTTTTTCAATGTTTAAGAATCAATTTATGGGACCGTGTCGTGAACACCTGGTATCTTTTGTCATAGCTGTTGTGATTTAATAATGATTTACGAGCAAGTCACGTGCTTTCGAGATAAGTGGGTTAGTAAAATTTGCGTGGTTTAATAAAAGCTCGTGTTTGGTCTCGTGTAGCACATGTATCGCTAGATTAGGTGCGTTAAATATTTGTGTAATATAAATGCGACAGTGTGTTTGTTTGTTCTTCAATCACGTCGCAACAGGGCGTCGGATTAACGTGATTTTTTGCATGGGTATATTTGAGGACTTGGAGTGACATGGGCTACTTTTTATTTCGGAAAATTGAGGACTTCCCGTGGGAATTAAAAAAAAAAAAAATTCTACGCAGACAAAGTCACGGGCATTAGCTAGTTGGTGTAATAAAAGCATAATTTTACAGTGTTATGCTTTTAACAGTAGATACACTAGTTGTCAAAATAATTGTTTTGCTTTACTTTTATTTTTAACAGTAGGTACACCGGTTGTGAAAATAATTGTTTTGCATGTTGTGTTTAGTTTTATTATACTTATCCTGTGGGTTTTGTTATGCTTTTTATTTTATTTATTTAGTATTTTTTTCGTCTAAGAAGCCTGTATTTACCATAAGGCGCAGACGCTTGTACATTGAGGTCAAACCTTTGTGGTTTTTTCAATGTATACTAAACTATTATGTGTGAGTTATAAAGTACCTTGGAAAAAAAAAAATTAAAAAAAAAAAACCTATCGGCGGAGTGGCGGCGGTGGGTGCGGCAAAGCAAAGAGCAGAGTCGCTCGTGTTGTCGCAATCAGCTAATGCGCGGGATCGGGTTGCGGCCGCGGGGCGCGACTAGTGTACACTGCACACTGTACACTGTACACTGTACACTGTACACTGTACACTGTAGGTGTGTGTCACTGTTTATTTCTGCATTAGATCACGCAATATCTTACTAATTCTTACTAATATTATACACTATATATTACAATCGATGATTGTCGCGTAAGGGATAATCCAGAAGTAGGTATTATTAAACACTTATAATATATTTGTACTCTCATTTGGAACTCGCACGAGCGAATGGTCACAACGTATAGCCACGAGAGATTTAATGAAATAAGATAAAAGTTAGCTAAACTTAAAGACAATATTCATTTGATTTGGCCACGATTGCTATCATTAAGCTCTAAACCAAATTGCGATCCAAACAAAAAAGTATTCAATAATCGCTGAGTCAGCCGGCAGGAGACTCAATTACCATCGTCAAAACACTCGTATTTATACTAAGTATTTTCAATATGGCGTCGGTATCCGCAAATTAAATCGAATGACATGACGTGTCAAATTGACTGATATTATACTTTCTGTTCCATGAGATTTAATGAGAATTTGTAATAATGCTAACAGTCGAGTCACTTGGCAGCATTTGGAAGATTTGTGTGGTGTGGTGAATATGACAAGATACATACTGTACCTACCACATAGATTTATTTACTGTAGCGGATTATAGCGAATTAAAGTTCTACTTCTTTCATTATCATGGACTTCCGCAAAGTACATACATGCTTCTCACATAATATTATCTCTGTACAGAATCGGTTGGACACATGGTATTAAAAAATCAAGCCTAAAAAGTAAAAAACACACTGGTAGTAATATAGAAAACTGAGTGAACGAAGGGTGGAGGCCCAACGTTAACACACTTAGCAATCGCGGTATAATTAGTCTAGGCAATAAAGCTAGGAGACCCCAACACTAATTCCTCAGGCGCTGAAACTTTATAGTATGATAAAGTACCATGAGTTTAACGTATATTATAAATATCCACCAAAAAATCAGAAAGGAAGTAATGTTTCTTAATGCTATACCCAATTGTTAAAGCAGGAAGGTACATCATCGCGTAAACGCAGTTTAGATTTCATCATAAAATTGGTTTAAATATCGATGTTCTGCATTATTATTTCATTTAATATTTCGGTTTTGTGTGAAAATGTACTACCTGCTATTATTTTAAAAAGATATCGAGAAAATATTCAGTCATTAATATTAAGTTTTAGGTATAAATACTAATAGGTATAACACACGATGACTATTTTAATCATACTTTATTAGCAATTTACACACAAACACTGTACAGCCATCTTTTACATTCCATCATAGATTAATATGTACCACCATTACAACTCGATCTCCCTCTAAAACGCCTCCAATCGCCCGTCACGGTCAAGAGCGCTGTAGAGGGAATCAGACCATAGATGGACCATAGATAGATCCGTCAATTGTAGTCTAACAATACCTAATTTCCGGATGTTTTTTTTGTTGGATATTTTTGTGTAAGTTTTGGTTCATCCAATACTATAACCCAGCCAAGTTTCATCGACTGAGGATTTAATGCGGGGGTCTCCATACAACAGACCGCCCCATTGCCTATACTATAATATGACATTCGCACGATTCAGCAGAATACGGAGCGATATCAATAATGCGTTACTTTTACATTAGCCGCTAATGTGCACAGGAAATGGAATATCCGGTCGGCGACTGATACACGACAGTTACTGTCCACTGTCACTAACCACCACTTTTTTTTTCTACTACAAGTTAGCTCTTGACTGCGATCTCACCTGATGGTAAGTGATGATCCAGTCTAAAATGGTAGCGGGCTGTTAGGGGCATGGCAGTTACATTAAACCCATACCCCTATTCGGTTTCTACACGGCATCGCACCGGAACGCTAAATCGCTTCGCGGCACGTCTTTGCCGGTAGGGTAACTAGCCACGGCCGAAGCCCTCACCAGGCCAGACCAGGAAAAATTCAGAAATTATAAATTCCCAAATTGACCCTGCCGGGGATCGAACCCGGGGCCTCCGCACGTTAAGACAACAGCGCTACACACTGTGCCACGGAGGTCGTCACTTAAAGCACTCCATAAGTATATTATTATATTCAAAACGTATTATGTGCCTTATCTAACCGTAAAGTATTTATTATAATATAATGAAGTAAGTAAGGGGACGTCAAATGAATACCTACCCAACATTATTAACCGTAGATACTAACAGTTTTTTATACGACTGCCTGAAAAAAGGAGTATATTGTTTTCAGGGTTCATGTATGTTTGTATGTGAGTTCGTATATTCCACCATAACTTTTATACGCCTGAACCGATTTTGATAAATGAGGTATCGTTAGAATCCCTAGCTTATTCCGGGCGACATAGACTAGTAAAATTAAAAAAAAATTGATTTTATGACCATGGTCCCGCATAAAAAGACTAAAGTTGAAAAAAAATATCGAAAATAAGATTAACTATATAATCATCATCTAGAAAATGATGAGTAGATTCCAAAAATATATAACACTATTCAATATCCAGTGATTCACAAAAAAAAATCATTTAATAAAAATGTGAATAAGATTCTATTTAACTAGATTAATTTAGATTTTTAACTTTTTAGTTCGTTTTTGGGCAGGGCAGTCGTGTTTTTTAATTGTTTTAATTATGACTATTACTTTAATCAAGTCCTCATTAAATCTGTACTTGAGGAAGCGTGTTTATTTTGGTACATTATAAGGAAACGCTTATTTTTTTTTTATCTCGGAAAAGTTAGGAGTTATTCCGGAACCATAAGTACCACCATCTACGCTTGCATGACCCATCTGTTCAACTGTTTTTAACGCAATTATATAAGAAATGGCAATGATTTGATCTAATGGCTCTGATAGTTGCTTAGTTAAGATGATTATTTGTGAAATGGTGATAATGAAAAAAAACACCCGGCTGAGTTTGTTGTGGGCTCTTCTCAGTGCAGGGCGCGTTTGGAACCCTCGTAGCTTTAGTTTTAAGATACCGTTACTGATTATCACCATTATATTTCATAAATAACTAGACGTCAATAAGTGTAGTATACCTACCTAAATTGAGTAAACATTATTTAACTTTGACTTTGACTTTGAAAGGGGGATAGGTTATATCCCAGAGAAGGAAATTAGCATTTATATCCCTTAAATTTAAAGAATTCCCGCGGGAATCAAAAACCTTAAAAAACATTACGTAAAACTTTAGAGTAGGTATACAGGTGCCTTCATGATGTTTACCTTCACTTTTAAAGCAAGTTGTTTTTAAACGCACATAACTCCGAGAAGGAGATTGTGCCTGGGATTGAACACGTGACCAAACTAATATGAAGCCGGGTGTCCACACCACTAGACTATCATCGCTAAGACAGAGTTTAGTAGATAATAGGAATTCGCTACTCTTTGGTCAGTAAACATAGATACATTAGAGGTTTTTAGCGACACACGACACACGACGCAACTCACAACGCAAATAGTTGCGTCCACGGAAAGTTTTTTGTCATATTGACTTTCACTTAGCGCTGAACAAATGTTTTTCTGATCAGTTTCCAGTTACAAGTTGTCTTACATACACATCATACCTATATCTAAGTAAATAACTCGGCCTTTCCACAAACAATAAAAACAATTTAAAATGCACTGGGTGTAAAATCACTTTTGAGCTTTTTGGCATAAAAACAACTAATATAATAAAAGCAAAACCATGCCAATTTAATAGCAATTAATAATAATTTAAATTAGGTTTACAAAACTGTCCTCGTGCGATGATTTGAAGAGTATAAAAACAATTAAATATATAGTAGGTACATGAATAGTAGTGCGTATACGAGTAATTAGTTCATAAAAGAGGGGTGGTATTCAACCTCCTAAAAACCTCAGGTAAAAAAAACCAGGTATACTCCCGCAGGTGTTGGATCAATTTACTCCAGTACGTTTTTACAATATTGCAATAATAAATTGGCATAATTTAATAGCAATTAATAATAATTTAAATTAGGTTTATAAAACTGTCCTCGTGAGATGATTTGAAGAGTATAAAAAAATTAAATATATAGTAGGTACATGAATAGTAGTGCGTATACGAGTAATTAGTTCATAAAAGACGGGTGGTATTCAACCTTCTAAAAACCTCAGGTGAAAAAAACCAGGTATACTCCCGCAGGTGTTGGATCAATTTACTCCAGTACGTTTTTACAATATTGCAATAATAAATTGGCATAATTTAATAGCAATTAATAATAATTTAAATTAGGTTTATAAAACTGTCCTCGTGAGATGATTTGAAGATTTTATAAAAATTAAATATGTAGTAGGTACATGAATAGTAGTGCGTATACGAGTAATTAGTTCATAAAAGACGGGTGGTATTCAACCTTCTAAAAACCTCAGGTGAAAAAAACCAGGTATACTCCCTCAGGTGTTGGATCAATTTACTCCAGTACGTCTTTACAATATTGCAATAATAAATTTAGACCTGAAATATTGTAGTGGATACACCACTCTAATAGAGCCATATTAAAATGAAACATTGATGCCTCATCTTATTTCCTCTCGTCGTTATACTCAGAGGGGTTGTGGGGTTGTGAGGCGCGGCGAGGGAGGGGAGGGGAGCAACCCTTTCCTCCCCCCGGGGTCCGGGGCACGGTCATCCATCACCGGGGACCGGCGAAATGTATTTTAATCCACTGCCCCGCGCCCGGACGCTTCATGAAACGTGAAAAATGATCTTTTACCCACACTAGACGGGCTAAGGGTCTCACATAGACGCAGACTCTCACTTACATCTAAGCTTCATGGATCTCAGGTTCTGAGATGATCTCCGGCTGATTCAGTTTGTATAACTACATCAAATAACAAACTGACAGCCTTAAACTCACTGCTTACGGCTTAGCCTTTGTCTCCCATAGGAGAAGGGATAGAGAATCCCATTACCATGTAAAGGATTACTTAAATGACAAGGAAGCTTGGCAATGATTTGATCTAATGGCTCTGATAGTTCTATATTTTATAAATAACTGGACGTCAATAAGTGTAGTATGCCTACCTAAATTGAATAACCATTATTTGAGTTTGAGTTTGAGTTTGAATTAAAGCCTAGTTGGGCAAACTTCGCGTTGATTCAATTTGCATTGGACGACGAAATCGATAAACCCTTCACGGGCAGCTTTCTCATCTCAACTAGAGTTGAGACATAGATTTGAACGCTAATTCTCCCAGGGTTACACGCTACTTACCTTGTAAAATGTAAATATCGGTCGCAAACATATACAATTGTTTTTAACAGGCATTGTTAGGGAATGATTCATTGTTTTCCTCAAATAAAACAGCACTTTCGTCTGCTCAAGAGTTTTCAGTCTGCGAGCGCCTAACACCATACATACACGAAACTTAACTACCTCCATATACGTGTGAGCGTGAGATTGGATTGGGAAGTTTTCAGTGGCTGCCTTTGTCGCTAAGTAGGGCGCTACGGACGTTCCACAGCCAGCTATCGCCACTAAACGACATCTAACGGTCTCTCTTTATTACCTGACAGTGTAGCTGGCATGCTAACAACCCTATGTCTGCTATGAGGCCGATGTGAAGCGTCCAATTTACATTTTAAAGCATGCCATTCAGTGCAAGCGGTCCTGCTGATAGGCTCCGACAACATCTTATCTACCTAAATAGACTGCCCTGCCAAAAAACGAACTGAAAAGTTAAAAATCTAATTTTTTTTTTACTTTCATCGTTTCTTTTTTTAACAATATCATTAATTTATTTCAATTAAAAGTAAGTACCTAAATAGTAATTTCCAGACATTGTCTGAATATGCTTATTTCTCTCATTGGGTAACATATCCGAAGAATCTTTTAGACACGACTTCGATGCTGTTCATGGAATTTGTACGTTTATTCGATTCCTATTTAATAATGTAATTTCAGCTATGTTCAATGTTGATGATTGATAATTTTTGTGCAAGTTTTTGTAGCTTCATAAAATATGTGTTGTAGATGAACATAATAATTATAAAAGTAAACTGACTGACATAATATTATCAGATATCAATGTACCTCCACGTTACACGGCTTCGAAATTCCACTCAAGTGAAGCTGATCATATCATGTCGACGTGATGCTAAATGTAAACGTTGACACATTATCTAAGCTTTATTCAAGTTTTATATTCTGCAGCGGTCCCGGGAGGCGCTGAGATTTCCGGCCGTTACTCCGACATCTCCACCATTAATCATACACAAATTGTTGCGCCCCCCGAGCCCTGTCCTCAGATATGTAAGCTTCAATTGCGCCAGTCATGCCAGCCCTTTGGAAAAATTCACCGGAAAATACTCCATTCAACGCGTTCAGTCGCTAAAATATGACGCGACTTCATGATTTATACTTTCACGTCTGGCGTGAAAAATGATGCGCAGAAAGCTTTTATATTATAAGTATGGGGATGTTGTATAGACAAGAGATGTAGGGGATATTACTGTATCACCTTAGAATTAAAATTTAGATACAATAATAATTTTAGTTCTATCCTCGCGCCGGTTGTGTGGCATTGATGTCCCCTCTAAATATGATTGATAGAAGAAGATTCTCCTGTGTTCTCCTGTATCTGTGTGTGTGATTCTGTTGTGTGTGACGTGTGTTCTTGCACTCAAGACTTGTGCAAGAGAATATATACTAAGCTTGTGTAATCTAAACTATCATAGCCTGCGTCTCTCAACGAACTAGAAGCTTAATTCACTACGAACGTACAACGTTATTATTCAATATTCTCTGGTAAAGCACGTACATTGAGTGCGTTCTGCATGTTAAGTAGTCGCATATTGCACGCTACCTGTTTGGCGGATTACAGCGAAAAGCTTCTTGTTCCGCGAGTATCATCCATTTCGCAAAGTAACGCCTTTTTCTATGCAACATTTGGATAGAAATTGGTCATAATTCGGTGGCTATGATAATGATATAATAACGACGATGATTTTGATGGAAACTACTAACAAGTTTAACAGGTTGTAGATAGTTTGCTTTAAGTTAGGTCCCATGATATTCTAATCGAAGGTCGTACAAAGATATTATGATCAACTTTGCATTTTATGTCTCAATAGAGTCACAAACGCGACCCCGGCCGGGATGGTAATAATATTGAATGTTTTATTGGCCTCCTGCGATATCGTCCCGGATTACTAAAACATCTGTCCCGGAAAATTCACTCTCGAGCGATAGAGGGTAGATAGAGAAAAAACTGCAATAACGCGGTGTCATAACAAAGACGCCGCCACCGGCCGCGGCCGATAATACTATGATTAATACCCGGCGTTATCTGGAGAGTGCAGACCTCGTCCGCCCTGAGGAAGCCTCCAGCCTCCGCTGCCAGAACATCTTACGCTCCTCGCCGTATGATTGAATTTAGACTCTATTTTGATTTCAGTACGGTCGTTATCGAGTTGTCGGTCAGCTCTTTAAGGTATTCTCCAGACCCGACATAAGAGTTACGGATTTCGCATAATGCATATTATATTCTTGCGAGGGAGGCTCGGAGGGTCGCCGGAGGGTGCGGAGGGGAGTGGGGCGGAGGGGGGAGTGGGGGAGTGGGGGGAGGGGGGCGGGGGTCCGCGTGACCGCACGTCTTTTGCACGCGACAAGCTCTCGACATTTTTTTATTATTATTGCGCTTCGATGGAATTTATTTTAGGGTCGGAATATCGGTAATAGAATAGCCGGCACGCTCGTTTGCTTGCACGGTTTTGAATATGATTTTTAAATCGCATAATGGAGTGTGTGAGCCATTTAAGAGTTATTTTTGAGGGGCTTCACTTTTTGGAGAGGGTGCCGATATGAATGTTGAAAGAATTTTCATATGTCGGATGGAACTCGTAAACAGATAAAAGTAATTAATTAGCAATGGAACAATATTTAGTACATTAAAGACACTGACTAAAATTTGAATACTGTTTTGGGCGTAAAAATAAGTTTTGCATCAGAAATTTCTTGGTTATTAAGAAATGTACTGCTTATCATTCTATTGAGGACTAGACGATGATGTTCGTAGTTTCGTCTACAAATAGTTTATATTAATTATAGTTTGAAATGTTCTTCCCCAGTTTGTATCGTGCCACTTTAAAAATTCGCCATAATCCGTTTAACAGATGGGTAGCAGACAAACCGATAGACAGACAGACTCATTTTGCTCATAAAATTAGTTTGTAAAGTTTCTTAACGATTTATCATATGAAAGGATCCATCAATCAAATCTAACGTTGTAAATAAACATTCAAATCGTAGTTTTTTGTTAAAGTAACAACAATATAAAAGTCGTGGCATAATGGATGTAGTGGGTAATTATTTTCACGAGCCATTGGTCTGATTAAAGAAACGATTAGTGGTATTAGTTGTATTAGTGGGGCGATAACTAATAAACAATGTTAATGGTTGCCTTCAGAGGCAGGTGCGGTCGGATATTGGCCGGTCGTCGGTCGTCTGCGAGATGAGAGAGATGTTCGCTACGGGGATGCTGCGTTACCGCTGCTGTCATATGCACGCGTGAAAACATTATGTTAACTAGTAATATACTTAGAGAGAAATTTAAAGAAATTGTTATTCTAACTGGAGCCTCGCAATATATTTACATTAATATATTTTTTGTTAAACAGCACATCCATATTTACAAAAATAAATGCGATCTGCACTACAGGCAAACTAGAGGCCGTAATACGCTCGTGACTCCATCGCTCCGCCTCAAAAAAGTCAGAAGGTCATTCGTGGGAATGAGCATTCTTTTCCATAACAAACATCCATACATCCACACATCCACACATCCATACATCCATACATCCATACATCCATTAAAAGTATGCTCTTGAAAAAAAGCTTATTATACTGTTGAAGATTATGTAAATGATAGAGGAGCATGGATTGGATCACTCCAGCAATGCTAAGGACAGCGGTTACATATGTAAACATTGATATAATAATTGTAAATGAAATATTTTTTTAAAAAGAGCAATCACCGAGTTTCTTGCTGGTTCTTCTCGGTAGGAATTACATTCCGAACCAGTGGTACAATCACTTGACAATTCAAAAGTACTTGTAAAAGTTTATTTGAATAAAAAACATTTGAATTTGAATTACTTATCTATATTAAACCTTTACTTAGTCTGTGATTTAAGACCGATCTCTCTTTGTGCCAAAATCTCTGAGATTTGTGACCTCCTTTTTGCGACCTTCATGGCGATGTCAGCGGAAATCCCTGGATTCGATATCCAGCGAGGATAATTTTTAAGTTTTGTAAATTGGAATCGGTTGGTTACAGAGCTTATTTTGGAGCCGAAATTTGGTAATTTCTGAATGCACTTGTAACCATTATGGCCGTAAAGGCATTTTGTAATTATTTGTCACTGATGTGATGTGTGAATGATGATCCTTTTTCTTTTTTCTGCAGGTGGAGGATCTCATTGATGTCGGACAACGGATTCACAAGCACTAGAACCATGGAGAAGACCAACCCCTATATTCCTGTAGTATGTAATCTTCAAAGCAAAGCGACCGGAATAATCAGTCTACTTCACTATTCACATGAGTATTATGTTAGTCTGTATTGTTTATAATTTTGCTATTAATAGGTTTTTTGGGGGGCGATTAAGTTTTACTTATTATAACTCACCTAGACCTCATCATTGCTTCGTACTAAGCATGATTGTCGTCAAGCACAAGCCTATCTCACAATAAAAAAAAACTGACATCAAAGATCCCAACTCTGGGAAGCAAGGAAGTTTGTGTCTCTGTACTCTGTGACCATCAAGATCTGCACGGCGATAGAACCCTGTAAGTGTCATGGACTGACAGACAGACAAATTAGTATTATAGAATGGACCTAAGAACAACTTATATTTAAAGTGTTTTTAAAATTTTTCAGTGTATGACAAGAAGAAGGAAGAACAAGGGTTTTTTTTTAAAAAAAAGCAAGAAATCAATTTCCAATGGAAACGAGAAGGTAATATTATTTAGTGTTTAAAAAATGAGAACTTGAATAAGAGTAAGCAAAGCGTAGAGCCTACAATGTGTTGTACCTAAATTCTATAAAGCTGTCAGTTTACTCAGCTATGAAACAAATTAAATAAAAGTAGTATACCTAGCTAATTTGAATAAACATTATTTGAGTTTGAAAAAAAAAGAGGTAGAGCCGCTCTCTGCTTCTGTTTACATTATTAGTTTCTGAATACATTATTCTAGCACATTATCTTGCAGTACAGTACAGAGAGTGACAAAAATATGCAAAACCAAACGATACAATATGCAAATCCGGCTTTAATCAAACTTGAAGTGTTTGCCTTGTCTCACCACCAAGATCCCATTGTGAATAACCTTGTTTCCTTTGAACATAATGTACAGGATAAACTTATATTACACTCAAACGGCAGTTTAAATCGCCTCGCCGATATGCAACTATACATCTTTTCCACGCTTCCCGAGTGTGTGTAATGTCGCCGAGCGTTCTCCTATAAAGCGGCCATTTTAATCTGACCCATCCTTCTCTATTTTATTCCCCCGATTTGTTCGCGATCTCCAGTTTTGCGAGGGAGGACAGAGGCCTGCTTGCGGTGGTAATGGATCGTACATATTTCTGCAATTGATTAGGCGGGGGCGGTTGCCGTGGCGACGGGCTGCACTGCTCCCCCCCCCCCTCCCCCCCCCCCTCCCTCCCCCTCCTCCTGGCGCTCCCCCGTGCGCTCGGCAGTCGACACAAGTCATTGTACAGCATCCGAGGCCGCTTATTGCAATGGTTTATGAGACGTATCTTTCATTATGGCTCGTATGAGTATTAATTAATGCTGGACATTATATTTTCATCCCGATATAGTCAGATTTCAGACGTATAATGGACTTGGGACGCTTTGGGATCCGAAGCATTCTAAGTTTTAGGCTTGCATAAGGCCATTTAAACTGATTTGATCCGCATTATCTGGTCTGGTATGGTATGGTGGTCTTGAGCAAGTGGGCCTCAGTTGAACGAGCTCTGCTTCTATGAATGCATTGTTGATACGTAGACTACGGATATTTTTCGTGATTAGTAAATATACCCTGTATGAAATACCTTTTTGAATTTCAAAATTGTATTATTATATGCTACATTTGTATTGTAGCAATAGGCATTTTGCAAAAGACTGACGATTTCATTATGTTTGTAGGATACTTTTCTGTAATACCTACTCATGGTTACATAATATATTTCTTTATACCATTTTTCTTATGTCAGGCTCTTTTCTAAACATGTATATTTTATTTGGGTAACTCCTTCAAGTATAACTAATAAAAGGAAAGTGCGAAAGTTTCATAAGAGTTACCATCTCAAGAAAAATATTGCGAATTTTCCGCGATTTCACCTCAAAAGCGATAAACTTTCCCAACGGTAGTCGCAGTAAAGGCTTTGACGCTTACAACGCGGAACGGCAACGGAGCTCGAGTAGGCTGCTGCTTTTTAAATTATGATTTATGCCCAATCTAATTATTCTTCTAATCTACTAATCTATTAATTTTAATATATATTTCAATCAAATCAGTCACTGACAAAATTTGCATTAGTCAAAATGGTAACTTTAAATGTATTTAATTACCTATGTGTATTTGTATAACGTATTAGAAATAAAGGCTATTTTATTTATTTATTTATTTATGTATGCTCAATCTATAGTAGTGTCCGTGAAAGTGCGCGGATGTCGGCTATTTCCTTTTGAAGTGGACAACTGAACCAATACAGGATGGAAACTAAATTTAGCCACACCATACTAAATTTAGTTTTTTTCGCGAGCAATCGCAGCATGATTGAAGAAGGGGAATTACAAAATTATATCATCGTTTGATGTGACGTTCTGCAACTTGACCGTGACCAGGTCAGGGCTTATTGAACGTCAGTTTTGCCTGGAGGGGAGGTCCTGCCGTGGCTAGTTAGTTACCACCCTACCGGCAAAGACGTGCCGCCAAGCGATTACGCGTTCCGGTACGATGCTGTGTAGAAAACGAATAGGGGTATGGGTTTAATATAACTGCCATACCCCTAACAGGTTAGCCCGCTACCATCTTAGATTGCATCATCATTTACCATCAGGTGAGATTGTAGTCAAGGGCTAACTTGTAGTGGATAAAAAAAAACGTTAAACGTAAGAAATAAAAAACTAGGATGCGAGCAAAAAATTTGTACTTATTTGAAAAAGTTGCGAGAAAGCTTTTCATTTCATTACATTTATTGGATAAACTGTGTTACAATAAACGTCTTATCTAATTGTTACAATATAAAAGCACCTACGGATTGCAATGGCGTGCAACATTATTATAAATCGAAACTAATCTATATAGCAAATTCATGTGAGTACTACTACTGTCACCCAGCGTTGTGTCTCTCCAGGGCTCAATTAGCACTATTTTGGCAATACCTGGAAACTCTGGAATTGGAATTGGTTCCTCTAATGACGTCGGCGATTGTCTCCTATCGTCTAAAATAGTAGGCGGCAAGCCATTCAGGTTCAAGTTAATTTGCTCGCCGTCTAATCCTCGCGCCTAATTATTGCATCCCCCTTCTGCCGCCGTCTGGGGGCGCCTCCCCCTCCCTCCCCTCCCCCCGGGGTAAATTGATTCCTTATAACGAGGTTCTACGTGATTACCTCTTGGAATTAACGCTTTTAAATTTTATGTGCTTGAGTTTTCCTCTAATCCGTTTCATGGGAAATTAGCCCTTATTTGGAATTATAAAACTAATCCGTTATGTTTACATTCTGCCAAGAAATGATAATAGCTCGGTTCCAATATTAAGCCTGGGGTTCAAATTAAAAAAAAATCACGCCCCGGTTAATGTTCGTTAGTTATCGTGTGTTTGATACACATGCGTCATGCATGTTACATTAATGATAATGTCCTCCCGACCGAATTTCGGCCATGGCGGCCAATCTCCGGAGAGATTAGCCATCTGCGCGGGAGATATTATAGTGCACAAGTGCGTATACACAGGTGCAGTCTCTGTTCCTTTACTCTCATAGCCCGATGGGACGGAAATCCGACACGACCGGAGAGAGATCCGGCGCAGGACCGACGGCTTTACGTGCTCTCCGAGGCAACTTCCTAACTCCGGGCTAGTACTGAGAATTTCTTGCCAGAAAAACCCAATAATTGTTATAGCCCGACTCGGGGCTCGAACCCGGGATATCGTCGGTCGCAGTCGAACATGCTAACCACTAGACCAACGAGGCAGTTGTTACATTATTAGTATAATAGCAGCTGTGCCTCAAAATACCTAGGAGTAGGCAAAGTAGACAAGGCGGGTACGTTTAAGCATCGGTAAGCTAAGTTCCCCTGCTAGTGTCTCAACTGCCTCGTTGGTCGTTAGTAATTTAGAATGCTCGATTGCGTATGACGAGGTCCCTGGTTCAATTCCCGGGTCGGGCCATAGTTAATTATTGGGGTTTTCTGTCAAGAAATTTCCATTTCTCATCATGAACACTGGAAGTAGGCAAAGTAGACAAGGCGGGTACGTTTAAGCATCGGTAAGCTAAGTTCCCCTGCTAGTGTCTCAACTGCCTCGTTGGTCGTTAGTAATTTAGTATGCTCGATTGCGGATGACGAGGTCCTGGGTTCAATCCCCGGGTCAGGCCGTAGTTAATTATTGAGGTTTTCTGTCAAAAAATTCTCATCACTAACCCAGAGTTAAGCAGTTGGTGGTGTTTTCGATGGTATCGGATTTTCCGTCCCATTTTTATGATAAATGTTAATGATTTATTTATTTCATGCAGGACAAGTTGTGTCACTTATGAAACGTTAAGACTCTACCACCGGTTCGGAAAGATGATTCTACTGAGAAGAACCGGCAATAAACTCAGGAAACTATGAGAGTAACGGAATAGAGAGTGCACCTGTGAGTGCGCACACATTTGTGCACTATAATATTTTCCGCGCAGATGACTCTGTGGAGATTAAGAAATTCAGTTTGGAGGATATTATTATTATAAAAGTCTTCATTTATCCTGAATCTAGGTACGTGTCTAAGCATATTCTGTGGACACCCCTACCCTTCCTAGGTGAGGTACTTGTGTTGTCAGAAGACGTAATAACTGAGTGATATTCTGTCATCACCCCTACCACCTAGGCACTTGCGTTGTCAGAAGACGTAGTAACTGAGTGATATTCTGTCATCACCCCTACCACCTAGGCACTTGCGTTGTCAGAAGACGTAGTAACTGAGTGATATTCTGTCATCACCCCTACCACCTAGGCACTTGCGTTGTCAGAAGACGTAGTAACTGAGTGATATTCTGTCATCACCCCTACCACCTAGGCACTTGCGTTGTCAGAAGACGTAGTAACTGAGTGATATTCTGTCATCACCCCTACCACCTAGGCACTTGCGTTGTCAGAAGACGTAGTTACTGAGTGATATTCTGTCATCACCCCTACCACCTAGGCACTTGCATTGTCAGAAGACGTAGTAACTGAGTGATATTCTGTCATCACCCCTACCACCTAGGCACTTGCATTGTCAGAAGACGTAGTAACTGAGTGATATTCTGTCATCACCCCTACCACCTAGGCACTTGCGTTGTCAGAAGACGTAGTAACTGAGTGATATTCTGTCATCACCCCTACCACCTAGGCACTTGCGTTGTCAGAAGACGTAGTAACTGAGTGATATTCTGTCATCACCCCTACCACCTAGGCACTTGCGTTGTCAGAAGACGTAGTAACTGAGTGATATTCTGTCATCACCCCTACCACCTAGGCACTTGCGTTGTCAGAAGACGTAGTAACTGAGTGATATTCTGTCATCACCCCTACCACCTAGGCACTTGCGTTGTCAGAAGACGTAGTAACTGAGTGATATTCTGTCATCACCCCTACCACCTAGGCACTTGCGTTGTCAGAAGACGTAGTTACTGAGTGATATTCTGTCATCACCCCTACCACCTAGGCACTTGCATTGTCAGAAGACGTAGTAACTGAGTGATATTCTGTCATCACCCCTACCACCTAGGCACTTGCATTGTCAGAAGACGTAGTAACTGAGTGATATTCTGTCATCACCCCTACCACCTAGGCACTTGCGTTGTCAGAAGACGTAGTTACTGAGTGCAAGCGTGTGCAGGGTTTGATTAGGTCTATTGATAAGGCCCGAGATCCGGACCTACGGTAACGAGGAGCGAAGTGACGCGGGAGGCTTAATTATCCCCCGCTGGGGGGGGGAGCTGGGGGGAGGCGTTGGGGAAGGGAGGAGGAACGGGGAGAGGGGGAGGGTATGCAGCTACGCTCTCGTAGACGTTCGCTGTAACTCTTTTGTGGGCCTTTGATTAGTTTCGTTTTAGCTTCGATTCGTTTGCTATGTAATAAGGGATTTCATTTGGATTTCAAGTCTACTTCAGGTACGGTAGGTAGGTAGGTAGAGCTTTATGTTTTTGAATTAAAGTACTTACTTTACCTGGGCTAGTTTTATGTAAGCATAGAAATATTTTATTTTTCAAATATTGAACCAGATGATCTAGTCAAATATAGTGTTATGAAAATTTCTCCAAAATCTAAATGTAGGCTTAAATCGCGTTCGTAACTCGTACCTATCTCCCAAATTGCAATTAAACTAAACTACAAAAACAATAAAAAAAATTGCAGTTTAGTTTAATATGATAATCATGAACTTTTCAGTTATAAAATTTCGCTAGTATAGCACAGATAGCATAGCAGACCTCCTTCCATAGCACAGGATTTTCAGAAAACTGGAATTCACGCGGATGCATTTAGCCGTCATCTAGTTTAGTTACCTAATAAGGCTACATGATTTATATGTAGTCTCAAACCTAAATCAAAGTGGTTAATTAATCACGGGTTAAACCCACTTTACATACATATTACACAGTCCTGAACTAACAATATGAGTCACAGAAAAAAAACACCGAGCTCCATGTCGTATTCGGTACATGCAGCTTCAATTATCTCACCCTCTAATGAAAGCGTCCCATCAGCTTATGCAAATACCGCTAACGTATTCGGCGCGTGCCCGAGGGTGCCAGGGTGAAGGGTGCAGGGTGCGAGGGTGTGGGTGAGGGGGGAGGGGGGCGAGGGGATGAGGGGGGGGGGGGAGGGTGCATCGATCGTGGCATGCATAATGAATGCGGCTCCCCTCGCCGAGTGCAGTGTATCGTGTTAGTTCGCAATGGACCATCTATGCTGGATGCATCTTAATGTATACATATACTTACCTAAAAGGACATACTTTTTATCCCAGAAAATTAAAGATCTCCGACGAGAATCAAAAAATCTTAATCCACGCGGACGAAGTCACGGGCATCATCTAGTAATAAATATTTATTATCATACTTCATACTAATATTATAAATGCCATACTTCCTAACAGGTTAGCCCGCTACCATCTTAGATCATCACTTACCATCAGGTGAGATCGCAGTCAAGGGCTAACTTATAGTGATTAAAAAAAAGCGAAAGTGTATTTGTTTGTTGGTTTGTCCTAAAATCACGCCGCAAAGAAGCAACAGATCGACGTGATTGTATGGGCTATACCCATTGAGGACCTGGAGAGTGACATACGCTAATTTTTGTCCCGGAAAATTAAGGAGTTCCCACGGGAATCAAAAAAAGCTTAAACCACGCGGACAAAATCGCGGGCATCCGGGATAAGTTTAGATTTTATTTAAGATTTTGTACCTATACCACTTAACAATTTCACCTTACTCACTTTCAAGGAAGGCTGGAAGAGATTCTTTTTAGAGATAAGCTTTACCTTTGTCCACTTTTTTTAAAATTAGTTTTAAGACAATAGTTTGTACAAAAATAATAAAAATAAATAAATAAAAAAATAAGCCCCGGGATACAACCTACCTTTGTACCAAATTTAGTCAAAATCGGTTGAACAGATGGGCCGTGAAAGCTTAGCAAACAGACATACACACTTTCGGATTTATAATATTAGTATGGATAAAGTGTCTGCCGCGGGATGAAACACGATTTCAGGCTTCGGGTAAAGCAAGCCCTCGCTTCGCTCAGGCAGGCAAATTCGCCCTCGTCTAAAATCGTCTTGTTTCATCCCTAAGCAAACTATATAATATTTACTAGTGGTTCGCCCCGAACTGAGACCCGCGGTATCCGTAAGATAGTTTTAACTATATATTGTAATAGCTAACTTTTAACATTAGACGCAAAAGAGCTAAAGGGTTATTAGAGAAACAATTAAACTTTCACAGAGCGCCATCTATTGAAATCATTGTGAAGTTCTGTTAAAAATACTGAAGCTCATTAAAAATTAAATAATTTCGTTTCCTTATAATATTTATCTAATTTTAGTATTTGTTGTTCAAGTACAGGATATAATTCAAATTATTGATCAAGTTTCAGGCTCAGCCTTTCAGAAAATTGAGAGTTCTGAGGTCAACTTTGGACGTTAGAAAATCTCCACTTTGAAGGCCCCCCCATTTCGTCAATTTTAAGGGAAATATTTAAAAAAAAATATTTTTGGAATCTATTCCTAATTATCTTTAAAATGATATACCGCAACCCTATGTAACGCTATAAAAAATATTTTACTTCCCATTCGCTTCTATGAGAGCCCCCTTAAAATAAAGATTTTCATAACTTTTTGAGCCATATTCGGCTGGAGGCCATCGGTTTACATATTATATTTAAATTTGAAGTAATTACGTTCAGTAATTCAGAAGTTATAAGGCTCTGACAGACGGACGGACGGATGGACATACGGACGGACGGACAAGTGTAAATTCACTCAAGTAGACTCGGAGACCTTCGCTTCGCTCGGTCAAAAATGTCACATAGGTAAACCAATATTGAAGTGTTACAATTTAGTGTCCACTAACCACGTTTAGTGTTCGTTAAAAACTTAATTTTGTAATATTAAAGTGGTAAAGTCGGTCGTTTTATCGCCATAAGCGCAATGATAATAAATCTATGGGAAGTGTTATTATATTGTGGCGCGTTATTATATTATCACGTACAATCCTGTAGTGATGAACTCACACTGCACTTATCAACAGCGAGAAATGTGTTATAATAGTGTGTAGTGAAATTATGGGGCTTTGTTAAAACAAGACTTTTCGAAAACTGAAGAAATAGTTTAGTTAAAAAGAAACTAACTAAGTATTTCTTATTCTGTACTAGATGTCCGTAACTTCGCGTGGATTAGGTTTTTTAGTCCCACGGAAACTCCTTAATGATAAATGATTTATTTATTTTATGTAGGACAACTTGTGTCACTTATGAAACGTTAAGACTCTACCACCGGTTCGGAAAGCTGATTCTACTGAGAAGAGCCGGCAAGAAACTCAGCAGTTGCTGTTTTCATAGAAAAGAAAAGGTTGCAATATGTAGACAACACAACACATACGTTACAAGTATTACACTGACTCGTGGGTCACTGGATGCGAGGCCGGTTGCTTCCATGTTACTTTGTCATTAATAAGTCTTAGTTTTCCGGGATAAAGAGTAGCCTATGTCGTTCCCAGGGATACAAACTTTTCCTGTGCCAAATTTCATCTAAATAGGTTGAACAGATTGGCCGTGAAAGCGTAGCCGACAGACAGACAAACACAATTTCGTATTTTTCATATTACTGAGATGCAGTATATATTTTATAGATTATGATTAGATATTTAGGTTTTTCAAAACTTCAATGGGAATTGGGTATTTGACTACTAGTGAAATAAATTATTTTTTAGTGATTATTAAATAAAGGATCTCCCACAAGTCGTAATATCCACGTCCCCTGCTAGTTTTATTTTGAATAACCATTTTAAACTATCGAACAAAGTAAAAAAAGTGCGTTGAACTGTAATGTCGTCACAACTTAAAATTTCATACAAAATCCATACTAAGCACGCGTTTTGACGTTTGAAAAAAAAGTTGCTGATTTGACTAGTTGTCAAATACCCAATTCTGAATTCCCGGATAAGACTAGCCAATATTAGTCGGTCTCCGAGATGAAACTTATAAGAGCTGAGTTCGAAAAGGCCAAAATGGCAAAACTCAATTAGGTACGGTCTACATAACTAAATCAATGCCAATATTGTAAATGCGAAAGTGTGTTTTTGTGTCTGTCTGCTACGCTTTTCACTGCCCATTTGCTCAACCGATTTCGACAAAATTTGGTACAGATACAGGCTGCATCCCTAGGAAGGACATAGATAACTGTAATCTCCCGGATTACACTAACTAACTTGAGGATTTGACGACCTCCGTGGCGCAGTATGTAGCGCTGTTGTCTTAACGTGCGGAGGTCCCGGGTTCGAACCCTGGCAGGGTCAATTTGGGAATTTATAATTTCAGAATTTTCCCTGGTCTGGCCTGGTGGGAGGCTTCGGCCGTGGCTAGTTACCACCCTACCCGCAGACGTGCCGCCAAGCGATTATGCGTTCCAGTTCCAGATTATGGGTATGGGTTTAATATAACTGCCATGCCCCCAACAGGTTAGCCCGCTACCATCTTAGACTCCACCATCACTTACCATCAGGTGAGATCGCAGTCAAGGGCTAACTTGTAGTGGATAAAAAACACAGGAAGATTAAACTTCCCGGGGAAATTAAAAAAACCTTAACCCAAGCGGATGAAGTCGCAGACATCATTGAGTAAATGCATACTCAATACACAATCAAAGCAATATGGAGTAGTAATTCCTAGGTATGCCATTTAGCACTGAGGGTCCATACCACAGGTACTTGTGACCTAAGTACCCCCGCTGTTATTGCACGCTGCAGCATCAGGAATGTGCCGGGGGGGTTGTGTGGAGGGGTTGAGGGGGGTTGAGGGGGTTGCATTCCGTCCGCCCATATTATACGCTGCTATTTAGCGCGCACTGATATTAAGAATTCCTCAGAACATAGACTAGTTACGATTGAATGTAGCCAGTTTTGTTTTTAAGACAGCGTGGTATACTCAATACTCAATATCATTTATTTAATATAGGTATACTAGACAGTGTGGTATACTCAATACCCAATATCATTGATTCAATATAGGTACACTGTAGGTATACTTATTGACGTTAAAAATTACTTACTCATAAAACATGATGGTGATAATTGGGTAATGGTGACCGTTAAAGTAATAAGAACCTACTAAATGTACCTACTTAGTAGGTTCTTAGGGGGTAGCAATACCTAGTTCAGAGTATTAGTTCGGCCAATCGGACTAACACCTCCCTGGTGCACTTGTGACCCCTGTTGTTTTATAAGCGGTAGGTCCCGGTTTCGAACCCCGGCAGGGTCAACTTGGGATTATAAATTACTGAATTACCTCTCGTCTGGTTACGGACAAAGAAGTGTCCGCCAACAATAAATTTAAAGAAATTGGTGTTCTTACAGTGCCTTCACAATACATGTACATATAGTCTTTGTTAGGCAGAACATTAATCTTTATAAGCAAATAGGTGATACTCACAATCGATACACTAGAAACCGCTATAAGCTAGTAACAGCGTCGTATCGTGTGCGCAAAGTGCAGAAATCCTTCGTGGGGTCGAGTGTACGCTTTTATAATATGGTTCCCAAAGAGTTTCTGGATTTGCCATTACATAGATTTAAAGACTGTGTTAAACAGCATTTGTTAAGTCGAGGTTATATTACACTATCGATGATTTTATTAATGACAAAGTAGCATGGAAGCAACCGGCCTCGCATCCAGTGACCCACAAGTCAGTGTAATACTTGTAACGTATGTGCTGCGTAGTCTACATATTGTAACCTTTTCTTTTCTATGAAAAGAGCAACTGCTGAGTTTCTTGCCGGCTCTTCTAAGCAGAACATCTTTCCGAACCGGTGGTAGAGCCTTAACGTTTCATAAGTGACACAAGTTGTGCTACATGAAATAAATAAATTATTTATCATTATCATTTATAACAACGTTTAATTTATAACGTCGTTTGGTGGAACGACCACTAGAGAACCCTGGGTAGTAAGAAATCTAAAAGAGATAATATAAGTACCGCTGTCGTTAGTTCAGTCTCTGAAGCTGAGCCGTGCTCTGTGGCTCGAGATTGGAGCCGGGCACAAAGTTGGTAATTGAAAAATCTTTGAGTCGCCGCCCGCCTCGAATTAAACTCGCTACAATCCTACATATTACTTTACAATACAACCCCCCTAACCCCCCCACTGCCCACTACCGCTACCCCCCTGCCGGACATTCGACACACATTCTATGCACCCTCTACGAAACTTGTCTTATTTTCAATGTCTCTTGTTAAAAAGAAATGCTTTATTCGTACCTACACAGAAATTAATAAAGGATTTATTTGTTTAAAAAATATAGGTATGTCCTATCAAACTACCTGCGTACTTTTGTCTCTTATGAAGTTTTTAAGACAGAGGATATAAAAGATTTAGTATACATAATAACATAATAATATCTATATTTAGAGAATATTATTTTGTTGTTTCATTAGGCCACGAACTTTATAAAAGAAAATTTATAAAAGTAGTAGAACTGGAACAGTTCGACCCAAGTTTCAATCGGGTAGCTTCTCCCTTGTTTTCTTGTGTCTGATAAACAATATTCCATATTATTATTTATGTGAAAGAGTGTCCTAATCTGTCTGTCCTAAGTCTGCTACACTCATTCGACCCATCTATTAAACCGATTTTTATAAATTATTACACTGAGATAGGTTGGATCCTGGGAAAGCATATATTCTACATTATATCTCGGAAAATATAAGAATTCCCAAGTCCAAAAGTTTTTTCAAAAACCAAAACCCATGCCAAAGCAGGAATCATCTAATAACAATATAAATTCTTCAAATAGGGATGATACCTTTATGAAAAATAAATAATTTCTAACTGATTATTAAATAAAGGGTCTTCCAAAAGACCTAAATTCACATCCTCTGTTATTTTTAAGTATGATAACCATTTTAAAATATAGATTAAAGAAAAAATGTGACTTGAAATTTGTTGACGTTACTATTGTGAATTTCATACAACTTCCATACTAGAAGCGCGTTTTTAAGTTTGATAAAGAGTTGCTGATTTGATTGAGTTGTCATCATCCCTATTAATACTTATATATTTATTATATATTTATTAAGATAATATATAATATAAGATAGTAGTAATATAATGGCTATTTACGAAAAGATCCGTGAAATGCTGCACATACCTATTGTAGAGCTCATTACCGAGATTCCACTCTTTATTTATGAAATAAAAATGAAAACATTTCTACGGAGCGCTGACGAATGGCCTCCCCCCAGCCCCCACCACCGACCGACCCTGGTCACCCCCCACAACCCTCTACAAGGGGGTAACGCCGCGACATCATATAATTCACCCACCTTCCTACGTAGGCGTATATGTTATGGCATTTAAAATGGTTAGCATTAAAAGTTATGGTAAAATAATTGGCACGTAAAAATTGTTATTATAAATATTAAATTCTTACTTAAAGCACTCCATAAGTATATTATTATATTCAAAACGTATTATCCATAGACTGTGCCTTAACTAACCGTAAAGTTTTAATTATAATATAATGAAGTGCCGGTTGGCTAATTAAAGTAAGTACGCTTGTTTAAAATGGATTTAATAAAAGCTGGAAAATAACAATTTATAAATTAAAAATACCCAAGCTTTTTTGAAAAGCTTATAAATGCGAAAGTGTGTTTGAACGTTGGTTTATTGGTTTGTCCTTCAATCACGCTGTAACTGAACAACGGATCGACGTGATTTTTGCCAAGGGTATAGTTGAGTAACATAGGTTACTTTTTATCCCGGAAAAGTAAGGAGTTCCCGTGGGAAAAAAACTTTAAACACGCGGACGAAGTTGCGGGCATCAGCTAGTTAAAAAATAAATATATGGTCTACGAAAAGTATTAACCATTTACCCACGACTGGTTGATAAGATATTTTTTTAAACAGGTAGATATTTTTTTATTATTAGAGGGCGATTATGGTGGATTTTTTTATTAGTGCTTAGAAGTTACACGAGAAAGTATATAACATTATGTTCAGGTCTGATTGTGAATACATACATAATTACGAGGAAAAAATACATAATTTATTTATTTAGGTAAATATATGTCGGTGTTATTTCATAAAAACTTTTAGCAGGAGAAAATATTGCATTAATGCAGAGATAAATGTAAAAAACCGTTTTTTGTATAACTAGAACTAGTTAGGTACAACCTAGTCAGCTACTGGCGTCGAGTTTTGGTCGAATAAAAAACTTAACGTACATCCTAAAATTCACCAAGTTCATTGCCTAATTAGGGTTCCTTTATCATTGTGTAATGTAGTTTCGCCATGTATGTCTGTCTGCAAGTAGGCTTTAAGTACAGGTTAGCGAATATGTAATAGTCAACTAAATTCGTCCGAAAAATTGTCGATATTTTTTTGGGGTGTAAGAAAATACCACCGCCTGTCAAATATGTCCAAGACAGGTATCAGTAGCACAAAAAGTATTGATATGCTAAATTTTGAAATGGGCGCTCCATTTAGAATACCTCAAGCAGAAGAGTTAGTAAATCATGTAGACAACGTTGTAAAAAAGCTGCGAGTGGATTATAAAACCATCAGGAGGGTTTGTCGATCTTTTTTGGGGTGTAAAAAAATCCCACCGCCTGTCCACCAATCATCTAAGACGTCCAAGACAAGTATCAGTAGTAAGTAAAAAATATTGATATGCTAAATATGTAATAGTCGACCAAATTGACCCGAAAAATTGTCGAAATTTTTTTGGGGTGTAAGAAAATCCCACCGCTCGTCTACCAATCGTCAAAGATTTAAATTTAAAGATTGTTACATTTTGAAATGGGCGCTCCATTAAGCAGAAGAGTATAGTAAGAGCATTATCCTCAAGCAGAAGAGTTAGTCAATCATGTAGACAACGTTGTAAAAAAGCTGCGAGTGGATTATAAAACCATCAGGAGGGTTGCAACCCCCTCTCGTAGCCGCGTGCAGATGTATTCATGAGGAGGACTATAAAACGCACCCCGCGGCTGTCGGCTCGAGCTTCACGATTCACATCCGCTACATTTGCGAGGTGCGGATGAATACATTAACGTATTCTGTTCTTTTTATACGAATGCCTGAAAAAAAAAATTATATTGTTTTCAGGGTTCATGTATATGTATGTATGTGAGTTTGTATATTCCACTATAACTTCTATACGCCTGAACCGATTTTGATAACTGAGGTATCGTTAGAATCCCTAGCTTATTCCGGGTGACATTAGAAAATTTTAAAAAAAAATTGATGGGGTGACCATGGTCCAGCATTGCAGACTAAATTTGAAAAAAAAAATCGGAAATAAGATTAACTATATAATCATCATCTAGAAAATGATGAGTACATTCCAAAAATATATAACACTATAGTTCAATATCCAGTGATTCACAAAAAAATATCATTTAATAAAAATGTGAACAAGATTCTAATTTAACTAGATTAATTTAGATTTTTAACTTTTTAGTTCGTTTTTTGGCAGGGCAGTCGTGTTTTTTAAATTCTTTTAATTCTGACTTGTTCAGGAAACCTTTGTTTTGTTGCTACTCCCTGCAGAGATCTAAATCTGCCTTTTAATTTCCTTCGTGCATCGGAGTTCAAGTCAAGCATCGACAAATTACAACGATTCTTCAAAAACATTATTCCAGACGGGTGCAAAGGCGGTCCTATAACTAAAGCAATATCTTACAGATAAAATTTGGAGAATGGAGATTGTCTACAAGATGAGATGTACAATTAATAAAAAGGGGTCAGAAGTCTCAGCAATAAGAAATGCCACTCTTAAGATTAGCCATACGTTAGTATATCTTAAATTAATTTAATCAGTCATTGATGTAGAATTTTGTAGCTATAGTTTACGATAAATAGGTAGGTAGTAAATAAATACATTATATATAGCACATGTCACGTGATGACCTTTGTAAGTAACTCAAAACAATAGAGAAAACTTTCGTTTCAAATAGTAAAACAAAAGAATAAAGACAGTAACAGAAATAAAATTAATCATATCTCGGAGTAGATACTTGTTTTCTTCATAAAACTTGTCAATTCTGTGAACAATTTTATGATGTTCGTATATTATTAACTATACTTGACCTATTCATCCACAAATATGTTTTTGTTTGTTGATGAAAAGTTCCGTCCCACTTCGGTGAAAAGCAACGAAATCGTTTGAATATTATGCAAAAGACGACTAAAACGAAAACAAATCGTAAGCTGCCAACATCTCTTTATTTTAATTTCCCTCGTTCAGAAATGTTAGCCCGAAAGACAATTTGTGTGTGTTCGGACAAAAATAAACGTCGCACTGCAACCCCAAGTTAAAAATACACCGCATGAAATATGATAACAAAGTCTGAACAGTATTCTAAATCCCATTTAAAAGGCTGCGGCCGCGGGGCAGCCTCCCCTCGGCGTAGCCTCGATTACGTTGTAAACAAGTACGACATTCCAGAGCAAGTGTTTAAAATTGGGTTCCCCAAGCCGCGGGGGGCGGAAAGGGCAAAGTAATTGGTCTCGAGAGCGGCCCTGCGACATATTGCAAACATATTCCCCGCTTGAAATTTATAGTGAACAGCGGCGGGCGGGGATTTGAATTCGGGCGGCGCCCCCGGCGGCCCTGAATGTCAATAAACCGAATGGACTTTCGAATTTCGCTACATTCGCTCCGTGTTTGCGTTTGCTGCCTTCGCTTTTTTCTTTCACGAAAAAGCCGTCGCCCCCCCCCCCCCTTCTCCCCCCGCGCCGCCCCGGGCGCTTCCGATTTTATTTATCCAAGGTTTTCCATTCCGCCGTAATTGTGTGAGTTGGAGCTCGATTGTTGCTAAAGCGAATATTTATTTGGGTTCGAGTTTGCTTTTCATTTCGTCCCGTAGTAGGTACGGCACGGGCACGGTACAGGAGCGGGTCGCCTCGGGCTCGGCATTGTGCTACAAATCGAATTTGCAGGGGCGCGGAATCAAATGTTGTCAGAAGAAATGACTTGTCTCCGCCGATTGACACTATCAAAAAATTGATCGCCTCTCTCGTATACAGATATAACGTAATCATATTTACTCGTACTTTTAGCCCTAAAGTCCTTCTCCTGAAATAGACATATAAAATGGGCTGAAGCGAGTTTGAGATACCGTGCTTTCATCATCCTTATTTTTCAGCGTCAATTCAAAATTGTTTTGCTTGGTGTGTGTAACTGTTACCGTATAATAATGAGCTAAGAGAAAAGCCAGGCCTTTTCATTATTATCTGATACCTTTGTTCTGAGGCTGATCTAGTTTAAAGCTATTGTGCATTTAAACTGTACCTACTTTCACTGCCTGCTTTTTCACGGTCCATTTGTTCAACAGATGTGGTATACCACGGATAAGTTGCTTCATTGAGAAGGACATAAACAAATTTTTATCCCGGAAAATCTACGAGTTCCCACATGATTATCAAGTCCATATTTGGACCACGGGGCGGGCGTACAACTATGCACTTTTCATGACTCTAATAAAAAGTCAGGACTCTACCATCGCCGGTTCGGAAAGCAGTTTTTTTATATATACCTGCTTGCAAGTAGTGATGCATCCTAAGGTAGAACGCGCTTGCTTAGAAGATGCCTATTTACTCTTGATTTGAGGGATTCCACTAAAACAGATAAGCAAAATTAAACAATTAACAGTTCTACAGATATAGAACAATAATTAAAAAAATTAAAAAACACGACTGCCCTGCCAAAAAACGAACTAAAAAGTTAAAATCCTAGCTTATTCACATTTTTATTGAATGATATTTTTTTGTGAATCACTGGATATTGAACTATAGTGTTTTATATTTTTGGAATCTACTCATCATTTTCTAGATGATGATTATATAATTAATCTTATTTTCGATTTTTTTTTTCAACTTTAGTCTTTAATGCGGGACCCATGGTCACCCCATCAATTTTTTTTTAAATTTTACTAGCCTATGTCACCCGGAATAAGCTAGGGATTCTAACGATACCTCATTTATCAAAATCGGTTCAGGCGTATAGAAGTTATGGTGGAATATACAAACTCACATACATAAATAAATAAATGAATGAATTTTTATTGACCAACAGATTACATCAAATTAATCTACAGTACAAAAAAAACATTACATGCAGTAGTTATGTACTGTGTACATACTTAAAAAGTAAATGTGGTCAAAACATACATACATGAGCCCTGAAAACAATATACTCCTTTTTTCAGGCAGTCGTATAAAAAGTAGCGAGTGGCGACGCGTTATAACATTATAGAATATTGAGGGGGGCAATCGGCATTAGTCGGAATATATTTCGCGTAAATCTTTCACGGCAGCTTTTATGCTTATCGTAAAAAACGGAGTGTCCGAGTGAGCGATAAATACGGGTCGTAAACCCGCGGCCCTAACGCGCCGGAACATAACGGAATCCGTGCCGGCTATACATTCAAATAAATACAATAAGTCATAATTAAAATAATTAAAAAACACGACTGCCCTGCCAAAAAACGAACTAAAAAGTTAAAAATCTAAATTAATCTAGTTAAATTAGAATCTTATTCACATTTTTATTAAATGATATTTCTTTTGTGAATCACTGGATATTGAACTATAGTGTTATATATTTTTGGAATCTCTACTTATCATTTTCTAGATGATGGTTATATAGTTAATCTTATTTTCGTTTTTTTTTTTCAAATTTTGTTCTTAATGCGGGTCCCCATCAATTTTTTTTTAAATCTTACTAGCCGGAATTAGCTAGGGATTCCAACGATACTTCATTTATCAAAATCAGTTCAGGCGTATAGAAGTTATGGTGGAATATACAAACTCACATACATACATACATACATAAGCCCTGAAAACAATATACTCCTTTTTTCAGGCAGTCGTATAATAAAATAAATAAATAATAATTTATTCATGACACTGTAGGTGATATAAAGTTGACATGATTACAGTTTGAGACCTTTATACATTCTACCAATTAATGGTGTATGAATATTTGGTATAGATAGATAATCAAAGTTGTATAACAATTAAAAAAAAGTAAATTAGGTAATTATTAATATAAGATTATTCTATTTTGAATCAGGAATTGTAAGTATTATAGTATGTATATTCAAATAAACAATGGCGTTGCTCTGAAAACAAAGTTCCTTTTTATTTTATTAGCGTAAAATATACACATGAGTAATTGTACGATTACATTGTAAACTTAAAATAGGTATCTCACCTGAAAACAATGAAACGACAATTAAAGTCTATTACTCTCATTTCCTTATTATATTAATCACTTTTCGTAATATATTTAATTAGCAACAATTGTCTCAGAACATGGCGGCTGTCATCTGTCTGTATTGACCACAGAACAAAGTATACTCACGTATTGACATTACAGACAATCACAGCTTACCGGCCATAGAGCGCTATACAAAATGCACTATAAAGAACTACAGTTTCTTTACATTAATATAAAATTACAATTAACAACGAAAGAAAATAATGTAGAATAATCAGAGAAAATATGATGATAGTTCCTACTTAATTATGTATGTTCCTACTTAATAATTACATATATCAAATTTCATGTATGGGGGATACTCAATTATTGCACTTTAAAACCATTTAGTTAATAATCACAAGTCGTCATCATCAAAATTTACATATTACGATAAGTGATAAGTTACTTGAAATTATCACTAAGGAATTCAGAATTTTTTTAATAGCATTTATTTATAAGCAGCACATGAACCTTTATTGCAATACCATCTTGTAGATATACGTGTTAAAATGTCTGTCTGTATGCCATTAATGTGATCATCGACTTTCTAGCGCCCATACGAATACATCATGCTTTCACAAACTCATCAACACATATACTTAATTATTTACATTCTTTTATTCGCTTTGAATAAAGTTCAAGCAAATGAAAAGGTAAAACTTCTGACAAAGTACTCGAAAGAAAAATTTACTTCAAATCAAGGGCTGTATTTGTAACCCTATAATTTGGTCTAGACCTAGAGTTATAAGTTATAACCTAATAAAGTAACAGGGGATGACTTTATAAACCTAATCAAATTCTTGGGTGCTACGGTCTTTGTTATGACTTCTGCCTGATGGTTGCCTTTAATGCGATTATCACAAACCTGAATAACTCATACGTAAAACGGAAACACGGGTCTCATAATATTATTATACCTCAAAATTCTCAGGACAGGAGGCTGTGGAATCGACCTTATGAATCTTCTATATATATATAAATCAATTTCTGTTCGTTAGTCTCGCTAAAACTCGAGCACGACTGGGTCGATTTAGCTAATTTTGGTTTTGAAATGTTTGTCGTAGTCCAGGGAAGGTTTATATGGTGAGAAAATATGGAAAAATTGCAGGAAAATAGGGCAGGACAACGTCTGCCGGGCCTACTAGTCTTATATAAACTAGATGATGCCCGCGACTTGGTCCACGTGGATTAAGTGTTTTTTATTCCTGCGGGACTCTTTGATTTTCCGGGATAAAAAGTAGCCTATGTCCTTCCCCGGGATACAACCTATCCCTGTACCAAATTACATCTAAATCGATTGAACAGAAGGGCCGTGAAAGCGTGGCAGACAGACAAACATACACACTTTATAATGTTAGTATGGAACTAGGGATATGGATATACATTTCATTTCATTTCATTTATTCGTTGCATTCATGTACATACAATATAATATAATTAAAAGTCAAATTTTAATAGATATGTCATGGGCCATGTCATATCATTTATGTAGTTTTTTTTTAATCCACTACAAGTTAGCCCTTGACCGCGCTCTCACCTGATGGTAAGTGATGCAGTCTAAAATGGTAGCGGGCTAACCTGTTAGGGGCATGGCAGTCATATTAAACCCATACCCCTAATCGGTTTCTACACGGCATCGTACCGGAACGCTAAATCGCTTGGCGGCACGCCTTTGCCATTGTCGTGAAATTAATAATTTATTTAAGTAATATATAATCCCACCACCCACCACTACAGCCCATTAACGTCCCACTGCTGGGCGCAGGCCTCCACTCTCATAGGAGAGAGGGAATTAGAGCTGAGACCCACCATGCTGCTCCAATGCGGGTTGGTGGGCAGTAATATAATGTCAAATGATAATAAAATATAATTAATTTAATAAACACAGTCATACGCAGCCAGCATAATAAATTAAAATATTTCTCCTTAATTTGGTATCACATCGATCGGTGGATAAACCGAGGGTAGGTAGCCTGTTCGTGGAGCGACCCCTGTGTCCGGGACAGGGGTTGCAGGGGTCGCGGCGGACAGTTTTGCATGATCAGCGTTATTTAGGAGCTATTTATTGTTTTCGCCATTCGCTGGGTTTACGAGCTGCAGCCAGGGTACGTGCAGGGGGGTCGTTTTGTTTTCCTTATGGTTATTGTTTATTGTGATATGCGTATGGAGTGCCATCATTGTTGTTTTTATGATGATAGTCAAATTCAGACTCAAAATTTACCTACAGAGTTATATTTTTTGAGACCAATTATTATTGGTATTTACTAAGCCTATCATCATGTTTCTACGAAATAGTTATTGAAAAACTCGCTGATGTCCGCGTGGATTGAGGTGTATTGATTCCTGCGGGAGCTCTTTAATTTTCCGGGATAAAAAGGAGTCAATGTTATTCTTGACTATAGTCGATCTCTGTGTCAAATTTCATTCAGATCCATTCAGCCGTTCTAGTGTTGAGTATTGAATAACGAACATCCATTTATCCGTCCAAACTTTCGCATTTACGAGTATAGTATTAGTATGATTATGATTGAAATAAAGATATTATTGTGGTGTGGTTCCAGGCGCAGCACCCAGCGCTGACAGCGTGTGGACATCCGACACCCGACACCCGACATCCGACACCCGACATCCGACATCCGACACCTGACTCCCGACACCCGACACCCGACACCCGACTCCCGACACCCGACACCCGACACGCGACACCCGACACGCAGCTCCAACACCGCAGCGGGGGAGGTTCTTACTAACGTCCCGCAGAGAGTATTCCAAAAATGGTAATTAAAGAATTTCTTAATGATGTTTGTTTAAAAGGTTTTTTGCAGATATTTTGTATTTGCTTAATACCTTATTCCATACTATATATTACTAGCTAATGCCCGCGACTCATGAGGTGTTTTAGGGGTATGAAAAATAGATAGTAACCGATTCTCAGACCTACTGTAGATGCATATAAAATTTCATAAAAATCGGTCAAGCCGTTTCAGAGGAGTGTTGTAACGAACATTGTGAGACGAGAATTTTATATATAAGAGATATATCCATACTATACTGTATATCTATTATCCATCCATAGTAATATTTAAATTATGCGAAAGTGTGTCTGTCTGCTAAACTTTCACGGCTCATCTTTTCAATTTGGTATTGGAATTGTATACAAGTGAAATTGATTTAACGAATTAAAAAATACGACTGCCCTGCCATATTATTTTTGGAGTTTACCTCCATAAGAAGCGATTTGCATATTGCACTTTTGGAATCTTATTCACATTTTTTATTAAATGATATTTTATTGTGAATCACTAAATATTGAACTATAGTGTTATATATTTTTGGAATTTCCTCATCATTTTCTAGATGATAATTATATAGATAGTTAATCTTATTTTCGAATTTATTTTTTCAATTTTGGTCTTTAATGCGGGACCATGGTCACCCCATCAATTTTTTTTTAAATTTTACTAGCCTATGTCACCCGGAATAAGCTAGGGATTTTAACGATACCTTATTTATCAAAATCGGTTCAGGCGTATAGATGTTATGGTGGAATATACAAACTCACATACATACATAAATACATACATACATACATACATACATGAACCCTGAAAAAAATATACTCCTTTTTTCAGGCAGTCGTATAAAAAAGGGGAATATAAAAGTCGCGGGCATCATCTAATCACCCATATATTTTTACATAATATAGCCCATCTTTCAAAAAAATTACTTCGTAAATACACTACGTAAACAAACATTTTCTAATTTTATTTTAGAAAAATCATATACCCAGTTTTGTATCATGTGTTGTCATCACAAAAAATCATGTTTCAAGACGCCATGATGGCCGAGACGCGAAGGCGACGGATGAACAAATCCCCACTTTGCCGTGAGCGCAGTGAGCCCAATAAAACGTAATCGTAAACGTAACCGAGGCCGATGGAGCCACGGTTTAGCTGCCAATATCGTAACCCGACAAACTATGATTACACGCGGAGGGTGGAAGCAAGCCCTACAGCTAGATCAGGCATTATTTTATTACAGTAAAATGACACCTCATCATCATCATATCACTATTTAACACGAGACTCCTCTCGGAATAAGGGTTTAGCCATAGTCCACCACGCTGGCCAAGTGCAGATTGGCAGACTTCACATACCTTTCCACTTTTTTTCTTCGTTCTAGAGTGCTCATTCATGCAGCTGAAGCATATTATCTCACTCATAATTGCAGTAAAATGACAGCTCATCATCATCATTTCAAATTAACGCTGGCCCACTACTGAGCTCGAGTCTTGTCTCGGAGATGAGAAGGGTTGGTCCGCCATAATCCACCATGCTGGCTAAGTGCGGATTGGCAAACTTCACATACCTGGTGCTTTTTTGGCATTTCATTCATTCCTTGCTCAATCTCAATCGTTTTGATTGATTGTTTATGGTTAGCCAATTAGAGAAGAGTGTCAGCTTGTCGATCAGAGGAGAATTCGATAGTTTCACTGTAGCTGTTATTTTACAGAAATCAACCCCCAGTAGACTGTGGTTATTTTCTGACTCCCTCTTAAGTTAACTTCAGTTCAGACGGAGTATGGCTTCATAACTCAACTCAAAGTATATTCAAAATTGGTACCTACTCAGTACACCATCTGAACGTCACGTTTACAAAGTATCAGATGTGACGGTGATAATTAACCACGTTAAGCTATCACGGTTCTACAAGCGATCTGGTCTGAGAAGAGTCTTAATTTTTAGTATTTTGCCACCTAAATACTTATTTTTATACGACTGCCTGAAAAAAGGAGTATATTGTTTTCAGGGTTCATGTATGTATGTATGTGAGTTTGTATATTCCACCATAACTTCTATACGCCTGAACCGATCTTGTTAAGTGAGGTATCGCTAGGATCCCTAGCTTATTCCGGGTGACATAGGCTAGTAAAATTAAAAAAAATATTGATGGTCAACCCATCAATATTGGTCCCTCATTAAAGACTAAAGTTGAAGAAATCATCATCTAGAAAATGATGAGTAGATTCCAAATATATATAACTAATATAATATAGTTCAATATCCAGTGATTCACAAAAAAATATCATTTAATAAAAATGTGAGTAAGATTCTAATTTAACTAGATTAATTTAGAATTTTAACTTTTTAGTTAGTTTTTTGGCAAAACAGTCGAGTTTTTTAATTTTTAAATTATGACTTGTTATGCCACCTATCAGAATCTTTCGTAGTTGCATGTCCCGCGATTGAACGCGATTCTCTCTAAGACAAAGTGTGTTATTTCTCGCGGGATCCCAGCGGGTGGGGGGGTGACACCGTGCGAGGGGGTGCTGGGGGTGTTTGCCGTGGGGGTGTTGGGGGTGGGGGGTAGTAATATTTTTACGAGCGCGTTTTATTGTGCGCGCGATAAATTTGTCATCGCCCGTCGAGGCAATGCACCGCCCGCTGTGAGTCAGTGCAATTAGACTAACAAAATAATACTGACCGCAAAATTTTTTTTTTTTTTTTTTATCCACTACAAGTTAGCCCTTGACTGCGATCCCACCTGATGGTAAGTGATGATGCAGCCTAAGATGATAGCGGACTAACCTGTTAGGGGCATGGCAGTTATAATAAACTCATACCCCTATTCGGTTTCTACACGGCATCGCACCGGAACGCTAAATCGCTTGGCGGCACGTCTTTGCCGGTAGGGTGGTAACTAGCCACGGCCGAAGCCTCCCACCAGGCAAAATTGTAACTAATTGCTAATCAATTGTATAAATTCTTTACTTAATTTCTCTGATTTGTATTTCTAACTTTAAACACTTAGATATCTATTTATTTCCATATTCATTCATTCACTAGTCTTTTATATTTAGTTTATATATTCTGTGTATAAGTCATGATGTGTACACATGTTTTGGGTTTTAACTTAGAACCGATCCTGTAGATGTAGATGTAATTTAATACTTACCTGAAATGTTGTAGTTATTTCCTGTTTTGTGTACCAGATAACCAATAAAGAAATAAAGAAACTTTTATTGCAACAAGGTCATTATTGAAAAAAGTTTGATGTGAATATTATCTATACTTCTATACATACATTATAAATGCAAAAGTTATGATGGATGTATGGATGTGTGGATGTATGGATGTTTGTTACTCAATCACGCCCCAACGGCTGAACCGATTTGACTGAAATTTGGCACAGGTAAAGATTATAGTCTGGATAGAAAAAAAATATCCCGGAAAATTAAGGAGTTCCTGCGGGAACTAAAAAACCTCGATCCACGCAGACGAAGTCGCGGGCATTAGCTAGTAAAACTATGAACTAGATGATACCCGTGACTTCATCCGCGTGGATTGAGGCTTCTTTGATTCCCGCGGGTTATTTAATTCCCCTTGATGCAATATGTCTCTATGGTAAATTTCCCCAAAATCGGTTGAATAGATGGGTCGTAAAAGCGTAGCAGACAGACAGATACATTTCTAGACAGAAAGACGCGTATAATATTATTAAGTACTTATGGATTGTGGATTGTTTACTTTGTGATTGTTTCGATGAAGAAATAAAATGAAATAAAACTATAAAATCGTAATATATAGTTAAAGAATTTTATTCTCAAAAGAAATTTACAATAAAAAAATTCACTTAATGAGAACTTATCAGTACTTATCATAAACATAACCTAATAAAATCATAGTTGTTGTAGTAGTACAACTATATAGTTTTCGAATGATTTAGAAAAATTTAAATTCCCAGTTCCAGATCATGAAAATACTTCTGGAGTCATGAGTTGTGATCTAGATGACAGCTTTCTAAACATTCATACGCTTCTTCCCAATGTTTCAGAGATGAGGACCGAGGAGGCTGGAGGTGTGAAGACCTCAGCTTGGACAAATGCAGAAGCTCGACGATGAATGTCACGCTGAGACAACATAGTCACACACCAAAGAACAACAACAACAACAACAACAACAACAACAACAACATTTGGATGCAGAAAGTGTTGCAAGATTGATTTAAATTGAGGTACGAGACCATGCATGCATGTATGCATTGGCTAACTGTATAATTGTTAAACTTTTCCCTTTTATACGACTGCCTGAAAAAAGGAGTATATTGTTTTCAGAGTTCATGTATGTATGTGAGTACCATAGTCCACCATAACTTCTATACGCCTGAACCAATTTTGTAAATAAGGTATCGTTAGAATCCCTAGCTTATTCCGGGTGACATAGGCTAGTAAAATTTAAATAAAAAATGATGGGATGTCCACCATGGACATCCCATAATTTTTTACGCATTAAAGACTAAAGTTGAAAAAAAAATCGAATATAAGATTAACTATATAATCATCATCTAGAAAATGATGAGTAGATTCCAAAAATATATAACACTACAGTTCAATATCCAGTGATTCTCAAAAAAATATCATTTAATAAAAATGTGAATAAGATTCTAATTTAACTAGATTCATTTAGATTTTTAACTTTTTAGTTCGTGTTTCGGCAGGGCAGTGGTGTTTTTTTAATTTTTTTAAAATGTCTTGTTTATTTTTTTTAATTGAACAGTTTTTTATCTATACATAATTTACGCAAATCGCTACATTTGTATATTTAGGATAAGTGTGTTGTGATGTTTCTGAATTAAGATCACGCGATTGATACGAGTAATTACAATAATTAAAATAATGTGTACTCAATATTCACTTTAATATATTACTATCTCAGAAACACTTTGTTTTAATGTGATAACTTGATAACACGCGCCATTTGTGATTATCCAAGAATAGGTAACTGTTGGAGGTGAATATTGTATTTATGATCAGCTTGGGAGGCTTCGGCCGTGGTTAGTTACCTCCCTACCGACAAAGACGATAAAGCGATTTAGCGTTCCGGTACAATACCGTGTAGAAACCAAATAGGGGTATGGGTTTAATATAACTGCCATGCCCCTAACAGGTTAGTCCGCTACCATCTTAGACTTATCACTTACCATCAGGTGAGATCGCAGTCAAGGGCTAACTTGTATTGGATAAAAAAAGTGGATAAACAAAAACTAGATGATGACCTACGATGACTCTTTGGTAGCGTGAGTTTAGGTTTTTGAATGTCCTTTGATTAGAAACTAATTTCCAAGCCTTTATGTCTATACCAATGCCAACTGTTGCTGTACCAAATTTTATCAAAATAAGTTAAGTAGATAGTCTGTGAAATGGTTACATATAGAAAAACACATTTTTGCATTTATTATAGAACTAGGTGATGCGCGCGACTTCGTCTGCGTGGATCGAGGTTTGTGGGTTCCCGCGGGAACTCTTTAATTTTCCAGGATAAAAAGTAGCCTTTGTGCTTTTCCGAACTATAGTCTATCTCTGTGCCAAATTTCAGCCAGATCCGTTCGGCCTTTGGGGCGTGATTGAGTATCAAACATCCACACATCCATAAATCCATCCAAACTTTCGCATTTATAATATTAGTAAGATTTTTCACTACCTAGTTACTAGGGATACCTATCTTTATTATGATAAGGTCAAATTAAATAGAAACAACTTTATAATGGTCAGTCACACGTAGTACAGTGTTAGTACAGTTAGTGGGATCTTAGGTAAAGCGCACACGTAGCGTTTTTTGTCGCGATTCAATTGATATACAATTATCTACAAAGTAAAGTCGCATAACTTAAGCAGGCTAGGGGGCTGGCGTTAAGCTGAGACACCACTGTCTTTTTACATTAAATCTATACTAATCTAAATAATACATAAAACTAGTGGGCCAGGCAGACGTTGTCCTGCCTCACCTAGAACCCGATTGCAACGCCCCCTACTGGGTCCAATTATGAATATAAACAATCCCTGAACCCACCCAATCATGCACAAAAAATTTCATCAAAATCGGTCAAGCCGTTCTCGAGTTTTAGCGAGACTAACGAACAGTAATTGATTTAATATAGAAGATTCAAAGTCCTGACTGACTGATATGTCAACGCACAGCCTAAACCGCTGGTTCTAGAGACATGAAATTTGGAGGGTGTACTCTTTGTGAAGAGTAAGCATCCATCAAGAAAGGGGTTTTTCGGAATTCCACCCCCAAAGGGGTAAAAAAGAGGTTGAAAGTTTGTATGGAAGTTCGTAGTTTTTCAAGTTATAGCCATAAAACTTGATATTTCGGCTTTCGGTAAAAAATAAAAAAGCACGTGTGCCACAATTTTTAAAAATTCCACCCCCAAAGCGGTTAAATAGGGGTTGAAAGTTTGAATGAAAGTCCGGCGTTTTTCAAGTTATAGCCCTGAAACTTGCTATTTAGGCTTCCGGTTTAAAATTATGAAATACGCATTCCACAGTTTATGAAATTTCTATCCCCAAGAACATTAAATAGAGAGCTTGTCCTTCAATCATGCCGCAACAGAGAGTCGACGTGATTTTTTGCATGGGTATAGTTGAGGACCTGGAGAGTGACATAGGAGTGGCATACTTTTTATCCCGGAAAATTAAAAAGTTTCCACGGGAACCTTAAAACCTCAATCAACGCGGATGAAGTCGCGGGCATCAGCTAGTAATATTATAAATGCGAAAGTTTGGATGGAGGGAAGTTTGTTACTCAATCACACCAGAACGTCTGAACGGATCTGTATGAAATTACAATCAATTATATACAGTCCGGAATAACACATAGGCTACTTTTAATCCCGGAAAATTAATGAGTTCCTGCGGGAGCCCAAACCTCAATCCACGCGGACGAAATAACGGGTATCAGCTAGTAATCTTACATAACAACCTTACAACAATCTACCTAGTGTCTACCCTATTTCATCTGAAATTCTACTCAAATTATGCTGTAGTAAACATTTTTGTTAAATTTGGAAAAAAAGTTTAATGGTCCTGAAATGCCATGATTCAATGATTAACTTAGACATCCATACATTCTTGTAAAAAATCTTCAGCTAATGAGAAAATGTACTTGTTTGCCGCAGCAGAGCAAAGAATCGATGTGATATTTAGCATGGGTATAGTTGAGGACCTAGAGAGTGACAAAGGCTACTTTTTATCCAGGAAAATTAAGAATATCTCCAGGGAATTAAAAAAATATTCCTCTTGAAATCTTTCTCCTTTCGTTTTTATTTATTTCGTTTCGCCGTTTGTGACTAGGTAGTTATTGTTAACACGAGTGAGATAATCCAAAGTGGATATGTCAACGTAAGATTGTAAAAACCGTTAGATTATAATCTAACTGAAGAAATTGTAAACTGTAGACAGATTGTGAACCGTTCAATGTTCTGAGTGTAAATTTTTGAAATATTAATTGTATTTACGTTTTTTTGTGCCTTTCTTGTAGGTTAGATTTGGGTTCGACATATATAATCAGGCACTTAGGTTGTATCGGGTTAATATACCTAACAGATTACAATCTACCGAAAAATAATGCTTAAAATTGTAATCTTTCAACGGTTTTTAAAATCTTACGGTGACAGATATATTAGTTATTTGTGTTATATGGGGCCAAAGAAAATTTTTGTTCCCCGAGGGCGCTATTTTGAATTCAGAGCGAAGTGAAGGATTCTAAAGTAGAATCCTGAGCGTAGCGAGGAATTCAATATAATAGGAATTCAATACAAAAAATTTGGCCCCGAGTGACACACTATTTCTATACGACTGCCTGAAAAAAGGAGTATATTGTTTTCAGGGTTCATGTATGTATGTATGTATGTATGTGAGTTTGTATATTCCACCATAACTTCTATACGCCTGAACCGATTTTAATAAATGAGGTATCGTTAGAATCCCTAGCTTATTCCGGGTGACATAGGCTAGTAGAATTTTTAAAAAAATTGACGGGGTGACAATGGTCCCGCATTAAAGACCAAAATTGAAAAAAAATATTCCAAAATAAGATTAACTATATAATCATCATCTAGAAAATGATGAGTGGATTCCAAAAATATATAACACTATAGTTCAATATTTAGTGATTCACAAAAAAATATCATTTAATAAAAAATGTGAATAAGATTCCAAAGGTTATATTATATGCAAATCGCTTCTTATCGAGGTAAACTCCAAAAATAATATGGCAGGGCAGTCGTATTTTTTAATTCGTTAAATCAATTTCACTTGTTCATCATTACGTATGAGAAAAAGCTAGGAGTATCAACGTACTATGTATGGACATTACCTATACGTATAAGCACCAATCAGAAGCACGAACGCGGACCAATCAGAACAGAGAAATGAAAAGTCCCATGGGCCTAAAAGTTACATTTTGCTCCCGCTATCCTCTGAAGCCAATATTCGTTTTTCGAATTGGTATGATGAAAAAGATATTGCCCGGTTTCCTGGCCAGTGGTGGTCCAGCTTTACACCAGGCTCTGTAATCAGGAGTGACCGATCAGCGATGACATAATGCGGTCGTAAAAACACGAGTGCGGAGCGGCGGCGGCGGCGCCCTGCGGTGACTACTGCCCGTGCGCAAAACCTTACATTTCTGCACCCTGCATACCTTTACTGTTACTATACTTCATATCACAGACAGACGTGTACAATTAAAAAATCCACAAAATGTGGTTAAAAGGTTAAGATTACCTATATAATCATCATCTAGAAAATGATGAGTAGATTCCAAAAATATATAACACTATAGTTCAATATCCAGTGATTCACAAAAAATATCATTGAATAAAAATGTGAATAAAGTTCTAATTCAACTTGATTAATTTAGATTTTTATACGACTGCCTGAAAATAGGAGTATATTGTTTTCAGGGTTCATGTATGTATGTATATATGTATGTGAGTTTGTATATTCCACCATAACTTCTATACGCCTGAACCGATTTTGATAAATGAGGTATCGTTAGAATCCCTAGCTTATTCCGGGTGACATAGGCTAGTAGAATTTTTAAAAAAATTGACGGGGTGACAATGGCCCCGCATTAAAGACCAAAATTGAAAAAAAATATTCCAAAATAAGATTAACTATATAATCATCATCTAGAAAAGAGGAGTATATTCCAAAAACATATAACACTATAGTTCAATATTTAGTGATTCACAAAAAAATATCATTGAATAAAAAATGTGAATAAGATTCCAAAGACTATATATGCAAATCGCTTCTTATGGAGGTAAACTCCAAAAATAATATGGCAGGGCAGTCGTATTTTTTAATTCGTTAAATCAATGTCACTTGTTCATCATTACGTATGAGAAAAAGCTAGGAGTATCAACGTACTATGTACGGACATTACCTATACGTTTAAGCACCAATCAGAAGCACGAACGCGGACCAATCAGAACAGAGAAATGAAAAGTCCCATGGGCCTAAAAGTTACATTCTGCTCCCGCTATCCTCTGAAGCCAATATTCGTTTTTCGAATAGGTATGATGAAAAAGATATTGCTACGTTTCCTGGCCAGTGGTGGTCCAGCTTTACACCAGGCTCTGTAATCAGGAGTGACCGATCAGCGATGACATAATGCGGTCGTAAAAACCCGAGTGCGGAGCGGCGGCGGCGGCGCCCTGCGGTGACTACTGCCCGTGCGCAAAACCTTACATTTCTGCACCCTGCATACCTTTACTGTTACTATACTTCATATCACAGACAGACGTGTACAATTAAAAAATCCACAAAATGTGGTTAAAAGGTTAAGATTACCTATATAATCATCATCTAGAAAATGATGAGTAGATTCCAAAAATATATAACACTATAGTTCAATATCCAGTGATTCACAAAAAATATCATTGAATAAAAATGTGAATAAAGTTCTAATTCAACTTGATTAATTTAGATTTTTATACGACTGCCTGAAAATAGGAGTATATTGTTTTCAGGGTTCATGTATGTATGTATCTGAGTTTGTATTTTCCACCATAACTTCTATACGCCTGAACCGATTTTGATAAATGAGGTATCGTTAGAATCCCTAGCTTATTCCGGGTGGCGTAGGCTGGTAAAATTAAAAAAAATTGATCGGGTGACCATGGTCACGCATTAAAGACTAAAGTTGAAAAAAAAATTTCGAATATAAGATTACCTATGTATATCATATAGAAAATGATGAGTAGATTCCAAAATTATATAACACTATAGTTCAATAGCCAGTGATTCACAAAAAAATATCATTTAATAAAAATGTGAATAAGATCCTAATTCAACTAGATTAATTTAGATTTTTAACTTTTTAGTTCGTTTTTTGGCAGGGCAGTCGTGTTTTTTAACTTTTTTAACTATGACTTGTTGTTACATTAATAATTTACATTCTAGTACAAACCCTCGCGAACGAAGTCACGGGCATTTGCTAGTAACTGATAATATTTAAATTAATTTTAAAATAGATTATCGTTTCATCGTAAGCCGTAACATGATCTAAAATGGCGATTTCGAAAGATTAAAATGTTTGTTTTGCTGTCATCATTACTGATGCATTAGATTATTTATCGTTTGCCTTTTATTCTTGGCTAAAGGAAATTTTAACTACTTCAACATCACCTAACATAATACCACTACAGCCCATTAACGTCCCACTGCTGGGCACAGGCCTCCACTCTCATAGGAGAGAGGGAACTAGAGCTTAGACCCACCACGCTGCTCCAATGCGGGTTGGCGAGCTTTAACGACTATTATCATGATAGTTATAATATCCGGGACCGACGGCTTAACGTGCTCTCCGAGGCACGGGGGTGAAACACCGCCAACTTCCTAACTCCGGGCTAGTACTGAGAATTTCTAGTCTGAAAAACCCAACACTTAGTATGGCCCGACCCGGGACTTGAACCCAGGACCTCGTCAGCCGCAGTCAAACGTGCTAACCACTAGACCAACGAGGCAGTTTACATAATACATACATTGCGAATCACCTAAGTCAGAAATTGGACATTAGATGCCTGCCTTGTTAATCGATAATTCGAACACCTAGTAAATTTTAGTTAAAATTTATGTTCCTATATAAATTTTAACTAAAATTGGTGATAATTTTGTTGTTTAGTTAAACTTGATTTCAACATATTGTGTCGAAACAACAAAAAAATTCACGTTACCGTGACACTGAAAGTTGGTCTCCTCCTCCTTTTCCGAAGTCGATTAAAAACACGGGGCTATTTCTGACATAATATATTTTATAAATTATTGAAATAAATTACGTATTGGGATAAAATGTTATAAAGTCAGATTTATCTAATGCTAATTTTTTAATGTCTTCTAACTTTATAAAGATATTTTAAAGCACTTTCGTGTAACTCCTTGCGTGTTTACTAACGTGCCAAACTCAAGGTTCGCTAATTTATGTGACCATCCAATTATGCAATGATTAGAAAATAACGCTAATGATTTATTAGCTTTACTGACTAATTAGTATTACATTAAACTGCATATAAATAACTCATATCTAACTTGAAATAAAAATTGGCATACGTTATGACAATAACGATTAAATACTCGAAAAACCTGCTTAACTACTCAGGTAATTAGCGATCGACATCGGCTTGGCTTTTGTGGGAAATGTTGTAAAATCCGGCCTTATTCCTTTAAAAGGGAACATTTCCTACATTAAAGGGAACTTCTGTGCAAAAATTCAGGTGAACCACAACTTTTCTTTCTTTACGCGTAAAAAACTTAAAACTTTGTTATTCAAATATCGAATTTGGACAATCGAGTGAATCTACCGCTGGTTCGGAATGCCATTTTGGCCGAAAACAGCCAGCAAGAAACTCGGTGGTTGCTTTTTTCAGTCAAAAATTACAGTCATTAAGGATACAAGTAACTGCAGTCTCGAGAAGAGTTGGAGAGAGTCAAATCCATGCTCTTTTGTCGTTTACATTATCTTCAATAGTTTTTCTAATAAGTTTTAATGGACTTTTTAACTTGTAGAAAAGATTATGAGTATAAGATGAAACGTTAAAAAATTTGTATGTATGTAATGTATCCTTTTATTTGCACATTGCTATTTAATTTATCTTAGTTTACTTAATATTATAAATGCAAAAGTTTGGATAGATGTATGGGTGTAAGGATGTATGGATGTTTGTTACTCAATCAGGCCCCAACGGCTGAACGGATCTGGCTGAAATTTGGCACAGAGATAGATTATAGTCTGGAATAGCACATAGGCTTTTTATCCCGGAAGATTAAAGAGTTCCTGCGGGAACCAAACATCCTCGATCCACGCAGACGAAGTCGCCGGCATTAGCTAGTGATAATATAAAGCTAACTTAATTATAAAGACAACTTGGTACGTTAGTGCTAGCATTTCATTTTCAAGACCCGTAGTTGGAAGCTATAGTTTGGGAACCGTTAGTATTCTAGTATGGAGAGCAATTTTATCCCGGAAAATTAAAGAGTTCCTGCGGGAAACCAAAAAGCCTCAAACCACGCAGACGAATTCGCGGGCATTCGCTAGTTAAAAGATAATTATCGCGAATAGATTGGTAATAACAAAGTAATTGTGTAGTTAAATGACCAATAATCATATTTGTGCCAATATTTGCCAAACCATTGTTAGTACAATAGCACCACTTGTGTTCAATGACTAATGACAATAAGCGATGCGTCGAACTATATTTGAATAAACATATTATGACTTTGACTATTATAAATGCGAAAGTGTGTCTGTTTGCTATGCTTTCACGGCCTATGTGCTCAACCGATTTTGGTGAAATTTGGTACAAAGATAGTTTGATACCCGGGAGAGGACATAGGCTACTTTTTATCCCGGAAAAAAAAAAAATATGGAGTTCCAGCGAGAATCAAAATACCTTAATCCACTAGGACAAAATCGCAAGTATCATCTAGTAACTCCTATGTAGGTAATTGTTTAACTATTGTGTGGCTAGGGGTGAAACAAGGCGATTTCAAACGAGGTTGAAGTTGGCTGCCTGAGCGAAGCGAGGGCTGGCATCACCCGAAGTCTGCTTCACACACTATATTTTTCATATAATCCGCATTAAAAGTGCGAGTTTCATTAAAATTGTATCTTTTATTGATTTAAGTTGCAGAAATATAATATCTGTCAGTTTAGTTGATGGTTAAGATGACAATTATAATGGTTTGAAACAAAAGATACTCTGACTGGATCGAAAGCAGGGCTGCAACGTCTTTCAGCGGGCAGAAAATCATCGGTTTCTACCCTCGGGCAGAAAACGGTTGGTTTCTGCCCGGCAACTGAAATTGACTAATTTGGCTCAACAGGCATTGAAACTTGCACTTCCAATGCAGGTTATACGAAGAGATTATTAAGTTTGTTCTAACATACAAACACAATTGTAATTTGTCGTTATTATACGGCTGCCTGAAAAAAGGAGTATATTGTTTTCAGGGTTCATGTATGTATGTATGTATGTATGTGAGTTTGTATATTCCACCATAACTTCTATACGCCTGAACCGATTTTGATAAATGAGGTATCGTTAGAATCCTTAGCTTAACCCGGGTGGCATAGACTAGTAAAATTAAAAAAAAAATGATGGGGTGACCATGGTAACGCATTAAAACTAAACTTGAAAAAAAAAAACGAAAATAAGATTAACTATTCAATCATCATCTAGAAAATGATGAGTAGATTCCAAAAATATATAACACTATAGTTCAATATCCAGTGATTCACAAAAAATATCATTTAATAAAAATGACGACCTCCGTGGCGCAGTGTGTAGCGCTGTTGTCTTAACGTGCGGAGGTCCCGGGTTCGATCCCCGGCGGGGTCAATATGGGAATTTATAATTTCTGAATTTTCCCTCGTCTGGCCTGGTGGGAGGCTTCGGCCGTGGCTTTACCACCCTACCGGCAAAGACGTGCCGCCAAGCGATTTAGCGTTCCGGTACGATGCCGTGTAGAAACCGAATAGGGGTACGGGTTTCATATAACTGCCATGCCTCTAACAGGTTAGCCCGCTACCTTAGACTGCATCATCACTTACCATCAGCTGAGATCGCAGTCAAAGGCTAACTTGTAGTGTACGAAAAAAAAAAAGTGAATAAGATTCAAATTTAAATTTAATTTAGATTTTTAACTTTTTATGACGTTTTTTGACAGGGCAGTCGTGTTTTTTAATTTAATTTTTTTTAATCATGACTTGTTTTGTATTGGTGAGTAAAGTTCAGTGTAACGGATACACTCACTTCATATGAAAATGATTGAATGATAGCACGCAATATACAAAATATGTCGTCCAAGTTATTTGATTACGATAACTTTCACGTATCGGCCACTTATCGACGAGCAAACATTAACTATCTTCAGTACTAGCACGTCTAATCGCGGTTACTTGAACCGACTTTACAAAAGAGAAATTGTGTATTGATCAAGCGAAGTGCGAAAAGTGCTTAGCCTGGGTTTTCTTACATTTTAGCTTACTTCGCTCAGGCACCTCTCAATCATTGCTACTATTACTATAAGTAATTTTGACTTTCTTTGGATATAATATTAAATAAGGGAACAATTTGCAAAATTATTGAAAACAAAAATATGTAGACAAAATTTTTTGGTTCTACAATTTAAATTCAACTTCAAATTCAAATGTTTTTTATTCAAATAAACTTTTACAAGTACTTGTGAATCGTCAAGTGAATCTACCACTGGTTCGGAATACCTTTCCTATCGAGAAGAACTAGCAAGAATTAAAATAGTAACTAAAAAAGTAAAACAAATAAATAGAGAATTATAGTCAAATGTATAAAAGATCCGCACAAGAGACGTAAATCATAAGTGGGCGGTAAAGGTTTACAGTATAGTTTATATTAATTATAATATAACAAGCTACTTAGATAAAAACGTGCCCACTTATGGTTTAAGTCAAAATAAATATATACTCATAATATATACATATTTATACTTTTATATAATAAAATTAGAAATATAAAAATACTCGCAAAAAAGGTCTCCGACCGAGGATTTAAAATAAAAAGTAAAAGTAATTTTGACTTAACTTTTTTTTAATTAAATCATATTTTGATATCTCAATGCCGGTATACTTCTTATTTTATTAGACTTCGTCCGCGTGGGCTACACAAACCCTTATTTTAGGTCAATTATGTTGAATTTTCAAAAATCTTTCAGCTCTATTCGTCCATTGGTTTGGGTTGTGCGTTGATAGATCAGTCAGTTAGACTGGTTCTCCTCCTCGACTGGTAGGTTACATTTTCATTTTATATATAATTTAGAATAGGTATACATTGATATAAATGAAATATTTTATTTAAAAAAGAGCAACCACCGAGTTTCTTGCTGGTTCTTCTCGGTAGGAATGGTATTCCGAACCAGTGGTAGATTCACATGACGATTCAAAAGTACTTGTAAAAGTTTATTTGAATAAAAAACATTTGAATTGAATTGAATTGATTAATTTAAGAGAAGAGAAGTCGCTATTCCAGGCTATTCCATTCCGGCCTATGTGCTATTCCAGACTATATACCTATCTCTGTGCCAAATTTCAGCCAGATCCGTTCAGCCGTTGAGGCGTGATTGAGTAACAAACATCCATACATCCATACATCCACACATCCATCCAAACTTTCGCATTTATAATATTAGTAAGATTAGTAAGATGTATTTCCATCGGCATCGTCCTAGCACTCTCTGCTCGATTATACTTATCGAGCTGTCTCAGACTTGCCGCGATTTATATTATAATGTCGATAAACATTGCGATGCCTTAACCGCAGTCCGCAGCTAGTAGGCAGTACAACGGGACAAACTAAACTCTATCATTTTCGGTTTAATTGCCATCAAGTTACACAGGACATTGGTGTTAACTGTACTTCATAGGCATTTAAAGACTTTAATTGCCACCAAGTTAAGTACATTGGACATTAGTGTTAAGTGTACTTCTTGTGTGTAGGCATTTAAAGACTGTACTGACAATTTTTTTGTGATTTAAACATTTATTGACAGTTTAATAATTCAATACGGATGCATTAACATTTTTTCGTTGTTTTGCCGGTTTTTGCTCAAGACGTAATACTATTCTGTGGTAATACTGCAGAAAGTGCAGTGTACTTTAAATAGACTCTATTGAATGTTTCTTTTGATTTTTAACAGATTTCATTTTCCTTATTTTAATTTATTATTTTGGTTGCCAAATGCATCAGTGTTAAAAATGTGTTAGTTTTTTTGACTTTCATGAAGTTTCATTATAACTGTTAGTTGTGTATTCGAGTGATTTACAGTTATTCGTGTTCAGTGCACATCTGCAGAGCTTTGTATAATGGATCTAAGTCAGGTTAGTGGGCTCTCTTCATTCTATGATAAACATTGTTTTCTTTTTTAAAAAAAGGATATATTTATCAGGTTTTTAAACTTGTCATTTCATCTATCCTTGGATCTATTCAGTCGAATATATTTTGTGTAAATGGTGCTAAGTATACCTATTGTTTTTGAAGTGAAACTTTTTTATAATCGTTATGACTTGAAAATTCAATGAAACGAAAAAAGCGACACCAAAAAGGAGACAAACATATTCATAAATAAATAGGATTTAGCCTGCGAGAGAATGAGATAAAATACAAGTTATATTTTTCTCATTTATCTCGCTACTTTTCTGCCGTTAGTGAATTGCAAACACACTTTTTTTTAAATTTATATCATGCTAATTCTTTAATGTTTCACTTGTTACAATATAACAAAATAATTTCAACGTTAAAACACAAAACGCTAAATCATATTTTATCAATATCAACGAAAAAAGAAACATTATTATCCTTACCCATATCGTAGGTACTATGATACTATCACTAAATGGACAGAATTACAAGTAATCATCATTTACATATTTGATGAATTAGGTAACCTTGGATGAGTCGCGTTTATTGGAAATGTAATGAATATTCATTCACGAGTCACCTCGAAGATATCGTGGTGATAATATCGAACAAATCACTTGTAGGTGCCTTGTATATTGATATGAAAGTGTGACAAAGTACCTACAACTGCACCCAAATATTAAAAAACAATTGGGTATTTGACAACTAGTCAAATTAACAACTTTTTTTTCAAACGTCAAAACGCGTGCTTAGTATGGTTTTGTATGAAATTTTAAGTTGTGACGCCATCAAAGTTCGACGCACTTTTTTTACTTTAATCGATAGTTTAAAATGGTTATTCAAAATAAAGCAGGGGACGTGGATATTACGACTTTTGGGAGATTCTTTATTTAATAATCACTAAAAAATTATTTATTTCACTAGTAGTCAAATACCCAATTGATACCTACCTACTTGATCAATTGACCAATCAGTAAATCAAAAGGGCATCCTAGGCTTCGCTTGGGTTTCGGCCATGGCTAGTTACCACTCTATAATAATAAATTCCACTGTTGGGTTATTCCGCATTCCTATTATATCTTTATTCATAATGAATATTCGCTATTTCTTTAGGTTCTTTACTACCGAAGTAGAGTCAAAGCGACATTCAAGGTTATGTAATGAAATTTATTTATTTATGTAAAGACCTACTAAGTTCAATAAATACTGTAAGTTCTTACAAAAATTGAAGCATTGTTAAATCAGTGAAATGTCAAAGTTAACTAACATGATTCCAAGCGACTACGTTCGCCTTAGCTGCAGGGCTCTACAACTATATATTACCACTCTATCGGCAAAAGCAAAAAGCAAATATTTTTTAAAACTAAAAGCTTAACACCGAGTGCTTTTGTAGGGCTATTGGTTTGATAAAATTAAACCCCCTTTGATTTTGCCCTCTCTCTTATGAGAGTGGGGGCCTGTGCTCAGAAATGGGACGTTAATGGGCTGTAGTTGGTGGTGGTGGTGGTTTTATACAGCTTCGTCACCCGTAACAGATGAAGCTGCTTTTTAGACTGCACCATCATCAAAAAAATCTGTCTAAGGTTGTTGATTCTTCTCACATCTGGGCGCGTTATAAACCCTCGTAGCTTTAGTTTGCTAATTGTCACATTACGTCTTTTCTTTTATTGAAGTTAAAAAGCGTAAAGTGTAGATACCAATTTTGAATAGGTTAATAAATGACTTTCAATTAAGAGCTGGGGCCTTATTATGTAAAAATGACAGCTATGGTGTGACGATCACAATCGCCTCTGATTGGTTAACATCCGCTATCTGCCAAAATTTATTGACGCAGCAAGAATGCCTTAAATTCAGCTAATCATAATAATTGAGACTGTAACAATGATTGATGCAAGTTTTACATAATTATGCTAATGGACTATGAATACAAATGTATGGATATATTATAATAATCTGAGTGGAGCCTAGCAAAAACTTTCCGAATTTAATTCCCCATTTTTATTCCTTCCATTCTGCTTCTTTGGTTAGTTATGCTTGAAATCAGTATATCACGTTTGCGTAACAAGCATGTTGTGAGTATCTTATAAAGTTCTAAATACTACTCTCATCATCTTGATAAAATATACGGGATCTGTGAAATAGATAACAATGCAACATCGGTGTCCTACTTATCATCCCATATAACATTATTTCCATATATATTTCGATATAGAATGTTTGAATAGTGATAGATTTTTATCTATTCAAAATATAGAGCGAATACCTATTCAGAATTTTATGACCGCATTTGTTACGAAACACGAGGCGGCAAGACCAAAGGTACTCGAAACCATATAATTAGGTATTAATAATAATAAATTGCATATTTGGTTCGAACTTAATCAATATTACAATGAGTAAAAGCACATAAGTCACTCAGGATAAAGATCCTGAGTGACTTATGGACAACTACAGCCCAAACGGTTAAGAATGTAGAAATTTTAAATCAAAGTCAAAGTTAAATAATGTTTTTTCAATTTAGGTAGGTACACTACACTTATTGACGTCCAGTTATTTATAAAATACAATGGTGATAATCAGTAATGGTATCTTAAAATTAAAGCTAAATTTTGAGAAAATATTCCTTGAACACCCTAGACTCTAGAGGTAATAAGGAAGGAATTATAGATCGAATTACACCCCAAGGAAGTTTAATAAGCAGTTCAAGTTATATCTGTCACCCTAAGATTGTAAAAACCGTTAGATTATAATCTAACTCGCGTAATTGCAAACTGTCGAAACATTAATTTAACGCATTATTTTCCGGTAGATTGTAATCTGATAGGTGTTTAAACCCGATAAAACCTAAGTTGATTATTTATGTCGAACCCTAACCTAACCTACAAGAAAGAGACAAGAAAACGTAAATACAATGAATATTTCAAAAATTGATAATAAGAACATTGAACGGTTCACAATCTTTCGACAGTTGACAATTTCGCGAGTTAGATTATAATCTAACGGTTTTTACAATCTTACGGTGAAATATACATGAAATTTGTGCTTTCGGTGAAAAATTAAGAATTTAGTGCTAATTACAGTTTTTTGAAATTTAATTTTTTAAGAACCTAATCCCCGAGGACACAGGAAAATTATTACACCCTTGTGTAGGTGACTGACATTTACGTACCTATCACGTGCATTGCAATACACTCTTAACTAATTATAATAAAGTAATTAGCTTAGTTCTTAGAAGAGGTGTACACAATATTTTGACGACCTCCGTGGCGCAGTGTGTAGCGCTGTTGCCTTAACGTGCGGAGGTCCCGGGTTCGATCCCCGGCAGGGTTTGGAAATCTATAATTTGTGAATTTTCCCTGGTCTGGCCTGGCGAGTGGCTTCGGCCGTGGCTAGTTACCACCCTACCGGTAATAGACGTGCCGCCAAGCAATTTCGCGTTCCGGTAAGATGCCGTGTAGAAACCGAATAGGGGTTTAAGATTACTGCCATGCCCCTAACAGGTTAGCCCGCTACCATCCTAGACTGCATCTTCACTTACCATCAGGTGAGATCGCAGTCAAGGGCTAACTTGTAGTGGATAAAAAAAAAGGTGACTGACATTTATGTACCTATCACGTGCATACCTACACTCTTAACTAATTATAATAAAGTAATTAGCTTAGTTCTTAGAAGAGGTGTACACAATATTTTTTTTTTTTTATCCACTACAAGTTAGCCCTTGACTGCCATCTCACCTGATGGTAAGTGATAATGTAGTCTAAGATGGTAGCGGGCTAACCTGTTAGGGGCATGGCAGTTATATTAAACCCATACCCCTATTCGGTTTCTACACGGCATCGTACCGGAACGTGAAATCACTTGGCGGCACGTCTTTGCCGGTAGGGTGGTAACTAGCCACGGCCGAAGCCTCCCACCAGGCCAGACCAGGGAAAATTCAGAAATTATCAATTCCCAAATTGACCCTGCCGGGGATCGAACCCGGGACCTCCGCACGGTAAGACAACAGCGCTACACACTGCGCCACGGAGGTCGTCAAAATACAATATAGTTAATGGGAAAATAATATGTTGTTTGAACTCAGCTGAAGAGGAGCGGCCATCAGTAATGATGTTATTAGACGTCTGGAGGAGAACTCACACGTCTGACCTGCGAGCGCAGCAGACGCGCGACTATACCGACTTGGTTGCTTGGACGGAAGCGACGCGACGCAATGCGACGCGATAGATAATGACAGACGTATATAAGTGACTAGCGAATGCCCGCGACATAGTCTGTGTGGTTTGAGGTTTTTTTGGTTCCCGCGGGGACTCTTTAATTTTCCGGGATGCGTTTTACGTGTTCCATAGAAGGAAGTACTTCCTCGAAACCCGCACGGGTTTGTTACGCTAACTTCCTTTCAAACTCGTGCTCAATTCAGGCACGAGTCCTCCATTCTCACACGGTTTTGCGCGCTGGAATGTTATTACACTATTGTGTAGGTGACAGACATTTACGTACCTAGCATTTCCCGCCGGAAATTTAATTTTCCGGGATAAAAAGTAGCCTATGTGCTATTCCAGACTATAATCTATCTCTGGGCCAAATTTCAGCCAGATCCGTTCAGCCGCTGAAGCGTGATTGAGTAACAAATATCCATACATAAGACATCCATACATCCATCCAAACTTTCGTATTTATAATATTAGTATAGATATAGATAACACAGGCTACGTTAAGTGTCAGCTACTGTTTGATCGCGTCGCATTGTGTCGCGTTGCCGCATTTTTGGCTGACCTAGGACAGCGGGTTACAACAATAAAATGGGTTTTACAATATATTCCACTGTTAGTTTATTCCACATTCCTATTATATCTACAGCGAGAAACTGTTATAATTGTGAAGAATTATAAATTACTCCGTTATTCATAATGAATATACGCTATTTCTTTAGGTTCTATACTATCGAATTAGAGTCAAAGCGACATTCAACGTTATGTAATGAAATTTATTTATTTATGTAAAAATCTACTTAGTTCAATAAATACTGTAAGTCCTTACAGAAATTGAAGCGTTGTTAAATCAGTGAAATGTCAAAGTTAACTAACATGATTCCAAGCGACAACGTTCGCCGTAACTGCAGGGCTCTACAACTATATATACCTTTAGCTGAATCACCAGAGGTTACTTTTGCTAAAAAACCAAGCCCCCTGATGTAAAAGTTGTCGATCAAATCGTCAAAGTTTGGCGTCAAAGTAAAGTAAACCATAACAGCATTGAATTAGAGCTTAATTTCGTGTATCCATTCTCATACGTGTACGATTCCCTAAACGGATGAGAATGGATACACAAAATTGACGCCAAACTTCGACGATTTGATCGGAAATTCTGGTGTTTATGAATGAAATGAAATGAATTTATCTTATAGAACACGGAAATAACTACGCCTATCAGGGCGCAAAACCGTGCGCGATTGGAGGACTCGTGCCTCGAATTGAGCACGATCTTGAAAGGAAGTTAGCGTAAAAAACCCGTGCGGGTTTCGAGGAAGTACTTCCTTCTATTGAACACGTAAAACGCATCCCGGAAAATTAAAGAGTTCCCGCGGGAACCGAAAATCCTCAATCCACGCGGACGAAGGACGAAGAATTAGCTAGTTCAAAATAAATTTTTGTATTCATTTTTAATGCTCCGATTGTTGCGGGGAATTTTTAATTTTTAGCAGTATTACCAGAAAGTCTAGACAGAAGTCGACTCTTGTCTGGTGTCTGTTCTCACGACGGACAGGTGCGCCTCTGACCCACATATTACCGACACCTGACTTTATCGACGTGTTTGAACAAGATAGTAATAATGTATGACTGAGGCGAAACGCCAACGACTCGATATTTCCATAGAATTTTAATTTTTTTTGCGATAGTCGATATGCGAAACTTATTTGTTTATGATAACGCGTCCCATATCTCGTATCTATGTAGAATGGTAGATGGATATGGGTCACAACGCGTCCCATATCTCGTATCTATGTAGATGGATATGGGTCACACGAGTGGTTGTAAGAATTAGGATTATTTCTAATGAGTATTATTTCCCAACATTATTGAGGCGAAAGTATGTTTGTCTGTCTGTTTGTAACGTGTTCAAGGCGCACCTGTTTGATACCAAAATTATATTCTGTTATTATGTACTATGATATTGTCTCTATCGCACTCATTGACCATCCTACATCTACATCTGATAAAATACATCTAAGAATCTTGGAAACTATGACAGACGTACTATGATATTGTCTCATTGATCATCCTACATCTGCATCTGATGAAATACATATATCTACCTGTGACGCCTTTTTCGAGTGATTCAACCACACGTGGAAATTAAATCCATGAAAATCACAAACATTTAGTGACCTTACTGTTTTCAATCTATAAAATAGGGATATTGGTGTAATCTGTGAGTTTCATAAATTAATGCAATCTCCGTAAGTCCATCTTCCAATTTTATCTTAAATATCATAAAACTGTCCATACATAAATACAGTCCATTTAAGCCCCCTCTTTAATATAATTATATTTTCATTTGGTTATGGTAAGAAATAAATTAGTTATTCCCCAATTTCGCTTTGAACTCAGCAACACCTGCACCGAATTTGACGGAATTTGGTACTGATAAATGTATGCCGGCGACGGAGGGGTATAGCATCAAATATATATTGGCTAGTTGCGAGTCTCTTCTTATTCTGAGAGAGCTCTATCTCTCAGAGAGCTCTCTCTCTCTCTCAGAGAGCTCTCTGTCTCTCAGAGAGCTCTCTCTCTCTCAGAGAGCTCTCTCTCTCTCAGAGAGCTCTCTCTCTCAGAGAGAGAGAGCCACAGGCTCCTCGCTCAGAAGCGGGCCAGCGGTGGGCTGATAACAATCTCAACTATAGTTTGAGTTGTACCTGTTGATATTCAAAGACCATTAGCATGCCGCCACCTGCCATGCCCCTAACAGGTTAGCCCGCTACCATCTTAGACTGCATCATCACTTACCATCAGGTGAGATCGCAGTCAAGGGCTAACTTGTAGTGGATAAAAAAAAAGAAGATATTTCCGCGGTATACGTAGGTACGTAATGATTCACAGTAGGTACATATTGTTGCTGTATACCTAGACACAGACGGACTGAAATGTTTACAGGTAGACACCTTTTTTTTCGAGGGGGAAATCTTCTGAAGATACCCGATCTCCTGGGGGAGACTGCAGGTGATGTGGGATTTTTACCCACTAAAATCCCTTCGGTGGCCATCCTCTGAGCATAATGGGAATCTCCGGTAACTCTCAAAGAACATGTGCCGGAGAACAGATAGACACCTACAGATTCTCCTTAACAAAACAAATCTCACGAAATACCTACAGGCTACAAAGGCAAATTTTCCGCGATGAACTGATTTAGCAAAATTTTAAGTAGGTACCATAAATACCTATATACAGCTGATTCAACAGGATTAATACTATCCAGTCTACATTGCTGCATTATGTGTAGCTTATCAACTGATTTCATCCTCACTAATCCGATTATTATTATTATTAATTAACAATTAATATTATAAACGCGAAAGTTTGTATGTATGGATGTATGGATGTTTTTTACTCGATCATGCCAGAACGTCTGAACGGATCTGGATGAAATTTGGCACAGAGATAGATTGTAGTCCAGAATAACACATAGGCTACGTTTTATCCCGAAAAATAAAAGAGCTCCCTCGAGAACCAAAAAACCTCAAATGCATATGTTACTCGATCATGCCAGAACGGCTGAACGGATCTGGATGAAATTTTCCACAGAGATAGATTATAGTCTAGAATAATACATAGCCTACTTTTATCCTGGAAAATTGCAGAGATCCCGTGGGAACCAAATAACCTCAATCCACACGGACGAAGTCGCGGGCATCAGCTCGTTTTTAATATTATGATGATGAATGACATTTTAAATTACCTAGGTGGATAGGTAAGTACCTACTTCTCATAAAATACACCTATACGTTATAATTTTCGCATATTTTAAGTTATTTTTGGTAGCATAATGCACCTTCCCAACGAATTTTTTAGAAACACGGAGTGGTAGGAAGTTACCTAGCATTACTATTCTAAGATCATATCCATCTTTTTCTCGAGAGAAATGCTCCTACTCTACAAGTATAATATCGCAACTTAACATAATCTAATACATCAACGTGTTAACTCATATAAAACATAAAATTTAGCACACAGAGACCAATCTCCATAAAATACACATAATGTATTCCGAAGTGGCCGCTTCTCGTACAGCTTATAAATAAACGGTCTCATCGGAGAGTAGTGAAATACCTACTTATGTTTAAAATTGCCTTATGAATAGTAATCGTTGCAAATGACGCTTGCTGGAAGCCGGGAGCCATCCGAGGCTCATTTGCATTCAATGCACGATGAAAATCTTGCGCCGGCGCAGCCTAGACGAGTGCCGGGATGTGGCCAATGGGCGCTCGGCGATCTGACCTAGGAACTCCAGCTCGGCCAATGACAGCAGAGCTGGGAGTGGGCACCCCCCCCCTCCCCCCACGCCACGCCCCCTAGCCGCCAACTAGTGCCTAGGTCTTACATCTGTGACTACGTACCTAATAACAATGGAACTCGACGGGCAGCGAGGCGAGTCACTGTCATGCTAAACGGGTTCTATCTCTGACTCGAAACGTCTGATTTGAATCTTCAGAAAGATAAAAGGATATTAATATTATAAGGCACTCTAGTAGCTGTATTATATATATTACACATTTGCTAATTTTGGTATGCGATTGAAAAATTCACAGATTTCGCAGTCCTCGCAAGAATCGGAGCATTAAAAATGAATAGGTACAAAAATTTTGGAAAAAAAATAAATATTTTGATTAACACATTACAAGTGATGATGTGATAAAGTGAAATTTTTATTAAGATTTACCTATTTTCCTAAAATTACACAACTACATTACTTATGAACACCATTATCATGACGATCGGTCAATAGTCACTCCAGCTTTTGTTGATTCTTACAAAAATTAAAATCTCTTCTTCAAAAATTTTCAAACATTTATTAACCGATTTTCAAAATTCCAACTTGATTCCAACGTCTGCATCCGCATCTTTTTACACCATTACCATGACGATCGGTCAATAATCATAGAAGCTACATCACTTTTTATATACGGAAATAACCGTTTTTCTACAATTCCAAATCTAAAGGGTCGACCTACAGATCAAAAACTTTTCGCCATTTTGTAGCTAAACTTATACCCTATAGGACCTTCTTTTTCATTTTTTCTTAAGTCAGTTTTTTTAGGGTTCCGGAAAGGAAAAAACGGTACCCTTATAGGATCAATTTGTTGTCTTTCAAGACCCTTCTTCTCAGGAACGAATTTTAGCTATTGTCCCTTGGAGCTGTGAAAAAATCAAACTTCTAAGCCAACGCAATCAAAAGATACAGCCGTTTATGCTGAAAATTTTCGACACTTGCAAGGGAATTAAAACCTACATGGTACTCCCCGTGAACTCAGAATTTTGGAATTTTCTTACAAAGCAACAAATAAAGCAAAAAATGCGAAAAGCATAAATTTTTAGTTACATCATATAAAAAAATATTTTTAATAATTTTAAACTTACTACAGGTTTGTACGTAAACGTTTTTTTCCGAAATATTTTCAATTTAGTAAACAAACAACTCCCAAAAACCCGACTTTTTTTGAAAATTCCAAAAAAAGTTACCAACCGATTTTCAAAATTCAAACGTTCACGCGTGTCTCGATAAATTCCTCAACTCTTGGTACTATTCTTATATCGATCGAACCCTGGACCTCCGCACGTTAAGACAACTGCGCTTAACACTGCGCCACGGAGGTCGTCCACTTATCACGTACCTACTTTCTGATACTCGTATTCCAGAATAAAAAGTAGGTATCCTAGGTATATCTGTTCGAATTTCGTCGAGATCAGTTCAGGAAAAGCGTTTTGTGCACAAATTTCAAAGTAAGTCTGCAAATATAATCATATGATCTTAGATCGATACCTACCTACGTAGTATCTAATAGAAATTTGTTTGCATACAGGCAGATCTAAGCAAGCTGATTTTTTTTCTTTATTGGATTACACACAGAGTTTTACCTTACAAATAACAACTTAAATATAGTTTGCACATTTGCCTATAAAGTATTCACTAATTAAATAGTGGTTATTGCGGGAGTATTTTTGTGAAGTGTTAAATAAAAGAAAAAAAAACAATAATAAATAGTAAAGTTACAATTAAATTTAAACTTAGTTACTAATCTATATAAATTATACAAAATAATATAATTTTTAAGCATTTTTTTTTAATTCTGACACATATTTTTCAATGCTGTGCTGAAACTGGTTTAATTGTATTTTTTATTGAAAGTATTACATGCTCTGATTAAGAATCTATTTTGGCCATAGTTTGTTTTAGTTTCAGCTAGGTTTTGACACTACGCCTTGATAGTCTAGGCACAAAGTGATTGATTCTGCCTAACAAATAGGGATCTAACTGATCTAAACATTGTATCATAACCATAACCACCACAACTACAGCCTATTAACGTCCCACTGCTGGGCACAGGCCTCCACTCTCATAGGAGAGAGGGAATTAGGAGCTTAGACCCACCACGCTGCTCCAATGCGGGTTGGCGGGCTTTAACGACTATTATCATGTTAGTGATAATAACCGGGACGGACGGCTTAACGTGCTCTCCGAGGCACGGGGGTGAAACACCACCAACTTCCAACTCCGGGCTGGCACTGAGAATTTCATAATTGAAAAACCCAATACCTAACAATTTTTATGCCCGACCGGGAATCGAACCCAGGACCTCGTGATCCGCAGTCGACTACGTTAACCGCTAGACCAACGAGGCAGTTGGTCATCATATCATAACCATAACAGGAATGGTTTATAGGACAGTAGGCGCCACTTGTTCCCTCCATGCCGGGCTAACTGCTCTCGGGAGATTAGCCTGGGATGCTGGGATCATGTCTGTCCGTCACTCCACACCTCCCTAATAAGAGAGCTCAGGCGCCGGCGCGGCCATACAAGGCGCGGAGAATGCCGGCTCGAGCTTTGAGGCTTGGTCAGATAACAAGCGGCACGGTCTGCTGACGTCTGATTTAAAGTAAAGTAAAGTATTGAATAGAAGCAGGCGTTACTTTGCGGAAGTCCATAATAGTGAATGAACTAGAAGTTGAATTCGCTATAATCCGCTACAGTAGACGGCACTGTGTGGTACAGTGCGTGTCTCTCACCTGCAGCATGCGACACCCACCACCCAGCAATTCGCACAGGCACAACACCACACCACACAAATCCTCCAAATCACTCTCAACGTACGTTTCACTCCGACACCGGAGCATCTTCAGGAGATGTTGACTCGACAATGCACGATTGTGAAGATCACAGAGTGATCAGCCGGCAGATGAACCTACAGATGACACCTATGAAAGCACGCCAATGAACACTTTTGCCGAAACGCGTCTCGTCTGTCCAAGCCTCACTAGCCATGGGAAACCAGCCACACAATCCTGTCCGCGTTGCGGTGGAAAACATACATCTGTATGGACGAATGTGGATCCGCTGTTATTAATAAACATTAGCGCGTTTTCCTTTCCCACTTCACATTACTACCTAATAGGCTACACTTTTTAGATAGATAACTAATAAGCAGGATATGTGTTTGTTCTGAACAAAATATAGAAAACTAGCTAATGCCCGCGACTTCGTCTGCGTGGATCATGTGCATACTCTTATTCAGCAAATAAATTTCATTCATTCTTTCATTCATTTTTTTTATTTTTTTCCCGCGGGGAGGAGGAAATCCTCATGGATGCCACCATAAATTGGTGGTATGTCCTTATGCACCTTTCTCGGTGCCCCATGGACTAAAACCTCCTCCCTTCACTGGTCGTCATTCCCGGTCATAATGAATGATTCATGCATTCATTCATGCATTCATTCATTCATTCAGCAATGTAAATAGAGCTGTCATTTTAGTTTAGTTTAGAGGTGTTTTACAATAGAATTGGCTTAATGACACTATAAAAAGTAGCATTATTATTAGTGATTACTATCTAATAAAGCGACGATGGTATCTTGTCGCCGCACTGTGTCGTGACGTTGGCAATTACGCCGCAATTACGTTTGATATGCGATACGGGGGTGCTAATAGGGATGATGCCTATATCAAAAATAAATTATTTCTAACTGATTATTAAATAGAGGAACTTCCAAAAGACCTAAAACTCACATCGTCGGTTAGTTTTAAGTTTGATAACCATTTTATAATATAGATCAAAGAAAAAAAGGCGTTAGAATGTGATGACGTCACAATTGCAAATTTAGGTATCATAACCATTTTAAAATATAGATTAAAGAAAAAAAGTGCGTTGAAATTTAATGACGTCACTATTGTGATTTTCATACAACTTCCATACTAGGAGAGCGTTTTTAAGTTTGAAAAAGAGTTGCTGATTTGATTGAGTTGTCATCATCCCTATTGATCTGCACACCGGTTGCCACCGGCTGCCACCGGCTGCTACCGGCTGCCACCGGCTGCCACTTGTTGCCACCGCGCGCTGCCACCTGCTCGCGACATGCAAATGCCGCGATTGGCATTCGTGATAACATACAACATGGATGCGTTTTGTTAAATGAGTTGTGAGGAATTTTTTTGCTTTTTTCATTTTATTGTTCGAATTCAAAGGAAGAAGTAAGTAAGCCGTCTGATCTGTAGATCAATAATTGGGTATTTGACTAGTCAAATCAGCAACTTTTTTGTCAAACGTCAAAACGCGTGCTTAGTATGGATTTTGTATGAAATTTTAAGTTGTGACATCATCAAATTTCGACGCACTTATTTTACTTTAATCGATATTTTAAAATGGTTATTCAAAATAAAACTAGCAGAGGACGCGACTTTTGGGAGATCCTTTATTTAATAATCACTAAAAACTAATTTATTTCACTAGTAGTCAAATACCCAATTGAAATAGAAATAGATTCATCCTTTTCACACGGTTTGTCAAAATATCCATGCTAATATATAATATAATACTACACGAAAGTGTGTCTGTCTGTTTGCTACTGCCTGGTCCATGTTTTCAACCGATTTTGACGAAATTTTGTACAGAGATTGGTTGCATCCCGGGGAAGGACATAGGCTATTTTCTTATCCCGCCTTTTTATCCACGCGGATGAAGTCACGGGCGTCATTTAATTTCTTAGTAATAGGATTTAACTTTATAGTGCATCTTCGCTGTCTTATACGGAATCTATACTAATATTATAAATACGAAAGTTTGGATGAATGGATGGATGCTTGTTACTCAATCACGCCAGAACGGCTGAACGGATCTGGATAAAAATTTGCATAGAAGTAGATTATAGCCTGGATTTTTTGGTAGCACATACCAAAAAATCTCAATCCACGCGTATCAGCTAGCACAATATAATTCTCCTTTATGCAATCATTTCGGTCAATAACGCAACATTTTGATGTAGTGCTTTTTTCTCAAAAAGTATTTCATTTCGGGATCAATTGCATAACAAGTCATAATTAAAAAAAATTAAAAAACACGACTGCCCTGCCAAAAAACAAACTAAAAAGTTAAAAATCTAAATTAAACTAGTAAAATTAGAATCTTATTCACATTTTTATTACAGGATTTTTTTTTGTGAATCACTGGATATTGAACTATAGTGTTTATTATTTTTGGAATGTACTCATCGTTTTCTAGATGATGATTATATAGTTAATCTTATTTTCGATTTTTTTTCAACTTTAGTCTTTAATGCGGGGCCATGGTCACCCCATCAAATTTTTTTAAAATTTTCCTAGCTAATTTCACCCGGAATAAGCTAGGGATTCTAACGATACCTCATTTATCAAAATCGGTCAAAATCGGTTCGGGCATATAGAAGTTATGGTGGAATATACAAACTCAGATACATACATGAACCCTGAAAACAATATACTCCTTTTTTCAGGCAGTCGTATAAAAATAGCCCCCGTCGGTCTGCGGCAGACGGTCCGTCAGCCGTCACGTGTCTGTTATCAGATGGCCGCATCTGTCGCCTCGTCGGTAAACGGTCGCTTATCAATTGATACAAATGCTCCCCTATCCATGCAATTAGTACCTGATGAGTTCGTTATGGCCGTTTAATTCCATTAGCTTCCGAGAATGCTTTATTGTTCAATTGAGGTTGTTTACATTTTTTCCCCATATCGATTCTATTAGTGTAATAGAGGTACTTACTATATTATCTACTATTATCGAATTTATTTTATTAATAGCAAGTCGATGTACACTAGCGAATGCCCGCGACTTCGTCTGCGTGGTTTGAGGTTTTTTGGTCCACGCGGGACCTCTATAATTTTCCGGGATAAAAAGTAGCGTAATGCTATTCCAGACTATAATCTATCTCTGTGCCAAATTTCAGCCAAATCCGTTCACCCGTTGGGTCGTGAAACATCCATACATCCATCCAAACTTTCGAATTTTTATTATTAGTAAGATGATGTCGATATTCAGTTAAGTGCTGTATCTTAAAACTAAAGCTATGAGGGTACCAAACGCACTTTGAATCTTTTTGAAAACAAATTTGCGAAAAGTTCTAGGTATAGGTAGATTATAGTCTGGAATAGTACAAAGCATACTTTTTATCCCTGAAAATTAACCACGCAAACGAAGTCGCAGGCATTTGCTAGTGTTTTATAAGTTTTGGACGTCAATAAGTGTACATGTACCTAAATTGAATGAATAAATTAAATTCAAAAGCAAATTCTTCGAGAAGAGAGGGCGAGTAACTTAGGAGTCACTCTTCTCGGAAGTTAAAATTTGACAATTTAGGTCGAAACAGTGAATTAAATAAGTGATCAGCTAACCTAATTGGGGTATGGGTTTAATATACCTACCATACCCCGACAGCTTAGTCCACTCCCATAATAGACTGCAACATCACTTATCATCAGGTGAGATTGCAGCTAAGGGCTAACTTGTACTGGCGTAACAAAAAAGTTGGACACAATTTTGATTTATTATATTAGTATGTAGTGATGATAACTGTCTCGTTGGTCTAGTGGTTAGCATGTTTGACTGCGGCCGGCGAGGTCCCGGGTTCGAGTCCCAGGTCGGGTCATAATTAAGTAACGGGTTTTTCTGATTAGAAATTCCCAGTACTAGCCCGGAGTTAGGATGTTGGCGGTGTTTCACCCCCGTGCCTCGGAGAGCACGTTAAGCCGTCGGTCCTGGTTATTATCACGCATTGGAGCAGCGTGGTGGGTGTAAGCTCTAATTCCCTCTCTCCTATGAGAGTGGAGGCCTGTGCCCAGCAGTGGAACGTTAATGGGCTGTAGTGGTGGATGTAGTGATGATAATATTAGCAGTGGTCTCAAGGAAAATTCCGCGGTAAGTACTTAATGAGTACAATGAATGAAATAATGAATGAGCCATTCAAAAATGGCGAGCAATCAGGTTGGCCGCGATCTTGGTCAAACCAGTTTCAAGTCTGACACTTGCCTAATGAAATTGTTTTGACTTTGAACAGCTTGGCATTATCGTAATTTTTTTTTTATCCACTACAAGTTAGCCCTTGACTGCGATCTCACCTGATGGTCAGTGATGATGCAGTCACTGTTTAATTTAATTTATTTGAACTACCAACAGAATTACAAGTAGAAGGAATACAAAATGTTGAATGGCTTAGGCGATAGGTAACAAGCAATTCAATTTATAGGTAGTTACATCATGCACATAGGAAAAGTCGTACATAACTGACACAAGAATACATTGGCGAATTATTCATAAATAATTAAGATTACTGATACAAGACTATAAAAAATTGATGAAAATAACTACCAATAATTATATAACATTCATTTTAACTATTGTTTAAAAAAACTGGATAAAAAGTTAAAAAAAAAACTTAGATGCATAAAATTTATAATACAGGGTTGAGAAAAAAACAAAGAGGATCATCTGACAATGTTATATTTATAGTCAAGTGATTTGAGTAGTTTGAGATGATAGCGGGCTAACCTGGTAGGGGCATGGCAGTAAACGATGCCTTTACTCTGGTCGTGATGATGTCCATTGTTCAGGAGTTGATGATGATGACAGAAGGTGCCATCCTGGTAAGCTTGTTTTTGCAAAATGTCGTTTATTCTTGCTCATTAATTGCTAGATGATTCTGGCGACATCGTCCGCGTGGATTAAGATTTTTACGCTTTAATTTTCCGGGATAAAAAGCCTATGTCTTTCCCTGGAATGTAACATAACTCTATACCAAATTTCATCAAAATCGATTGAAAGCACGGCCCGTGAAAGCGTAGCAGACAGACGCACTTTCGCATTTATAATATTAATATGATTAAAAACTATTAAAAGTTATACCATTCGTTTGACTCGATCAGTTTTTATTGCTTTCAAATTATTGCAATTGACATAATTCAAGTTAGTATTACACATTACATTCATTTATCGATTCGCAATCGAATAAAAAGTATCCTCGTTTATTTCTAATACATATTCGCGTAGTATAATAGAATTTGTATTGCATGCTAGCATTTAAAGCTGGTATATCTGAGAATGTTTAATTTCTATATTGAAATTGCGCAGTAAAGCTTTTAGACGGATTATACTCATAAATAAACATTGAATTAAATAATTGCTGTAGAAGCCGACATAGGTAGTTCAAAGGGTTGAAAAGCTAAGGCAATGGATGGGCAAATAATTCGAAGTTCCCATAGAAGTTATGGTCCCACAAGTTGCTGGAGTGGCGACGTCACAACAGAAATTGTATGGGTGGTAGACCCCCACTAGCTGGACGAACGATATCAAACAAGTCGCAGCGAGCCGTTGGATCCAGGAGGCAGAGTGTGGAAGTGCCTTCAAGGGGCTTATGTTCAACAGTAGACGACGCGATGGCTTTACTTTGTTGAGGACGAAATTGTATGGGTGACAGACCCCCACTAGCTGGACGAACGATATCAAACAAGTCGCAGCGAGCCGTTGGATCCAGGAGGCAGAGTGTGGAAGTGCCTCCAAGAGGCTTATATTCAACAGTAGACGACGCGAGGGCTTTACTTTGATGGCATGATACATTGGAATTATAATGACCTTCGCTTGCCTTGGACGTGTTTCGTACTGATAGGCCTATTACACTGCATTTTTCATAGGGACCCTTACACTTGAATCAGTGTAGCGTAGTAGATTTAGGGAAAAAGGGTCTCTAACTTGGTCCTTATTGCTGTGTGTTAAGCGACGCTCTAACTAGTGTTATAGGCCTATGAGTACTCGGCTCTGTGTAAACAGTGCTTGCAGCTTTAAGCCCATCGGCCCCGGTGCCGGAATGTGCAATTAATTCAGGAACGAGCTCGCCTGCAGAGGTCCGCGTGTTTTTGCGGCGCCGCCGGTGGGCCCTCAGTCACCCGGTACCGTTCCATTCACAAAATAACATTCACAAGATTCTGTATTTAAGCATAATTTTATTCATTTTTACAGTACATTATTTTGAACTGTAATAGGTATGGACTTAAAAATCAGCTTACTAATATGTAACCTCAATTATGAAGCAACTGAGAACCTTTTAAGAAATAAATAGTAAATAATCCATTCACTTTTCACAATTATATTCACACAAACACACTCACACACACATATACACACACATATATACGCACCCACTAGCTTATATAAATTGGACAAAATTGTATTTCTAACTCTATGAATATTGTTAAGATAAATAAGGCATACTTATCCTGCAGATGTATAACTTTTTTTGTTTTATTGTAATGGATTTTTCATCCCTGTTGTTAATTTAGATTAATTTGGAAGAGACTGACCCCCTAGTCCCGGGTATATCCTAGTTTGGGGTCCAGGGTAATTTAAGGAAATTGTACATTCTGTTTGAATAAAGTTTTTTTTTTTAAATAAAGCAATTCACGGTTGAGGAATATTCGAAGGATGAGACGAAGCCGAGAGATATTTTTATTGCTTGCTTCGTTTGAGCCAATTCGAAAGTTCTGTCTAAGCTTTTTAGTTCATTTTAATTTAATTATGTGCAGATGTTGGTATAACTTATATTTATTTAATATTACAATCCATTGTATAATATTACAATAGAAACAACATAGAGAAAATATAATATGATAGTCTACTTATAATAGAATACATAGGTATGAGTAAAGTATTATTATAAAGAAAATACGAGAAAATAAATATTCTCATAAGATTGATGTAAAAAATTGTAAATTACCCGCGGTAGGTGTTGTAATGAATAATAACACATACAATACAAAATAAATATTAATATGATACATAGAAATGTGTGTAGAAAACTGTTAAATATTTATTTAGGAGACTTACACATACTCGTAATAAAATTAGTTTCATAAGCAAGCAATTGGAAGAAAAAGCTTTTTATATTTTTGTTGTCTACGTAGCGATTGGTTAGAGAGTGGTTACCAGTTACAGTCAATGCTTCTCACCCGCTGAAAATATTGATCATAAAATTCCAAATTGACCCAGCCGAGAATTGAATCTGGGACCTCTGACTTATGTATATAATGGACACCACTGCGTGAAATGATTCTCAAGAAAATTATTGTAATTTCAGATTAATAAGTATATATATATATGTATGTATGTTTAGTTATATATTATATGTGTAGTATTTATGGTGTTTATGTTATATTTAATATGTATATGTATTATAATTTGTAGCTTTACATAAATATTTTTATTTATGTTGTTATTTCTGCACTATATACCGGTTGTTTCTGTGGCTATATTAAACTATTGGTTGTCTGGAAGAGATCGCTGTGAAACGATAAGGCCGCCAAATTGTATACTTCCTTAAGCTAAGTTTACTGTCATTATTGTTTTTTGGTGTACAATAAAAGTATATTCATTAATCTACAATAGGGATGATGACAACTCAAGCAAATCAGCAACTCTTTTATCTTTATCAAACTTAAAAACGCGTTTCTAGTATGGAAGTTGTATGAAATTCACAATAGTGACGTCATTAAATTTCAACGCACTTTTTTTCTTTAACCCATATTTTAAAATGGTCATGATACCTAAAACTAACGGAGGATGTGAATTTTAGGTCTTTTGGAAGACCCTCTATTTAATAATCAGTTAGAAATAATTTATTTTTGATATAGCCATCATCCCTATTCATACGACGAGAAAAATATACACGTATTTAACAGTAGCTATTGTTTGGTTTGAGTGGTCACAAAATGAGTCCTCAAAGTTCTGTGGCCGCTTTCACAGAAGTGGCCGGTGGTCAGCGGTGGCCACACACGGCCACTGCCACCGGCTTCGCTGGGAATGTTTTGCGAGCTTGCCGTCGACTAATTTCGACCACCATGGAAATCTGCAAGCTTGGAATTGGTTTTTATTTGCAAATTTCTCGTTTATCCTTCCAAATTCTGGGATTTCGTAATGGAATCGAATTTTGTTTTTGCTGCCTCCAATAATTCGGGATTTGACAACTAGTCAAATCAGCAACTTTTTGTCAAACGTCAAAACACGTGCTTAGTATGGATTTTGTATGAAATTTTAAGGTGTGACGTCACCAAAGTTCGACGCCATTTTTTTACTTTATTCGATAGTTTCAAATGGTTATTCAAAATAAAAATAGCAGGGGGCGTGGATATTACGACTTTTGGGAGATCCTTTATTTAATAATCATTAAAAAATAATTTACTTATTTCACTAGTAGTCAAATACTTACCCAGTTATAGATAGTTAAGTAAACATGCAAGTGTTAATATGAAACAGGAGGCCTGCCTTTACCAAACTATGGATATAATACAACTCTTAACTGTATGTCACTAACAGTTTATAACAAGATAATTTTCTTCCTGGTAGATATACTCAAATATCCAAAAGCACTTATGTACATTTGAATAAAAAACATTCCAATTTGAACTTTGAAATTTAATATAACATTTATAATTTGAACTGATTTGAGAATCCGCCTAGAAAAATGAAATTTTTCATACAAATATGAATAAATATAAAAATATGTATTCCTATGAAATTAGCTAGGTCCTAGCTCATTTCATAGGAATTCATATTTGTATGAATTTTTTGTTATATCTACATTTTGCAATATTATCAGTTAAAAACCATTAATATTCATCATTCAACTAAGGCCTACATCTACAAGTGCAACTTTACACGACTGGAACTAAGTTGACTTTCTCATTAGTAAACACTTACAAATCAAATTCATGAAATTATACCCAGTTTCCAGTTTACCTAACCATTTTAGATTTTACAACGGTAAATAGGGTCTTAATATAATATATAATATTTAATTAAAATACTTGAAATATGATATAATTGGCTATATCATTGAGTTGATTTATCATTCCAAGAACGGATCACGTTGAGAAAATATTCATGTGATTATATTCGATTGGGGACATGTATTTCATAATATCATTAATAACTTTTCTAATAAACACACACACACTTTTCTAATGAAAACACACACATATTTAAACACTACATATTTAGACATTTGAGCTCTTTAGTTCCGTATACAACTTGTTCTACTCTAAAAATTTATAGACAGAAATTGAAAAAGCACTGATCGAAATAATGTCTTGATTTGAGATTCACGGTTTCTCAATTAGAGAAAATTTTAAATGATGCCTATATCAAATGATTAAACTTCATTGTTCTCAAAAAAGGAATTTGTCTAGTTTTGATGTATTTAGCACAAATTTCTATCAGCTATCCACCACCACCACTACAGCCCATTAACGTCCCACTGCTGGGCACAGGCCTCCGCTCTCATGGGAGAGAGGGAATTAGAGCTTAGACCCACCACGCTGCTCCAATGCGGGTTGGCGGGCTTTAACGACTATTATCATGTTAGTGATAATAACCGGGACCGACGGCTTAACGTGCTCTCCGAGGCACGGGGGTGAAACACCGCCAACTTCCTAACTCCGGGCTAGTACTGAGAATTTCTAGTCAGAAAAACCCAATACTCAATTATGACCAATTCTTCATTATCAATATTATCAACCCGGGACCTCGTCGACCGCAGTCGAACATGCCAACCACTAGACCAACGAGGCTGTCAGCTATGCACTTATTTAATTAGTCATAGACTAAATATAAACATTTTATCATTGCAATTAAGTATAGGTTTTATAGTTACCTCAGATTGAGGCAAGTATAGACATTATTATTTGGGTGAAAATCATTGTTTTTCCAAAGTGGGTTTTACGTTTTAACTCTTAAATCAAACCTCCTAATAGTTCCTATGTCTAAAAGGTACACTATACTCAGTGGCGTGCACAGGGTTTGAAGCTAGGGTAGGCATTAGTTAGTCAGAACACCTATTTACTGACTGTCATGACGAAAAATAAGCATTGACGTATTTCCATTTGGGTAAACAGTGCTTATGTGCCTCTATGAACCGCACGCCACTCAGGAAGAAGCTAGAAAGGTACAGCACAGTGCTTCGGCATTATGATTAACCAATCAAATAATCACATTAATCACGTGGATCGCGATCACGGCGATCACGGCGATCACAGCGGCGGATGATTGCGAGCATTACCCATTGTTTGATGTGGTTGCTGTGTCGGAAGTGAAGGCGTAATCATAATCACGGCAACCTGTGATTACATTGATTCGCGATTACTTTGCCTTTCACTCGCAATAAGGGCTTCGACGAAAGGAGCTTAGAAAGCCTGTTGATTTTGATAAAGATTTCATAGGTGAGTGCACTTTGGTGTTGGAAACGTAAAGCCTTTTACTGTTTTATGTAAGTATACTTTGTCATAGAGTAACGGAATACAAATACTTATCACTACCAAGTACCAGATGCACTTTGATTCCATCGCAGGCCAGTTATTGTTTATATACTTTCCGAAACTCCGAACTTTTAATAATTAACAATTTTAATACAATATTTTATGTAATATCTGATGATGTTTTCCCTAGATATACCTAGGCTAAGATAAGACTGCGGCTTACCGAATGGTTTAAACGGTGTAGGAAAATATTGTGAGAAAACTGGCATTTCGGAGAGTTCTCCATGACTTTCCAAATGTGCTTGAAGTCAATCGCATTTGGCCAGCATGGTGAACAAAATCAGAAGGTTGTAGGCTATAGTTCATAGCCTACATGTAATCTTCTGTTAGAACTTAGTTCATAGATCTAAGATATAATAACTTAGATCGTGCCTTTTGTCCGATGCCGAGGAACCAACGAACTTAGGGAGGTAGTGATTAACTTACTTAGGGAAATCGAAATACTCTAATTTATAAAGTTATTATCGAAATACCCTAGTTGGTAAGTTTGTACTAGAATTTCATTTTCAAGACCCGGAGTTTGACGCAGTGTTGAGCGCTGTTGCCTTAACGTGCGGAGGTCCTGGGTTCGATCCCCGGCAGGGTTTGGACATTTATAATTTCTGAATTTCCCTGGTCTGGCCCGGTGGGAGGCTTCGGCCGTGGCTAGTTACCACCGGCAAAGACGTGCTGCTAAACGATTTAGCGATCCGGTACGATGCCGCGTACAACCCGAAAAGGGTATGGGTTTAATATAACTGCCATGCCCCTAACAGGTTAGCCCGCTACCATCTTGGACTGCATCATCACTTACCACCAGGTGAGAGCGCAGTCAAGGGCTAACTTGCAGTGAATAAAAAAAAAAGGTGGAAGCTACAGTTTGGGAGCCGTTAGTATTCTAGTATGGAGAGCAATTTCCTCAGATCGACGGCGCACGGTGCTTTATTGTTATTAAACTAAATCCAATTACGCCCTCGCTCCGCTCACGATAGTGCCGCCCGCGAAATTCACTATCGATATCGGAATTATCGACTTTCAAAAAAGAACCGAGAAGTGTTACTGCTAAATGGCTCATTTTGAAAGGTTATTGATGATGATGATGATTTATTTATTTCATGTAGGACAACTTGTGTCACTTCTAATCACAAAGCTGATTCTACTGAGAAGAGCTGGCAAGAAACTCAGCAGTTGCTCTTTTCTTATAAAAGGTAACAGAAGTAAACAATACAACACATACATTACGTTACAATTAGTATAACATTGACTTGTGGGTCACTAGATGCAAGGCCGGTTGCTTCCATGCAAGTTTGACATTCATACAGATGTCCAGCTCAAGTACAGCGCAACATCAGTGAGTCAACAACAATGAGTGGTCAGATCAACAGCACTTCTTTTGCAGATCTTTTGATGCAAAATAATATTGCTGGTCCTTCCCGGTTCACCGAATAATACTATTGCATTGTTACAATAACAGTAATAATAAAAATTAATGTTCAATTTTATGTAGGACAACCTTAGTTACCTACATAAGATAAGTCGACATGATATGATTATTATTCATTATTTTTAAATTTTTCATTGATTGTATAGATAAATTATTGTGGTAAACTGAATTTTTTTTTAAGTACTCATGAATAATAATGTATTGACGTTAATTTGCACACTATATGATTGGTAGATTGTGGCTGGATACTATAACTTTATTGTAAGAACTTCTTATGTAACCGACAATCAGCAAATAAATATTATGTTTATGATGATTATGACATGCGTTGTACGAAGATAAGTGCATAGGTTTCACGGATTTCGATGCGGTTTCAAATTGAGCATGTTTTCGTATCGATATCTGCAAACAGGGTACATCACTAGCTCTTACATCGTTTTGCTAGTGAAGCGACCTAGAGCCGTAATTACCATCAGCAACACTGGTTTTACATCAATCATTATCATCGATGTTCTTGTATATGAATGCCGACCATATTCATTGACCTTCTATGCGTTTATTTGATTTATTTTCAATGAAAATGAGAATTGAGTAACAGTTGTTGTTTTTTTTTAATAACATTCCGCGTAGTCCTGTAGTGCGGAAATCACTTCATGATTTCCGCGATACAGTGCGGAATCCTAGAGCGGAAATCGCTGTCCAACTTACTGATGTAATTTCTTCTGTAGTGAACTTTATCTGAATAAATTATCTAAATTAAATAAAACATTTGCCTGCTTTAATACCAAGAAAAGCTATATTACTATTAATATTATAAATGCGAAAGTTTGGATGGATGTATGAATGTGAGGATGTGTGGATGTGTGGATGTGTGGATGTGTGGATGTATGGATGTTTGTTACACAATCACGCCCCAACGGCTGAACGGATCTGGCTGAAATTTGGCACAGAGATAGACTATAGTCTGGATTAGCACATAGGCTATCCTGAAAAATTAAGGAGTTCCCGCGGGAACCAAAAAACCTTGATCCAAGTCGCGGGCATTAGCTAGTAAGCTATGTATATGCCTCTAAACCTATGTGACCGAAAACGACGACATCAGCATACGATTCAGCGATGGGTTCAAATGATGATGGGTTGAAGATCATACTGAGAAGTGACTTAGGACTATTTGGGTGTCCTCTCAGAATAAGAAAGATGTATGTCATAGTCCACCACTCTGGTCAAGTTCTTCACACATAATTTGTGTTATGGGAACCTCTCATTCACAAACAAATCTCACAATTAAAGTATGATGATTGATGACTGTCTTCGAATAAAACATTACTAGTAACGGAAGTAAGACATGAGACAGCGTTGACTTTGAGGTCAATATGTTTATAATATTGGTTACCAATTTACTTATGAATACAACCTAAAATCACTGGCCATTGTCGTAACTTGTAACATAAAAGTCGTGACCGGGTACTAATTCGCGGGTGGTTAATGTAACTCATATTGTCTCTATCATTTGCGGTTAACCCGGTATTAGCCTCTCTACGCACTGCATCCGATGATACGAATCCGGAACAAGTCTGTAGGCCGAACGGGAGTTTTTTTACGTATCCAATCAAAACAACGTTAACTACCATTTCTATGAAACATTAAGCGTTAATTAAGTTTTTTTATTCCGGCGGGAACTCCTCTACTTTCCCGGATAGCAAATGTATGACATAGGCATGTCCCACGGGATTCAAAGTATCTCTACAACTTCACGTCTGCTACGCTTTCACGGCTCATCTGTTTAACGGATTTTGATGAAATTTAGTACAGGGATAGGTGGCATCCCGGGGAAGGACATAGGCTACTTTTTATCCCGGAAAATGAAAGAGTTCCAGCGGGGATCAAAACCTTTAATCTACGCGGACGAAGTCACGGGCATCATCTATTTTATAATTTTTGTATGGGTTGATCGGGCTCTAGCAACACAATTCCAAACAAATCGTTGTTAACGTTGTCGCGATCGAATACATTAAAAATTTCTCAGAAAAAAATACTCAGATCTAGAAAACTCGGTTCGAGACCGGATGTTGATTACACACTGCGTCCAATTTGACAGAGGTTGCTTGTGGTTAATTCGGTCCGTGAACTACGCTCCGAATTATTGGAGTTAATCTCGGATTCGGAAAACGATATTCGGATACAAATAGTACTGTACTGTATAGCAACCCTTCATACAAATAGTACTGCGGCACTTCGGATCGACAATTCTCGTATTCATCGGATTCGGGTCGAGAATTCTCGGATTCATCGGATTCGGATCGAGAATTCTAAGATTCATCGGATTCGGATCGGCTGCAGTGCGGAAAGAGGCTTAGTATCGCACGGGTATTACAGCTTGTTGCCGATCTCGATGAGAACACATTGATTAATATTGTAATGAAGTCGATCCATAACGCCCCTTCCACCTTTACCCGACAGGCTTTCGATGGTTGAAGTACATTGCTGAGTGAAATGGGTAACTTTTTCCCGACTGCTTTTGACATTGGAAATGTTTGTAGCGACGATTGTTAGTATGTAAGTTCGCCTGCTGCCTTATAGCTAGTAAATTTTTTAATACCGTGTGTATACTCTTGACTATGAATTGTGATCATATGACCTAATCAGTGGTGCGATTATGTGAGAATTGCCGATCCAATCGTCAAAGTTCGGCGTCTAAGTAAAATAAACCATAACAGCATTGCATTAGAGCTCAATTTCGTGTATCCATTCTCATAAGTTTATGGTATACCTAAACGTATGAGAATGGATACACGAAATTGAGCTCTATTTCAATGCTGTTATGGTTTATTTCACTTTGACGCCGAACTGTGACGATTTGATTTACAATTCTTACACAATCGGGGGCTGGTGGGAAGTCATATTTATGCAAATGTAGGCCAAGATAGACCGACTTAGCTAAGTTTATCCCGGTCCATTTCAGGTAGATGGTGTAGATAAGGCAATTTTGTATGCTGCGTCGCGACGTACCGGAACGACAAATCTCTTGGTAATACGGCGGTAATGGATAAAGGTGGTAACTGGTAACGAGTTGATGACATACATCAGGCAAGACTAATGACAATTTAGTATTAACTAGATGATTCCCGCGCGAACTCCTTAATTTTCCGGGATAAAAAGTAGTAGAAGTAGTGTCCTTCCCCGGGATATAAACTATCCCTGTACCAAATTTATCAAAATCGGTTGAATAGGTGGGTCGTGAAAGCGTAGCAGACAAACAGATAGACAGACAGAAACACTTTCGCATTTACAATGTACGGGAGCAGGTGATATGGCTCGACCGTGACAAAGGGACCACTGGTTCCGTTCCCTTCATCTTTGGAGGTCGTATATATAGCGTAATTCAGAGAACACTTCGTAATCGTGAGTTGGGCTGTTCGTGGTCGCGTGAATCGTACTAGTAATGCCATCTATTGGATTATCTGCGGACTGCGATACAATAATATTAGTATGGATTGTAATAAAAATGAGTTAAAATCGGTAATGGATGTTGCGTATCCGTCGGGCCGACCGTTGAAGGAGAGAGAATAGACGTGGTAACGGAGGCTTAGGTCAGTAATTGTGTATAGTTTGGGATAATGGCCGGCTCGTAATTATTCTGATCGGGCGAGGGATTTGCGTACGCTCGGCCGCGTAATAACCGCACTGTCGCCCGGTGCGCTTTATAATGGCCGCTCTGAGATGGATAATTTTTTTTTTTATCCACTACAAGTTAACCCTGCTATCTCACCTGATGGTAAGTGATGATGCAGTCTAAGATGGCAGCGGGCCATATTTTACGAGAATGTTTAAACGTTATATTAGAAACAGATAGGACCGAGAGATGGTTGGGGGAAGAAGGAAGGTTTTTTTTCTTTTCCACTACAAGTTAGCCCTTGACTGCGATCTCATCTGATGGTAAGTGATGATGCAGTTTAAGATGGTAGCGGGCTAGCCTGTTAGGGGCATGGCAGTTATATTAAGTTATACCCCAATTCGGTTTCTACACGGCATCGTACCGGAACGCTAAATCGCTTGGCGGAACTTCAAAGCCCTATTTTACCCCTTTGGGGGTGGAATTACGAAAAACCCTATCTCAGTGGACACCTAGTCTTCAGAATTTCTCCCAATTTCATGTCTCTAGGACCAGTGGTTTAGGCTGTGCGTTGATATATAAGTCAGTCAGTCAGTCAGGACTTTGAATTTTATTTATAATATAGATGACTTAGTTGTGTTAGTTTTAATTTTGATTTTATTATTTGTTTAATGTATATCATCTACCTAGATAATCAAATATAATTATAAATTAATATTACCGATATAATAATTTAATATGTAAGATATAATATCATATAATTATAAGCAATAGGTAATGCCAAGTGGCCTTACAATTTAGCAAGAACGGAAAAATTTACTGCTTCAGCGTGATGGTATCTTTCGTTGAATATTGAAACGATAATTAACAATAATGACAAAGCCAATAAATATATTATGTCTCACTATGTTGAGACCGCTACGTGACTTGTGTTTGAAATATGAATGAAAAGATACCAGTTTACATTCATTTTTCACCATTGAAATAATGACTGCGGGCCTTGTATTTAAGAGGTCCTATGTAAAATAAATGTAATCATAATAATAATCCGTGACAACAGGAAAATCTATGTGGTACAGTGGTTCTCACCACACCACAGAAATCCCCCAAAAACTACCCTCAAAGTACATTTCACTCCGATACCGGAGCATCTTTAGGAGGTGTTGCCTCCACAATGCACGATTATGAAGTCACTTCACAATCGTGCATTCTTATTAGAAAGAATTAAAAAAAACTCGAGTGGGGTGTCATTGGATAGTTGTTCAAAATATTGAAATTAGTACTCAATGGCAAACAGACAACCACATCCTCAGACTGAGTCATAATATTATTATTGGAGGAAGCTGTGGAAAAAATTACAATAATGATAATAATATACAAGTAGCATAAATTAACGGGTTACCTTTTGTGGCAGTTCTGGTCAATTCTCACAAGCTAAGTATTAATAACAAATGCTAGTAAATTTTTTTGGGTTCAACGGTTAATAGATCCATTATAGTGTTGCACGCAGGCAGGATATTCGTAGAAATAATACACACAGATGATGCTTCATATTTTAAAATTCCACGTTCAGTTATTTTATGTGTTTAATATGTACTTGGAACGAGGTTTAGTTAACCCGGAATCCCAATAACAATTACTGGCGACGATAATGATTACACTTTCACTAACAGATAAAGAATGACCCAAATACCGCCAAACGATATTATTTATAGAAGACATATTTTGTATGATGAGTGAGATAACTGAGTGCGAAACATTAAAAAGAAAAAAATGAGTGAATGGATGGATGTATGTTACTAAAACACACCAGAACGACTGTACGGATCTGAATGAAATTTGGCGCAGAGATAGACTATAGTCTGGAAAATCACAAAGGCTACTTTTTATCCCGGAAAATTAAAGAGTTCCCGCGGGAACCAAAAAACCTCATTCGATGCTGACGAAGTCGCAGCTAGTAGCAGTAGTAGCATATATTTTGAACGATCGTTAAAAAGTTTTTGTTACTGGCATAGGTACAGGATACGGAACCTTAGCTATAAAATGGAGGTACGCACTTTACCACTTTGATTAACACGAGATATTTTATTCAGATTAAATTAAATAAATATGAAAATGTTATGTGCCACCTTATAAACAATTGATTTATGTTGAGATAATATTGAAATGGCTTTATGTGCATACATGGAAAATCTAATTATTTCAATAAAATATAGATTTGTAATCCGAGTGTTACTGGGAACCAGTGGCGAAGGGTTAAAATCTTAAAAACGAAAGCCAGAATAAAAAAAAAACCCCCCTAACACACCAAACAGGCATGACCCACAAGTCCACAATATTGAAAACGATTTTCAGTTTTTAAAAGAAAGACAAAAATCTAAATTAATCAGTGCCATCGCCATACCTGAATAACATCAAACTTTTAAATAACCCAATTTGACACACCATTTTCCAATAATAACATATAATATGATGATCAGATCAAACAACAAAAAAAAATGCAAGACGAGCCAGTAGGTAAACAATCTTTTTGTAAATTCACGAATTTGCCCAACAAAGTAACAGGTTGAATAGAAAGATAAAGTTCCCAAATTCAAGACGTTAAACTCCATATTATTATAGCCCATACGTACCGGCTTATATGGATATATTTTCGGCCATAGCTCCGAAGATTTTGGGAGGATCGAGATGGGCATAGTACCAAGAGTTGAGGAATTTATCGAGACAGATGTGAGCGTTTGAATGTAGAAAGCGGCCGGTAATTGTTTTTGGAATTTTGAAAAATGTATAAAAAGTCGGCGATTTTGTTTACTAAATTGTAAGTACATATTTCGGAAAAAAAACGACTTAAAAAAAAATAAAAAAGTGTCTATTAAGTGTTTATTAGTTTAGCTACAAATGGCGAATTTTTTTAAAAATCGGTTAATAATTGTGACCGGCACAAATTATAGGCACCAGACTACCTATGAGTACGGACTATGGAGGAATACAGAGTAAACCTGTGCTTGTGCACACACTTGTGCGCTGTAATGTATCAATAATTATCATGCATATTTGACTGGCCTCTGTAGAATTTTGTAGTTGTGGCCGAAATTCATAAATAAAGGCAGAAGCCATTTGTATAAATTCGCTCGTCTCGCTCGTGCGCAGTGCGGTGCGGGGTCCGCAACTCGCGCTATAAATAAGTTTAACTAGATTATCAGCGCACCGCCTGCGCAATACTACCGAGTATGGCGGCGCTGGGGTAAGCTACTGCTTGTGAAGTGGACCCTGCAGCACAGAATACATAATATCTAGTTCTGCAGATAGAAAATATCACTTCACTCTGTTTAATACATTAAAGTATCTAATAATTCATAGTTACTAAATAATTTAAAATATACATTTCTGGTATTTTCCGACGTAACAATAAGCTCTACAATAAGCTCCCAGAAGATGTCTCTTAATAAGTTCAAAGTTAATGTAAAACGTAAACTCATTAAAAAATCCTATTACCATGTAAAGGATTACTTAAATGACAAGGAAGCTTGGCAATGATTTGATCTAATGGCTCTGATAGTTGCTTAGTTAAGATGATTATTTGTGAAATGGTGATAGTGAAAAGAAAACCTGGCTGAGTTTGTTGTGGGCTCTTCTCAGACCAGGGTGCGTTTGGAACCCTCGTAGCTTTAGTTTTAAGATACCGTTACTGATTATCACCATTGTATTTCATAAATAACTAGACGTCAATAAGTGTAGTATACCTACCTAAATTGAATAAACATTATTTGACTTTGACTTAACACGTTAGTTTATCCGGTAATTATGTATATTTTAAATGAATTAATATCACTCACGCCAGTTTAATCGTTAAAATAATACAAAGTTAATAAAATAACATTATTAATAACTAGACAAATAAAGAATCGATAAAAGCTTTCTCAGATTACAGCTTTCACAAGGAAACATCTGTTTTCGAATTACTTTCTCCGTGAATAAAAATCAAACCTCCTGGAACAATGTAAAACCAGGGGCATGAATAGTTTTATTTGTTTGTCAGGTGAATAAAACTTATTCTATAAAACAAAATTATCTTTTCTTAAAAATACTTAAGCACACATTTTTGTAAGCGTGGTGTACTTAATTCTCATTTAAATGTAATCATGCTAAACTTACGTTGAGTTATTCAATATAAATTTAAAATGTTAGTGGTTTTAATTAATGATGGTTAAACTAATCGTTAATTATGATTGTAGAGATTAAATTCGTTTGGAAGAACTCAACGTTATTAATACAATATCGAGCTGTGATGCGGTAGCTACATACATTGTGGTACGCCTGGAGTGTTTTTTTCTCATTTAAATGTAATCTTGCCAAACTTACGTTGAGTTATTTGAAAAAAAAATGAACTGTAAGCGGTTATAAAAAAGCGGTGGTTAAACTAATTTTTAATGACGTGATTCTAGTAATTAAATTAGTTTGGAAGAAGTCAGTTTATTGACACTATATGGAGCTGTGATGTGGTAGCTACATACATTGTGGTACGCCTGGAGTATTTTTTTCTCATTTAAATGTAATCTTGCCAAACTTACGTTGAGTTATTCGAAGAAAAATGAACTGTAAGCGGTTATAAAAAAGCGGTGGTTAAACAAATTTTTAATGACATGTGATTCTAGTGATTAAATTAGTTTGGAAGAAGTCAGTTTATTGACACTATATGGAGCTGTGATGTGGTAGCTACATACATTGTGGTACGCCTGCAGTATTTTTCTCATTTAAATGTAATCTTGCCAAACTTACATTGAGTTATTCGAAAAATAATAAACTGTAAGCGGTTATAAAAAAGCGGTGGTTAAACTATGACATGTGATTCTAGTGATTAAATTAGTTTGGAAGAAGTCAGTTTATTGACACTATATGGAGCTGTGATGTGGTAGCTACATACATTGTGGTACGCCTGGAGTACTCTTTTCTCATATAAATGTAATCTTGCCAAACTTACGTTGAGTTATTCGAAGAAAAATGAACTGTAAGCGGTTATAAAAAAGCGGTGGTTAAACTAATTTTTAATGACGTGATTCTAGTAATTAAATTAGTTTGGAAGAAGTCAGTTTATTGACACTATATGGAGCTGTGATGTGGTAGCTACATACATTGTGGTACGCCTGGAGTATTTTTTTCTCATTTAAATGTAATCTTGCCAAACTTACGTTGAGTTATTCGAAGAAAAATGAACTGTAAGCGGTTATAAAAAAGCGGTGGTTAAACTATGACATGTGATTCTAGTGATTAAATTAGTTTGGAAGAAGTCAGTTTATTGACACTATATGGAGCTGTGATGTGGTAGCTACATACATTGTGGTACGCCTGCAGTATTTTTCTCATTTAAATGTAATCTTGCCAAACTTACATTGAGTTATTCGAAAAATAATAAACTGTAAGCGGTTATAAAAAAGCGGTGGTTAAACTATGACATGTGATTCTAGTGATTAAATTAGTTTGGAAGAAGTCAGTTTATTGACACTATATGGAGCTGTGATGTGGTAGCTACATACATGAAGGCTACCGGCGGTAAGCAGCGATATTCAAACTGCGTGCTTGCTTTACGGCGTTGCTCCGCGCAATTACAATACTTCACCCGCGTGAGAAGACGCTCCCGCCTGCCCACAGCCTCCCAGTGCGGTAAACACGACATTACCAACTCAAACACCGTGCAATAACGAAGCAGTTACCGCACAGGTAAGTTGGTTGCACGAGTCTAAATCGTGTACGTTCACAATTATTATTTGTAGAACATCTGCGATCTAGCATAAAGTATGAGCGCGGCTTCATGAGCCTTCATTGGAGCCGGTTCAATTTAATAGATTATTTGAATTTATTTGATTGTATTGAAATTGAAAATCGTCGGGATGTGAATATTTATGTCGGTAACAAATAATTATAAATTATAACATTTAATTAAATTTTAACGTACCTATTCTTAGTTTCTGCGCGGGAGCATGGCAAGTGAAAGCCAAGTTTAAAATTGATATACCTATTAAAGAAAACAAAGGCTCTAAGTATATTATAGTCGTGAATTGTGACTCGTGATATTCTAACACTGTAAACCCCAACCCCTACCTGTTTAAAGAACCACAATCGTAAAAAGACGCAAAATGAGTGCTTGTTTTTATAACTCTGATCTCGGTTAACGTTTCATTGATGAAACGTTACCTCAAGTCTTAAACAGGCGAGTTTAAATGACAGGAAAAATAGCAGCGACCGAACAAGCAATCACAGTGGTCGGAGGGAATCCGTCAAACGGACCGTGTAGCGTTTGCGTCGCAAGAAACGCCGGACGCGTTTTACATATTCAGCTAATGAGAGGAAAATATTCAACCATCAGAGAGCATCTAAGCATGCAGGCTCGCTCCCACGGCGCGGATCGCGGCAAAAACTGACGGACGCGGGGGGAGGCGGGAGGAGCGGAGCGGAGTGGCGGGGATCGGGGGGGAGAGGGGGGGAGAGGAGGGGAGAGGGGGGGAGAGGGGGGGGGGAGGAGCGGGGCAGCGCGCGTCCGCCGCGTGCATACTGATGCCGCGTAATTGTCGCACGCAAAAACATTGCATGATAATCGAGGAAATGCTTGCGTCTCCTCCCCGCGCGCCGCCATACTGATTGTTTTCCTCTCGCTTTACACAATTAGCGATAGCGCATTGAGACAGAGATGAATATCGCATTCAATAATTCATATGATTTAATTAGTACCTACTCTATGTTTGTTAAAAATACTGGAATCTGGAGTTGAAAGCATGGAATAAGTAGGATCTTGCTTTAAAAAAAAAGTGAATCTAAACAATTTAAGACGACATTTAACTTTATAGTCTAACAGCTAATTATACATTGTACATATATAAATGACTTGTCGAACAGAATTAGTTCTGCTGCATAGGCGGTTAAAAAGATTCGCTAGTTGACAGATGTAGAAACGGCGAGATTAGTTTACTATGGTTATTTTCACAGCATTATGCCATTATATAATAGAGGTATTATTTTACTATGCTTTATTTAGTCAGGAAACTCACCACAATCAATACAATTATTAAATATTAATGCTAGCTCGGGCGCAACGATATCAATCAATGATTTTACAACGTTAACGGAAATGCCCCACAAATCATTTGTCCTCTTATCTTACTAATATTATAAATGCGAAAGTTTGGATGTATGTATGGATGTATGGATGTATGGATGGATGGATGTTTGTTACCCAATCACGCCCGAACATCTGCATGGATCTGGATAAAATTTGTCACAGAGAAAGATTATAGTCTGAAATAGCACATAGACTAATTTTTATCGCGGAAAACTAAGGAGTTCCCGCGGGAACCAAAAACCTCAATATACACGGACGTAGTGGCGGGCATCAGCTAGTATTAAATATTTTTATGGATATTTTTTTCGTTAGGTCAGGTATTCAATCACTAATCTCCATCTTCCGTAACATTTTAGCAAATGTGGTACAAAAAGTGATGGAATTTAGATGACGAATTTATTATTATAAGCAGCCCGTTACCCGCATGCCCGGTAGCCTTGTATCGGTCGCATTGAATATTTCATTTATTCAAAAGTGGGAAAAAATTGTGGCAGGATTCGGGCGAGCGACGCGTTTGCATCCCGCGCGTCGCTAAAAACTCGCGCGCATTCAAACGATCCCCCCCTCCTCCGCGTCACTCCCCCTCCCCCTCACTCCTCCTCCCCCTCACTCCTCCTCCCGCCGCTCGTCACTGTCCACAACCTGTCCGAATGTATCTGACCCGAGAGCTAGTGGACGTGGGGTTTAGATACTCAGTAGGGCAAGGTCTCTAACTTTAAATAAACTGCTGGTTTGTTTTCCACGCTAATCTTCAGGAATTTTTCTTTTCTAATTCTAAGTTCTTTTTCAATAATTTAAAATGATTTGACAGGTTTTTTTTGAAACAATACATCTTCAGAAGATGTAGACTTTACAATGACTAGACAATCTTGCATTGTAAAGTCTACATCTCCTGATGATGCTCCGGTGTCGGGGTGAAACATGCGTCGAGAAAAGTATAAAAGTGTTATGTGGTGGTGGCATTGCTTGCTTGAGAACTTGGCTTTCTTGCTTGGTTGAAAGGTAAACGGTGCTTCGCTTGTAACTGCATGCTTGACCATACAGAATTTTTTCTGTTGGCGGATTATAGCAAAATAATTGTAATCTTTTCTTGCTAAATTTTTGACTATATACTATATAGGATATAGGGTTACAGAGAGTCAATGTAGCAACAAGCAAACAAAACTCACAGAAAAATCTTGCCTCTATGAAACAAACAAACGGTTAGACTTTTGCTACTGAGCTTTAGCACCCACCCAACCTTCAAATCACCCCATAAAGAATTTGCAGAAACCAGCAGGGTGACCACGTATCTTCTGCTTCAATCATTGTGACAGTATCAATTGTTGTGATTGGCTGAATTGAATTTATGGTAAATATTGGATAGAATCAGGCGTTACTGTGCGGAAGTTCATGATTTAGCAAGAAAAGATGACAATTATTTTGCTGTAATCCGCCAACAAGTTCCCAAGCAAGCTTGTGGGAACTTGGCTTTCTTGCTTGGTTGGGAAGGTAAACGGTGCTTCGCTTGCTTGACCATACAGAATTTTTTCTGTTGGCGGATTATAGCAAAATAATTGTAATCTTTTCTTGCTGAATGTATGGTATTGTTGCTGCGTCAATGGATTTCGTCCAATAGTGGAAGAGTGTTATCCAATCAGAGGTGATTGCGATCGTTACACTGTAGCTGTCAGCGGCAGGTTTAAATGTAACAAACGTCAGACCAAAGATCTACGTCCATAAAACTACCACCTGCTCAGCGGCTACTCCATTCACACACCCGGTCGAATCTCTACGAATTGTAATACGCAATTAAACCATATTCGCCGCAGCAAGTCCATTTTTTCCCTGGGAACCAATACAGGTTGCGTCCCACTCGGCGGAGGAGTCGTAACATTTCGTTGGGTTTTTGTCAACGGAACCAAATGTACGATCCATATTACATATGCTTAATTAAGATGTTATCACTTCAGTCTGACCTTACTTTGCAATTATGCAAGTTTTTTTTTATGGTGGGAGGAATAGACCGTGGCTGTGAGCAAAGACGAGAAACGAGAACGGGTTTAAATATACTAAGTGTCATACTTATTACCAACCTCTTCCAAGTTTTCTCGCTATTTATCTTCTGCCTGCTCTGTCATCACCACCAGGTAAGGTTATAATCTGCAGTCAAGTGCTAAATAATTTCAAAAAATTAAAATAAAGGGTTTTGCTCACTCGTAGGTTTCCTTGGTCCAATCACAATATTTTAATACTAGCTGATGCCCACGATTTCGTCTGTGTAAAAAGTAGCCTATGTCACTCTCCAGGTCCTTGTCTATACCCATGCAAAAAAACACGTCGATCCGTTGCTCCGTTGCGGCGTGATTGAAGGAAGTTTAAGTATGATATGATTTTTAAAGTAATGCCAACTACTAAACTTAATGTCCTAAACATATTGAATATTGATATCCTTTTCGTAATCCTCCCTGCGTTTAATTCATTATAGATTTAGAACTGTCAATTTAGTTTACTACAGAGATGTTATAATAGTGCAATAGACTTAGCCATGCTGTGGCTAATGCTATTATTTAAATGTGTTCAGACGTCACCCCCATAAATGTCATCCAGAACAATTTTTATGCAATGTAAAGTGAATAAAAATTTTTGTGGATTGGTTATAATAATGAATTAAGTTTGTGAGTTTTTAATACTTAAGTAAGTTTTTATACCCCATTGTATTTCAAAACCTTGTTATCTTGTTTGCATGACATATATAACCTTATATGCTATGTGCACTTGATTTACGTATAAGAAATAGTAATAATGTGAACGTTCTTGTGATTGTCATATATGTGAATTGTTAGTGTACTTAATAAATAATAAAAATAAATTCGCAGAGCATTAGAACTTGGCTGTTTTTTTTTTAATTATCAAAATAAAAATCGTTACAATTTTGGTGGGTGGCACTGCGAAAAACTACGTAGGTTTAAATTGCGTGCTCTTTCGTCAACATATTATCAGTGTTTTAAACTATTTATAGCTAGCAAATTAAAAAATAAAGACAAAACTACCTATGAATACCCCCTAATTTGCTTAAGAAATACGATTTTAAGTTATGTTTTAAATTATTCTTAGTCAATTTAATTCTTAAACTAATATCTACAATCCACACTATTTATTCACCATATTTGTTCTTAGCTGACACGGTTATTAACTTTTTATACGACTGCCTGAAGGAGTATATTGTTTTCAGGGTTCATGTATGTATGTATGTGAGTTTGTACATTCCACCATAGCTTCTATACGCCTGAACCGATTTCGATAAGTGAGGTATTGTTAGAATCCCTAGCTTATTCCGGGTGACATAAACTAATAAAATTTAAAAAAAATTGATGGGGTGACCATGGCCCCGTATTAAAGACTAAAGTTAAATTTTTTTTTCGAAAATAATATTAACTATATAATCATCATCTAGAAAATGATGAGTAGATTCCAAAAAATATATAATAGTATAGTTCAATATCCAGTGATTCACAAAAAAATATCATTTAATAAAAATGTGAATAAGATTCTAATTTAACTAGATTAATTTAGATTTTTAACATTTAGTGCGTTTTTTGGCAGGGCAGTGGTATTTTTTAATTTTGTTAATTATGACTTGTGTTGAATTTCTCTTCAGTCAAGTGTCTAATGTTCTGAGAATCTGCATCCATGTCGTTTGACTCTTATGTAACACTACAGCCCATTAACGTCCCACTGCTGGGCACAGGCCTCCACTCTCATAGGAGAGAGGGAATTAGAGCTTAGACCCACCATGCTGCTCCAATGCGGGTTGGCGGGCTTTAACGACTATTATCATGTTAGTGATAATAACCGGGACCGACGGCTTAGCGTGCTCTCCGAGGCACGGGGGTGAAACTTCCAACTTCCTAACTCCGGGCTAGTACTGGGAATTTCTAATCAGTAAAACCCGATATTTATTTATGGCCCGACCCGGGACTCGAACCCGGGACCTCGTCGGCCGCAGTCAAACATGCTAACCACTAGACCAACGAGGCAGTTATGTAAATGGTTGTCAAATGTTTTGCCCTCGTCAGTCTAACGCTGGTCGCGGAATGTGGCGGCCGCGTCAAAGGGCGGGCGGCCATCATTTAAATACATTTTAAATATCATCGCGGCTCATTTTTGAAATGCTCCAAAATCTGACTGAGATGCAAATTTTTTTGGAGCTTTTACTGAATTCATGTTATTTATTGTTTAATCTGAGGCATGGAGATCTAAAAAAAAACTACTTTCAATTGAATATTAATAGAACTGCTTAGTTGAGATGATTATTTGTGAAATGGTGATAATGAAAAAAAGCCCGGCTGAGTTTGTTGTGGGCTCTTCTCAGACCAGGGCGCGTTTGGAACCCTCGTAGCTTTAGTTTTAAGATACCGTTACTGATTATCACCATTATATTTTATAAATAACTAGACGTCAATAAGTGTAGTATACCTACCTAAATTGAATAAACATTATTTGACTTTGAAGAATAACTTGATAGAAACTTTTTTGGAGAATGCGACTGTAAAATATTAGTAATTGGGTATTTGACTAGCTGTTGTCAAATTATTTTATAGTGATTATTAAATGGTGGACGTGCCAAAAGACTTTATATCCACATCCCCTGTTTTTTTTCTATTATCCATTTAAGTAAAACAGTTCGTTGACTTTTGATGACGTTACAATTCAATATTTCATATAAAATCCTATACTAAACGCGCGTTTAAAAGTTTAAAAAAAGGACAATATCGACTAGAAGTTATTGTCAAATGCCCAATTAATTTTACTTTGTGTTTATCTATCCCCAAAGATTACAATGCAGAGCACTTTAAGAAGAATGTATTGCTTTATTAAGATATCCATGATTGTCTTGAGGGTCTTGTAAAGCATCGTGTTGGGCGATAACTGTAATGACAAGGCGAAGTTTTAAAAAGATCTGCAAGCTCTCGGAAGGTCAGATTTGAGCGAAATTGTGTTTAAGCATCATGATTAAAACGCAATTTCTCTTGTCTTCTCTTCTCTCGCGGATTTTTTGAATTGTTGGCTTACGATTCCAAAATATAAAATATTCTACTTACTGTGTGTAAAAGTTTACCTACAGAGCGCTGAGCTATCCTATTAGTAATTAGTTAGCAATTAGGTACCTTCAAATCAAGAGTCAATAGGCATCTTCTAGGCAAACACGCTCCATTTTAGCCTGCATGACCACTTGCAGGCAGATCTTACTATTTAAAAAAGAAAATTACATTGACAAGACATTATCGCTACTTGGGAGAAGCTTCTACCCAACAGGACCCCCCCGCAGTGACAACTGTAATGACAAGGCGAAGTTTTAAACCGATCTGTAAGCTCTTGGAAGGTCAGATTTGAGTGAAATTGTGTTTAAGCATCATGATTAAATCTCAATTTCTCCTGTCTCTCGCGGATTTTTTGAATTGTTGGCTTTCGAATCCAAAATATAAAACATTCTACTTACTCTGTGTAAAAGGTTACCTACAGAGCGCTGAACTATCCTATTAGTAATTAGTAAGCAATTAGTACCAAGCAATTAGGTACCTTCAAATCAGTGAGTCTTCATCTTCTAGGCAAGCTAGTTCCATTTTAGCCTGCATCACCACTTGCAGGCAGATCTGATTGCAGCAAAGCACTAGTATATATAATTTAAAAAGAAAATTACATTGACAAGACATTGGCGCTACTTTGGAGAAGCTTCTACCCAAACAATGGAGAGTTGTAACTGTCTTAATCAATTAAAACATTAGTCAAACACAAGTGCAAATGTACATCAAAATAATTCTAATGATTATGTAATTAAAATGGCACCGGAATACTCGAGTGGTGTATGTGGAAGGTTTTTGTGGTGAGGTTTACTTATGCAGTCATCCGATTGTTCGGGGGCTGTTTAATCTCGAGTGCGACCAAATCGGGTGCAGCGCCATCTTGGAAACTTTGGATCATTCAAATGGTTTGCGAGCTGGTGGACAATTTTGATTCTGATCCTATGTGTACACGTATCAATCACTTATCAATGGCTGGTAAAAGAGCATTGGGCTAGAAGCAAGAGATTTTGCATGTATCAAAAGAAAACACCGTGATAGGTGAGCTAGTTAATCTGCTACGTAATTCTGTCGATCTCCAAGCTGGCAAACATGTTTTTCCAAATTGTGCCAGGATAAAGTAAGACCAAAATGGTTTTAACTTTTGCAAAATTGTGAAAAAAAATGACTGCTGGGAATCTAAAATTCTCGAATCGTTAATCTATGAGCTGCTTACTATAGGTTAGATTTGATTATTCAGGTAGAGTACAGCAGAGGTCGTATTCTATTCAGTAAGATCCTTGCTGGTATTTCTCGGCATCTCGACTAGACAAGCAGTGTTAATTGTATTTGTTCAAAAGCCGAAACCGCATAACAGTATGAACGGATGATATAAAAAAAGTTTTTATTCTATTTTACGCCTCTTAATGTGTTTATGTAAAAACATTTATTAAAAACTAGATGTCCGCGATTTCGTCCGCGTGGATTGAGGTTTTTGGTTCCCGCGGGAACTCTCTGATTTTCCGGAATAAAAATTAGCCTACGTATTATTCGAGGCTATAATCTATATCTGTGCCAAATTTCATTATGTTCCGTTCATCCCTTCTAGCGTGATTGAGTAACAAACATCCATTCAAACTTTTGCATTTCTAATATTAGTATAGATTAGTGTTGGAAAGTGACATAGACAGTATGGGTATCCAGTTTTGGACTTCACCAGCTCTCAACCCAAAAGCATAGCTCGGCATTAGCAAAATCGTCCTGTCATAATGGCGGCACAAAAACTGAGCCCCGGCCTGCTAGCCATTGTCTCGACTTTGCAGCAGAGGACACAATGTGCCCTTTCTTGTGTGAATAATTGTCCGCTCGATTTGGACCCAGGACACGTGTCCCGGACTTTCGACACCTACTCCGGGCTGATTATCGAACTGCATAAGTATTAATTTGATCGTTTCTTTGACGCGTTTGTTGACATGGGTTCGGGCGATTGGAGTGGCTTTGGTATTGTTCCACTTACCACGCTTCTTTTACGGAAAAACCCACTTTGGTAAGTGGAACAATACCAAAGCCTGGTCGCTTCTGTCAAGGAAAAACGTTTGACTATGTACTTATGGTATTTAATATTTAATCGTTGCGATTTATTTCGTATTTAACGTTTATTTTAAACCGTCGGACTTCCGGCTTCGCTCGGATTTGAAATGAGTTACTACGTTATAGAGTCATAAATGCAAAATATTGAGGGCTTCGACTTGTACTACAAACAGCTTCGTTTCATCATTTGCATCTTTTACAATTTTTCCGGCACTAAACAAGAGAGTTAGTGAAAAGAACGAGCAAACGAGGAATTAATATAAAACTAACTTTGCTCGCTGTGTCGCAATTTGGATGAATAATGATTATATTTCAGGTAACGCTTCCTCAGTTTTACTTGATTTTCTTAGTGTGAAATATGGTCAAATCTTCAAGAGAATCTGTACACGCACTAAATATATTTCCTAATTGAAAATTCTTAATATCCCGTAGCTTTTAAAATGAACACAGATATCTGTATCAAAGGCATTAACCTCTATAGATTAGCAGCTAAAGTGTGTCATTCGCATTTCTTCAAGAGAATCTGTACACCACACTAATTATATTGCCTGATTGAAAATTCTCAATATCCCGTAGCTTTTAAAATCAACACAGATTTCTGTATCAAAGGCATTAACCCCTGTAGATTAGTAGCTAAATTGTGTCATTCGCATTAGCTCCTGTCAGGCATCGAACCCAGAACCACTCATAAGTACACGGCGCTAATCACTGCGCAGGAGAGGTCGTCATTGGTCGTTGTAGCCTGGTTAGGCGGCGATACAAGAATACAAGTCTCTAGAATACAAGTGAACTTAATTTAACGAATTAAAAAATACGACTGCCCTGCCATATTATTTTTGGAGTTAACCTCCATAAGAAGCGATTTGCATAGTCTTTGGAATCTTATTCACATTTTTAATAAATGATATTTTTTGTGAATCACTGGATATTGAACTATAGTGTTATATATTTTTAGAATCTACTCATCATTTTCTAGATGATGATTATATAGTTAATCTTATTTCCGAATATTTTTTTTTCAACTTTAGTCATTAATGCGGGACCATGGTCACCCCACCAATTTTTTTTAAAAATTTTACCAGCTTGTCACCCGGAAAAAGCTAGGGATTCTAACGATACCTCATTTACCAAAATCGGTTCAGACGTATATAACTTATGGTGGAATATACAAACTCACATACATACATACATGAACCCTGAAAACAATATACTCCTTTTTTCAGGCAGTCGTATAAAAAGTGTCATGTTCCCAAGTTTTTTTTGACGCTTTTCACCATGGAATCTCGGTCAAGCGCAAACCTTCCATGAATAAATAAAACCCACCCCTGTAATGTGGTGGGTGATGTAACTCGAGCCTGCGTTTTAGCCCTAAACACTTTCACCATCAATCATACGAGTACACCGTGACTAGGGTTGTTGCCGGGACCCACCGGGGTTGCCCTTTCGTTGTTATATTCAGAAGATGTTTATCGGAATTAACTTACATTAGAGAAGAATGGGTGGGTAATTCAGTTGGCATTTTTGGAATTGACTTTTTTATTGTTATTGAGTCTTTAATTTCCTTACCACTACAGCCTATTAACGTCCCACTGCTGGACACAGGCCTCCACTCTCATAGGAGAGAGGGAATTAGAGTTTAGACCCAATGCGGGTTGGCGGCTTTAACGACTATTATCATGTTAGTGATAAAAACCGACTGCCTCGTTGGTCTAGTGGTTATCATGTTTGACTGCGGCCGACGAGGTCCCGGGTTCGAGTCCCGGGTTGGGCCATAATTGAGTATTGGGTTTTCCTGACTAGAAATTCTCAGTACTAGCCCGGGGTTAGGAAGTTGGTGGTGTTTCACCCCCGTGTCTCGAGCCCGGGACCTCGTAGGCCGCAATCGAACATGCCAACCACTTAACCAACGAGGCAGTTAATTTCCTTATCAGTGATTAATTCTTTACAGAATTTCTAATGCTATCATATCTATTCTAATTGTTAGGAATATTATAAATTGTTTGTCCTTCAATCACGCCGTAACGGAACAAGGGATCGACTTGATTTTTGCCATGGGTATAGTTGAGGACCTGGAGAGTGACATAGGCTATTCCAGGATATTTTTATCCCGGAAATTAAGGAGTACCCGCGGAAAACAAAAAACCTTAAACAACGTGGACGAAGTCGAATAGCTAGTTACGTTTTAGTTAGACTTTACTTACCTACATGGATTTGGGGATCAAAAAAAATCATTCTACTTGACGTGAACTATCGGTAAGGAGATTATTCATCATTAAACATCATTTCAACCCTTCGGCAAATTATTAATAGAATCAGAGACCTCCTCTCAGAATGAGGAATTTTATCCTCGCATAATATTATTACAAATAGTAGAAAATGCTAACAGGAAAACTAGGTAATTTACGCTATATTTGAGATGATGTGGCCTTGGAGTAATCTAATTAATAATTGCACAAGATATTGCGTTATTCCGACTTAATTATGAATAGTTGAATCGAATTAGGCAAATGATTGATTGGTTATTGTAACTCAAACCGCGTTGTAATTAATGAAATTATATTTTTATACGAAATACAAAGGTAGTGTATACTTTAGTATAATTACTTCGACTCGTATTCAAATCTTGGCTGCGTTTTGTAAGCGAAATGCAGACAACAATAAAAAAATAGCAGACGTAACAGGTAGGTAAGGGATACATACGGACTGACTGGACTGGACAACATGTTGCGAGAAGTTCTCGTCACAGGCGAAAAACGTTTTGTCTTGTCGTGGTAGTCTGTGAGGATCATGATATACCTAATAATCGCCGCGATCAACGGCATTAGAGTGCAACATCTCATCATTGCTTTGCACCAAGCATGATTGTCAAGAGCAAACCTGCCTGTGCAATTATTAATTAAATTTTTGCCTGGTGGGAAGCTTCGGCTTCGGCTAGTTACTACCCTACCGGTAAAGACGTGTATCGATTTAGCGTTCCGGTGCGATGCCGTATAGAAACCGAAAAGGGGTATGGGTTTAATATAACTGCCATGCCCCTAAAAGGTTAGCCCGCTACCATCTTGGACTGCATCATCACTTACTATCAGGTGAGAGCACAGTCAAGGGCTAACTTGTAGTGGATAAAAAAAACAATTTTGCAATAAAAATATCTGCATAAGAGCATGCTCTCCAAGGCATGAGGAGGAAAAGCAAATGAGATTTCGGATTTTCAAATTTAGTCACTCGCCCAGTAAATCGTAATAGGCATGATGACTGATTTTGAAAAATGGTCCGTTCATGTTCGGAAGTATCTACTATTTCGAAAAAATATATTATTTCAGCACAAAAATAAGGTTTGGTAGATAAAATTGGCATTTGAAATTTAAATTTTAAAATTCACGCCAAAACGCTGTCGGTGTCATGGCGTCGTTTGTGACGTCACTATTGTTATTACCAATGTACTCTGTGCAGTGTGCAGTAAACAGTAGTGTGATCGTCAAAGCTCGAAAACGAACAATTGTGACGTCATTCGCCTCTTGGTGTTTTATCCAATATGGCGGATTGCTGTATTTTATAGTTTTATTTTATTAAAATAAATAGCGATCTCACTCGAAATAGAAAAATAAATACGTTTTTTATAATCCTTGAATCCTATTTCATTAGATAAATTCATAATTTCATTGATTCTTGGTTACTGTCATCATGCCTATTGAATGATTTGCGTTGTCATATGCTCCTGTCAGGAGCAAATGTATAAAATCTTCACTATAGGTATTTGTCTACCCATTTATTTTACTTTAGGCAGCTAGATTCAAAGATGTTCTAATGCATTAACGATACGATTTTTGAAGATTTTGATAACAATTGACTTTCTTTATGAAGATTCTTTAATCGATTTAATGTATGTTTAATAAGTCTTTTATATTTATCAAATACAGTAAATATACATGAATCCGTCAGGTCATAGAAACCTTCCATCGCCAAAGATGTATGGTGTTAAAGAATCAAGAAAGCTATTATTGAAGCTCCATTACTATTTTGAAAAGGAAAGCCGTACTTTCAATTTCTAGATGATTATATGAGTTACGAAATATCAGATAAAAGGGCACGTCACTTCACAATTTTAAAAAAGCGGTATACCTTTATGAAGTATTTCATTTTTTGCCGATGGTTGCCTGTCAATAATTATGACACTTCTTAAGTGTGCTTAATATATCAAAAGTAAAATAAATGGTTGAACGAATTATACACCTATTGCTATTGGCTAAGTTTATCATCAAGAATGTGAATCTATTAGGTATAGGTAGGCTGTAGGTGTACTAGGCTGTAGGTATTCTTTGTTTTTGTACTTAAATTTAAAAAAAAATGTATATTGACCGGGATAATCTTTAATGCTGTATATGCCTATAATTAAGTATTGCATTAGAATAGCTGTAGGAATTCTTTGTTTTTATACTTAAATTTAAAAAAATTATATTGACCGTATAATCTTTAATGCTGTATATGCCTATAATTAAGTATTGCATTAGAACTAGACATTATTGTATTATTTTAAGATTATTAATTGTTTGTGCAATATTTGTTGGTATATCAATAAACAAAAAAAAAAAAAAAAAACAGCTGGTAGCCGTACAGACAAGCTTCAATTTAAAAAAAAATTATATTGACCGGATAATCTTTAATGCTGTATATGACTATTATTAAGTATTGCATTAGAAATAGACATTATTGTATTATTTTAAAATTATTAATTGTTTGTCCAATATTTGTTGGTATATTAATAAATCAATTTAAAAAAAAAACAAAAAAAAAGATCTGGTAGCCATACAGACAAGCTGTGAACCTTGTAGGTGTTTTTGTATCGGCCTGACCCGGCGACCGGGGCGCCCCGGGCCACCGCGATTACCCTTAATTTATAACAATTATCGCGGCCACCACCATACACCCCGGGGCTCATCGCTCACAGAGTAGCCGTACCATTGCTTCAACATATATCTAAAGTGCATCGGTTTGTTTTATAATGGAGATATTCCCTCAGTCATTAGCTATCAGAGTGGGATTTTGGGAACGATCAGTGATGCTAAATTGAAAGTAATACATCTGTTAAGTTTTATAGGTAAATATATTAAGTATTAAACTGCACGGGAATCAAATCCATTTAAAAACAATTTCAGTATATGTGTAGTGTGTGCTTCAGTCTTCATAATAATATAAGTATTTAAAGCAGCAAGTAAAAACTAGGTTTGTAACGGAGGCGTTCTTAGCGGAGGCAGAGGCGAATGCGGAGGTGAAGGGGCTTTGCCTCCGTGGATGCGGAGTTAACGAAGGCGGAGGCGGAGGTGGAAAAAATATTAATTTGTGATTTATTAAAGAAATATATAGTAAAAAGTATGTATTTAAAATAGGTTGGGTACAAAGCACACTTTCTCATACAATCCTTACTGGTAATCAAAATTAAGAAGAGGCATGTTATACTTCACGAACAACATTCATGCGGCTTTGTCACCTTCCAATAAACCTCAGTTACAACTCCGCAAAAAATCGGCGGAGGCGGATGCGGAAGCGGAGGCACTATCTATTGCAAAAGTTCCGCACTTGCGGAGGCGGAGACGAGCTTCCGTTACAAACCTAGTATAATAGTAGAACATCGTCATCGTTTGTACCTTTTGGACAATTAAGGAGCTGTTAATTTTGACTTGAAGGAAAGTAAAAATAAATAGTCATCCACTGCAATCTTTGACCATTTTCTACGTTTAATATTTCTACGTTTAATAGTGTTTAAGAATATAACAATCAATTTGTTTTTATTATGATCTTCGCCTAAATGAAGTGTTCACAGCACTGATCGTTCCTAACTTTTCACCCCGGTTTAATGACGGAGTAATTAAAAACGCATCAGATTTGTTTTGATTAGTATTCTCGCTTAATTCGACGAATTAAAACATACTAACGTTAATACACGTAAGTGAGTGTAATAACAAAGGTAAGAAAAGATAACAATGAATGTAACTTCATACTATCTATCTTATAATTTGTAAACGTGACGTTGAGAAGGTGTACTATGTAGTTACCAATTTTGAATTAATTTAGTATGAGTTAAGAGTTTACTTACATGTGTCTGTTAAACTCAACGTGCGGGGTTTACATAACTGATGAACTAAATTCTACTTACTCAGGGTAGTAAGAGTTAGTATTCTGTGACTGAAGCATATCTTGCCTCCTTATAAATCTCTCAATGTATTAAGTTTCCCTTACTGTCCCGAATGAACCCTCCTGTATACGGTGTTGGATGCTGGTGGTTTTTTAACGTCAATAAGTGTACCTACAGTGTACCTATATTGAATAAATGATATTGAGTATTGATACTGCAACTGTGGAGCCTTCCGTAGCATTAGATAATCTGATACATTTTCATAAGTAGCCAGTAGTAAGTAGCCTACTAGTACTACTAGCTATCGGAAAAACGCGCCGTCGCTCGTCGTGTCGCGCCGCGTCGTATTGTACAAAAGTGTGTGTGCAAACACAGGTGCACTCTGTGTTCCTTTACTCTCATAGCCTGATAGGACGGAAAATCCGACACGACCGGAGAGAGATCGAGCGTAGGACAGACGGCTTAACGTGCTCTCCGAGGCACGCGGGTGAAATACCGCCAACTTCCTAACCCCGGGCTTGTAAGTACTGAGACTTTATAACACACACACCACATTCGAATAGGCATGATGACTGATTTAGAAAAATGGTCAGATTGTGTTCGGAAGTATCTACTATTGCGAAAAAATATCTTAATTCAGCAGAAAAATAAGGTTTGGTGAGAGGTTTGGTTTGGTAGATAAAATTGGCATTTGAAAGGACATGACCAGTAATTGCCCTCCGATTCGGGACAATGCACAGGATTTCCGTTTTTACAGTAAGGTTTAAAAATTCAAAACGAAATTATTATGGATTTATTATTCCACATAAGGTCAGGGTTCAAATGACAAAAAAAACAGTACGTTTATTGTTTAAATCTTGAGCGTCCGCTTTCCTCTTTAAGCACTACTCCATTTTGACGTTCCATTATATCCATGCCTAATAATAATCTTGTAACCCTACATGAATACCATTTAAGTACCTTAGTCATTATATTATGAATGATTTATTTTTGATCAATTAAATAGTAATGAAAAGGAAATGTATGTTTTGTTTATAATTATTTTTATTTTTTGACAAGTCTCAAACTAATAGATCGAACAAAGCATTTTGAAATACTGCGTATAAAGGAACGCCCTTTCACATTGCATATGCTGCCATCTGTGGTGGAATAGTTGAACTTGTTAACCAAAAGTAGTGAGAAATCCTTAAAAATATTTTTTAGACTCACCACAATAACTAGCGCCATCTAGTGTGGGAAAGCAGTTTTTGGTGAAACATTTTTTATTTATTTTCTCAGTTTTCAGAGCCTTCAGACTCCTGAAACTTTTTTATTTGAAAACTATAAAATATAACAATTACAATAATAAAGAAATAATACTTGAAAATATTTTTTTACTCGCTCAACACAATAAATAGCGCCATCTAGTGTGGGAAAGCAGTCTTTTGGTGAAACTTTTTCTGTTCATTTTCGCAGTTCTCCGAGCCTTGAGACTCCTGAAACTTTTTTATCTGAAAACAGTGAAATATTTCAATTACAATAATAAAGAAATCATTGCTGAACATTGATTTTTGACACCTAGGCAAGCTGCCATAGTTCCACTGGTCAAGTCCTTTAAATTTTAAAATTCACGCCAAAACGCTCGCCGGTGTCATGGCGTCGTTTGTGACGTCACTATTGTTTTTACCGATGTACTCTGTGTAGTGTGCAGTAAACAATAGTGTGATTGTCAAAGCTCGAAAACAAACAATTGTGACGTCATTCGCTTCTAGGTGTTTAGTCCATTATGGCGGATTGCTGTATTTTATAGTTTTATTTTATCAAAATAAATAGCAATCTCACTCGAAATAGAAAAATAAATACGTTTTTTTATAATCCATGAATCCTATTTCATTAGATGAATTCATAATTTCATTGATTCTTGGTTACTGTCATCATGCCTATTGTCGTCGTTCCCAGCGACCCGCGCGCTTCATAGAATCCGATCAATGACATTTTTATACCTCCATTGAGTTTGCAACGCAATAACCGTCCCATAGGAAGCTGGCCACTGATGAGGAAAAAACGGAAACATTGCATTTTTCTCATCATTTAATGAGCATCGATCCAGTGGTGTCGCCTGTCGATAGCAATCAGTATGACTGGTGATTATACATTTTTAGATTATACTTATAATTGGAAAATATCGTGTTCGTAACCATAGAGTAAACACAGAAAAAACATCCATTGAAATATCCTTAAAATCCATACTTCCTGCATAGTTCTAACAAATATTTTAAACGCGAAAGTGAGTCTGTCTACCGTGCTTTCACGGCCTATCTGCTCAACCGATTACGGAGATAGGTTGCATCCCGGAGACAGGCTGCCCTTACCGTAGCAAGTCAGAGTTCCCGCGGGATTTTTCAAAAACCTAAATCCATGCAGCCAACCACTTGTATTAAACATGTGCAAAAGATTTGAAAACAAGTTAGGTTTAAGCGCCACCATAGTGTTTAACATGGCATCGTACTTTTTTTTTGTTGATTCGCCGAGAATTTTTACCAAAATCTTTTCAGTAGAGCAAGAGCTTTCCGAACTTAAGCGAAACAGAAACTAAAAGCATCTTTGAAATCAACTAAAATCTATAGGTACTTTATGAAGTCTTTAGGTTAGGTATCAATGTGGTGGTTATGTTGAATATCGTTATCATATCAACTTTCTAACATTTACCAAACCCTCAAACAACAAAAAGTTTAGTATATGCAATGAATAAACCAAATTAATTTCCCCCGCGCGGCAGCTGAACTGGTTTTTATACTAAGCTAGGCTATAAGTAGATGAGATATTGATTTTACGTTAAAGACATTTACGTTAGTGTTACAGTGGCTTACAGATACACTTTTACGTATTTTTGTCTCATTATTCGGTAACCCGTATTCTACAAAAGTATACTAGCTGATAAATGATAAATGATTTATTTATTTCATGTAGGACAACTTGTGTCACTTATGAAACGTTAAGACTCTACCACCGGTTCGGAAAACTGATTCTACTGAGAAGAGCCGGCAAGATACTCAGCAGTTGCTCTTGTTATAGAAAAGAAAAGGTTACAACATGTAGATAACACAACACATACGTTACAAGTATTACACTGACTTGTGGGTCACTGGATGCGAGGCCGGTTGCTTCCATGCTACTTTGTCATTAATAAAATCATCGATAGTGTAATAACCTCGACTTAACAAATGCTGTTTAACACAGTCTTTAAATCTATGTAATGACAAATTCAGAAACTCTTTGGGAGCCATATTACAAAGCAAAACGAAACTAATGGTTAGACAGCTACCGAGCTGACAAAAATATAATCTGAATAACATGGCCTTATTCACACAGTATATAATAACATATTACAACAAATATTTACTTTTAATTTTCGATCAACCATAAAATGACCATGTCCCTAGCTAACTTCTATTGGCTAGGTAATTATATAATATGGTAATTTTATGGTCCATCTGGTCCCTAGCTAACAGAAGTTAGCTGGGGACCAGATGGTCTCATATAGTACTTACCAGATGGTAAATACTGTATGAGATTTGAAAACAGAAATTCTATTCTACTAATAGGCATGATGACTGATTTTGAAAAATGGTCAGATTGTGTTCGGAAGAATCTACTATTTCGATAAAATATCTTATTTCAGCAGAAAAATAAGGTTTGGTAGATAAAATTGGCATTTGAAATTTAAATTTTAAAATTCACGCCAAAACGCTCGCGAGTGTCATGGCGTCATTTGTGACGTCACTATTGTTTTTACCAATGTACTCTGTGCAGTGTGCAGTAAACAATAATGTGATTGTCAAAGCTCGAAAACAAACAATTGTGACGTCATTCGCTTTTTGGTGTTTAATCCATTATGGCGGATTGCTGTATTTTATAGTTTTATTTTGTCAAAATAAATAGCAATCTCACTCGAAATAGAAAAATAAATACGTTTTTTACCATCCATGAATCCTATCTTATTAAAAATTTAATTGATTCTTGGTTACTGTCATCATGCCTATTATTTCTCTTTCCCTCAACCATCTCTCGGTCCTATCTGTTTCTAATATAACGTTTAAACATCCTCGTAAAATATTGATTATGTCCATTCGCGGCGGGCGCGGCGAGTGATAGAATAATAAGTTCTAGATTATGAGCCTGCCTGTGTCTAGACTCTAGACATGCGATAGGGCGCTTTTTACTGGCAACCAGTTGCGACATTCCCTCCCGCCTGCTCTATACATTCGCTAATATAAGTGTGCACAGAAAGAGACCTAATGATTATCACTGAACGTGTAGATAATATTAATAAATTAATAACGCTAATAAAAACTAAATTTTTGCGGCGATTGAGACTCTGAGCCTATGGCTATGGTCATCGGACACGAAACATAGTAAGCATAGTTAGGTAGGATTATGTCTAGTGAAAGCTGACAGTTGATTTTAGATAGGTACCTATAAAACCCAAAACAACTTGGTGGTATAATGGGTTTAATAAAACTGCCGTACCAACAGTCAAGTCAACAGTCAAGCAGTCAAGTGCTATCTTGTAGTGGAATAAAAATTCAAGTATCAAGATTTAAGGGCGTCGTATTCCTCATTACTGAGGGTCATGACCCATTTCTATTAATCAAACAATAGTAGGAGTTTTCTTGGGATAATGATGCGGTGGGTTTCCACGTCCTTCCGCATAGGACTCGACTAAGAGTATTTAAATTCTTAGGTTTTTTGTAATAAGAATTCTAGTATCAAGATTTAAGGGAACTATGCGTCGTATTCCTCATTACTGAGGGTCGTGACCCCTTTCCATTAATCAAATAATGGTAGGAGTTTTCTTGGGATAATGATGCGGTGGATTCCCACGTCCTTCCGCATAGGACTCGATTAAGAGTATTTAAACTCTTAGGTTTTTTGTAACGATTATTATCAGATGTTAATAATGATAATAACCGGATATGGTATACCCGGATATGATAATAACCGGGACCGACGGCTAAACGTGCTCTCCGACGCACGAAGGAAACGAAAAGGCCAAATTTGGACGTCCAAATTCGGTCACCCATCCAGTTACCGAATTGGGTCAACGTTCCTTAACAATCGCAATCGACAGATATTATGCGTTGTCACTACTAGGCCACTAGTCCGTCATAAAAAAAAATACAGCCATTTGCAGTCTCAGCTTTTACTAGACGTCATCATCCCAGCAGATTCCACTCTACAGAAGCAATAACGAGAGTGTATATGTATCACCGTTATCAAGATTGTGAAAACCGTTAGATTGTTATCTATATAGCGAGATTGTAAACTGTCGAAAGATTACAATTTACCTAACGCATTATTTTTCGGTAGATTGTAATCTGTTAGGTAATAATCAGGTAGTGCCCTAACGTAATATCGATATCGTTATATAGATCCTTAACGTAACTTCAAGAAAGGGACAAGAAAACGTAAATACAATGAATATATTATATCAAAAATTTACACTCAGAACATTGAATGGTCCACAATCTGTCGACAGTTTACAATCTATCGAGATAAAAAGTGTTGGATTGCAATCTGACGGTCTTTGCAATTTTACGGTGACATATACACTTCCTGTATTTCCTTTCTTATTAATTTTTTAATGAAATGAAGTTTATTTGCTAAATATGGGTACACAAAGTTCTTAAAATTAAAGAGGCCCTGCATATTTTACTGACACTTCAGCATGCAAATATTTGTAACACACAATTTCAAGGGAGTGTGTAGGTATATTATAAAATGTCAATTATTTAATTATTTATAGTTATGAAAAAAATTCTAAAATTCTGAATTTGTCAATCTATTACAACTTCCATGGAAGGTTATTAAGGTAATCTGAAACAGAGTAAAATGATTTATCTCACAACCACTAAGAGAGCTTCGTTATAGAGCCTTGAAAGTTTTTAAACTCAGATTTAGGATCTACACATTTTGTTGATATGTCAGTAAGTTCACAATTTCATTATAGGTGAGTTTTTTTTTATCCACTACAAATTAGCCCTTGACTGCGATCTCACCTGGTGGTAAGTGATGATGCAGTTTAAGATGGTAGCGGGCAAACCAGTTAGGGGCATGGCAGTTATATTAAACCCCTATTCGCTTTCTACACGGCATCGTACCGGAACGCTAAATCGCTTTGCGGCATGTCTCTGCCGGTAGGGTGGTAACTAGCCACGGCCGAAGCCTCCCACCAGGCCAGACCAGGAAAAATTCAGAAATTATAAATTCCCAAATCGACCCTGCCGGGGATCGAACCCGGGACCTCCGCACGTTAAGACAACAGCGCTACACACTGCTCCACGGAGGTCATCAGTAAAATAATTTATCGCACAACCACTAAAAGAGCTTCGAGAACCTTGAAAGTTTTTAAACTCAGATTTAATTTTAATTTTAATTTAAATTTTTTAATTTTTATTTATTTAAGGACATCCAACAGGGTACACTATAATAACAGGAAAAATAAAGCTAGTTAAGAGAATAATATGCATTATTGTAAACCCACTTAGAGGCTGCCACAGCTTGCAATATTATATTAAAAACACACTATATTGGGGATCTACTCACGTTGTTGATATGTCAGTAAGTAAGTTAACAGTTTCATAATAGGTGTGTTATGATTCAGTGGGAAGCCGCTGTCGTCCGCGTCACACGCGAGGCTCACGTACGCGGACGCACTCGGGATATAATGCCCACTTTATCGCACTCCCGTCTGCGCTGTGATTTAAGTGGGATCGACGACTCACTGTCCCACTGGCCGTACATGGGAGTACCACAGTGTACCCATCGAACAGTAGGCTTCCGTTTTAAAGTGCCAGCGGAGGGTGACTTGCCCATACAAACGTAATACCACAATGATTCGTAATTCGAGAATATTTCCACCAGATTATGCGATCATTATGATTGAACTTGTATTTATCTAGGCCCCTGGATAATTATGTTTTCAAAATATTTTGCCAAAATTAAATGTAAGCGCAGAGCGTTTTGCTTGTTTTTACGACATGAATGACATGTTTTCTCCTTATTTGTATCATATTAAAACCGACGATATGTTACGTACTAATTGAACAGGAGCATAGCCTGTATTGTCAAGTTCCCGAATAACAACACGAAGTGGAAAACACAACAAGTTATCATTCATCATTTTTTGTATTTACGGAACACAATTTTTTTTTTGTATGTATGTATGTTATTAAATTATGTGTTTCCTGTATATATTATATGTAAGTATATTTTTATGATATTTATCATAAGTCATAATTAAAAAATCTATTCTCTAGTTTATAAGTACCTACTCAGCTTTATCTATTTTTCACCATTCTCACATTCTAGGGCTGCTGGAAGAAATCTCTTCAAGAGATAAGTTGTCCTTGTACATGTCCTTTAAATTTTTATGTTTAGTTTTTAAGTTTGGTACTAAATATATAAATAAATAAATAAATAAATAAACAAGACTAAACGTATAACAAATTCTGTACGCTCATATTGCTATCGCGTTTGCACGCGATCATGTGTCATCAGCCAAATAGAGATAGCAATATACCGGCAAATTTATATTTGCGGGTTGAATAGAAATTGCGAGCGGCGATCACCGGCCTCTTAAGCTGTAGATTATCCATCAATCACAGCTGCGAGGATGGGAGCAAAACCTATCTTATTAATATTATAAATGCGAAAGTTTGGATGGATGTATGGATGTGTGGATGTATGGATGTATGGATGTTTGTTACTCAATCACGCCCCAACGGCTGAACGGCAGCCCGATTCTGTAACTCAGTGGTTATCAAAAAATGAAAGCCACTGACATATATTTTATATCCATTGAAGATTTGCTATGAAATGTTCTTTCATTTTTTCATAGTAAACCTTCAATGGACAAAATATTTATGTCAGTGGCTTTCATTTTTCGATAGCCACTGAGTTACAGAATAGGGGGGCGGATCTGGCTGAAATTTGGCACAGAGATAGATTATGTTCTGGAATGGCACATAGGCTACTTTTTATCCCGGAAAATGAAGGAGTTTTTTGGCGGAAACCAAAAAACCTCGATCCACGCAGACGAAGTCGCGGGCATTAGCTAGTCAGGCTATAAAGCAATTTAGACAAAAAAGCACACTAATCTTTGATAGATCAGTGATTTGAAGCCTCAATAGCTTAACTGTCAATGAGCTGACTGGCTGACTGGTAAAATAAAATATGCATGTAATCAGGCTAGCATCTTTCAACCCTAAACCTATTTTTTTGTTATTCACTACAAGTTAACCCTTGTCTGTGATCTCACCGGATGGTAAGTGATGATGCAGTCTAAGATGATAGCGGGCTAACCTGTTAGGGGAATGGCAGTGATATTAAAGCCATACCCCTATTCGATTCAGAAGTAAGTATTTACAAATTTACGAGACAGGAACAGCGCGAATGCCTCAATGTACCAAAAATTGAGTTTATTTGTATTGTGTAAATCTACCTATTCGTTTACATTTTTAATAGGAATCTTCTAGGCAAGCGCGATCGAACCTAGGTCATCACGCTTTAATTTCATTAAGCATGATTGTCGTCAAATGAAAGCTTATTTTGCAATAAAAAAGCGCGGCCCAGAACCTAACAAATCTGGAGTTTCGAAGCGTACTTTTTTATTCAACAAACAAACTATTTACTGTACTGTGTTACATGAAGTATTTGGTTGTCATTTTTAAAAACGTCGTCAAGCTGAATTATCACTAAAAAGCAGTATTTCGATTAAACGTAAATTGTAACATTTTGACATTTTAGTATTAAGTATTTGACATTTATATTTATTTTACTGAGACTTAGAATAATTGATTTCGTTCATTAAGATTTCAGATGTTTGTTATTTTTAAAATGTTTGACTCCATTAATTTTTTCCAAATTTTGCACGCCATTATTTGGCAGATTGTAAGTTACATGAAAAGATGGTACATCCATCTTTTCAGGTAACTTACAATCATGCATTATATGATTAAACAAAAAACCATTCCTTACAACTTCATTTTTCCTTGTGAGCCAAGGAGGCTTGGTCTTCATTCATGTTCCTCTTTCGCCAAGCTGCACTGTACATTGGCTAAGCAGCGTCTCCAGTCGGTGGCGCCTAGTGGCTTGCATGTGTTACCGGCGGTCGGTGAGAACGTCTCCATAGGCCGAGTCGCCATAAACGACCAGCACTCAATTACCGCCGCAGCCGCATTACTTTCTCACTTATACTACTAGTGGTTCGCCCCGAACTGAGACCTCACAGTATCCATAAGATAGTTTTAACTATATATTGTGATAGTTAACTTTTAACATCAGACGCAAAAGAGCTAAAGAGTTATTGGAGAAACGATTAAACTTTTACAGAGCGCCATCTATTGACATCATTGTGAAGTTCTGTTAAAAATACTGAAGCTCATTAAAAATTAAATAGTTTCGTTTCCTTATAATATTTATCTAATTTTAGTATTTATTGTTCAAGTAAAGGATATAATTCAAATAATTTATCAAGTTTCCGGCGAAGCCTTTCAGAAAATTGAGAGTTCTGAGGTCAACTTCGGACGTTAGAAAATCTCCACTTTGAAAGCCCCCCATTTCGTCATTTTAGGGGAAAAATTAAAAAAAAAAAAATGTTTGTACTCTATCCCTAATTATCTTTAAAATGATGATGATCTATGTATCGATATAAAAAATATTTTACTTCGCATTCGCTTCTATGAGAGCCCCCCTGAATTAAAGATTTTTATAACTTTTTAAGTCATATTCGGCTGGAGGCCATCGGTTTACATATTATATTTAAATTTGAAGTAATTACGTTCAGTAATTCAGAAGTTATAAGGCTCTGACAGACGGACGGACGGACGGACGGACGAGTGCAAATTCACTCAAGTAGACTCAGAGACCCTAGCTTCGCTCGGTCAATTAGTGTCAACACCGACGGTATTCTGGGCTCCTTGTTACTTGCTTCTTCTACGTTTCTCATAACTCGTCGCTGTGTTGGCGATAATCTGTTAATCATTTTGTTTGAGTGATAACGTCTTCTAATATTGAGATGTTCATCAGAATAGAATAAGTGTACCGAAAAATCGTTCTGGTTTTTCAGGCTGTTGAAGCCAAAATATAGTAAATGATAATGTTTTCAAAGCATCCATTGTTATAAACGCATAAGTGTGTCCGTCTGTCGCCTTTTCCGACTCATTCTGATAACAAATTTTGACGAAATTTGGTAAAGGACGGACATGGGCTTCTTAAAATCAAAAAGTTCTTATAAGATTTAAATAAAAACCTAAATCCGTGGGTATTACCTTGTACACTGTCTTTGTTCCGTAGTGGACTCATACAATCCGTGGTGCAAAACATGCATATAGTCCCACAAACTTACCATGCCAGTGGCCAAAATCGGAACTAATTTTTATGCCTGCTTAGTTTTTGTTTTTATTAAATTTTTCATAGAAACTAGCGACACTGTCAACGAGTCAGACAGGTTTGTGACTATACAGTTACTATCTCAGAAGATCTCTGATTCATGCTTAAAGGGTTCGAAGTGCGAACTATAGGTGTGCATATTGATATACTCAGTTAACTAATAACCTATGGTCTCGCAGAACACATGTAAAATGCATGTATTTAATTAGTTTTTAGTAATAAAATGTCCTGATTGCATTGAATCACTGTCGAGTTCAGAGAGCGATTCAATAAAAACTCGATACAATATGTTAATTGTATTGCATTCATATTAAACAAACGTCTCATATGGCACTGCGGCCGGCAGCATTGCCAATTTACATAATTGACACGACTGCCACATGACCTTCCAGTAACGAAAACCAATCAAATTGCTACATCCATTGCGTTTTTATTTAGCACACGTGTATCGGTGGCCGGGTTTAAATCAGTAGTGAACGTTGTAACAGATTTGATATCGCGTGGTATACAGGTGAGGTCGGGCGCGGTAAGGGTCGGTTCCCACGGCCCTTTTGCCCTTACTCATAGTAATTAATCCATCGCAAATGAGTCGGTATTATGCGACATCTACTCAATAAATATTCTAAGCGCCCCTTTATGTGCCATATTTAGCACTTGACCACATTGACGATTGTAAAATGCGGGTAAATTATGCATTTGTATATTAATCTGACAAGTGTTCTTGGCTCTACCACGCTCTATACGAGGATTAGGTTCGGGAAAGACGTATTATGGTGATTGCACATTCTGCTCAAAATAGATTCATTTTCACAACCGCTTAAGACGATGAAAAAAAAAACGCGAATTACATAATTCAGTACGCTTGTATTAATGAACATCTTACCCTTCTTTTTTTTTTTTTTTTTAATTTTTAATATGGAAAATAATACAATAGAACTTAATGCTAGCTAGCCTAACCTAAATACGTGGCAAAAAAAATTTGCGAGATATTTCACCGCGGTGAATTGCCTCATCTGGCGACAGAAGGGCTGGCTCATTTTTTGCGCAAAGGATCAGCCTGGCTGTCCAGCGCGGAAATGCAGCCAGCATTCTTGCCCTTCTTCTTATAATGTCTCACCGATTGGCGAGTAACACCTAAAGTAGGTGGGTGTCTGACTATCAATCAGTCAGAATAAGACATACACAATATTATACGAGACAGTATATGTATAATATTATATCAGAATATATCAGACTTTACACGATGTTTAAGGAACGCGAAAAACGTAAGTAATATGTAACCTGAGTGGTACCCGTGTGGTACACTTCAATTAATAGTTACATCAAAACGGGAATGATCAAGTAATTACCTCAGACCTGTCAATTCCGACCGACATCTACACTGGCTAGCGTTGACAAAAACTAAACCGCGAAAGAAGCTTGGAGATTATAGCTTTTGCCTGTGTAGGTACTTAAGCTTGCAGGAAAATATATTAGCTATGAATTACGTGCAATATATTGTAAAAACAAATTAAAACCAAGTGTAACCTAGCTGTATTTAGCCAAGGGACAGCGAGGGTACACTAAATAGGTAATGTTTTTGCCTCGTTAATGATAATTTGATTCGTAGTCGAACTCGAGTGACAGTTTGAGCAAGTCCACGGTACTTGCCGATGCAAACGAGTGCAACATGAACACTTTTAATAGGCATGATGACAGTAACCAAGAATCAATGAAATTATGAATTTATCTAATGAAACAGGATTCATGGATTATAAAAAACGTATTTATTTTTCTATTTCGAGTGAGATTGCTATTTGTTTTGATAAAATAAAACTATAAAATACAGCAATCCGCCATAATGGATTAAACGCCAAAAAGCGAATGACGTCACAATTGTTTGTTTTCGAGCTTAAACAATCACATTTTTGTTTACTGCACACTGCACAGAGTACGTTGGTAAAAACAATAGTGACGTCACAAACGACGCCATGACACCGGCGAGCGTTTTGGCGTGAATTTTAAAATTTAAATTTCAAATGCCAATTTTGTCTACCAAACCTTATTTTTCTGCTGAAATAAGATATTTTTTCGAAAGAGTAGATACTTCCGAACATAATCTGACCATTTTTAAAAATCACTCATCATGCCTGTTCTAATGTGGTGTGTATGTTATAAAGGTCTCAGTACTTACTAGCCCGGAGTTAGGAAGTTGGCGGTATTTTACCCCCGTGCCTCGGAGAGCACGTTAAGCCGTCTGTCCTACGCTCGATCTCTCTCCGGTCGTGTCGGATTTTCCGTCCCATCGGGCTATGAGAGTAAAGGAACAGAGAGTGCACCTGTGTTTGCGCACACACTTGTACAATAATATCTCCCGCGCAGATGGCTAATCTCTATGGAGATTGTACGCCGTGGCCGAAATTCGGTCGGGAAGATATTATTATAATGTGGCCATAGCGAAGGGAACGGTGCTACGATGGCTCATTTGAAACTTAATATTATTTTAAGTGATATTTATTATTCATTTTATTTCAAGCAACGAAGCCCATATTATAAATTACATAAAACAAATAACTTACATACTTAAAAAATAAAAATAAAATATTATACGATAAAATAAAATACAACCACAAAATACTATAAGTAGGTAAATACAGTATTTAAAAAAAAAACAATACTTAAGTAATAAAAAAAGACTAATACTACGGTAAGGATTTAGCTAGACTAACAACGATGAGGTCATTACACATTTGTTTGGATTTCAAATTAGATTTCCTTTCAAGTTGCAAGTCATCACTTAACTTCAAAGTGGAGATGAGCAGAGACGCAGAGCCTTCAAGTTTGCATAATGTATTGATTTATTTGTTGTGAACACAATATTAACATGCATTCTGCCATTTCTGGCGTACAACATTTAGAATTATTAATATCAAACATTATTAAATTGGTCAATTAAATTCAAAATTATTATTACACTTAATAATGGACAAATCATACAATACATATTATCGAATCTTCTTAGGATTATTTTTTAAAATACAAATACAAATATACATGTCATTATATAATTCTTAGGTAAGTTATTGTTTTAATGATTTATAATCAAAAAAATCTTTAATTGAGTAAAATGAATAACTCAAGAGCCATTTACTGAGGGCAGGCTTAAATTGTTTAATAGGCAAGGTCTGAATATCTCTAGGCAACAGGTTAAATATTCTAATACACATAGCATGACAACTTTTTAAATAAGAAGCAGTTCTAGTTCTTTGTTTTGATGGCATCAAAACAAAGAACTGACCCTCCACGTGGCCTACGTTGTCGCGTACATTTTTTTTTTTTTAATTTTTCAACATAAACACACATTGATATTATGGGTATATACAATAGCCATCCTCTAAAAACTTTAATGTTTACGCGTGGATAGCGAGTTCCCATTGCAGTTATTAGTAAAATATATATACTTAAGCAGGTATATCGTTTTAAAAATCGTATTTCTTAACCAAATTGTAGGTAGTTTTCTTTTGTTTTTAGTTTTTGTCATGTATTTATAATAATTTGCTAGCTTTATGTAGTTTAAAACGCTGATAATATGTTGACGGAAGAGCACGCAATTTAAACCTACGTGGTTTTCGTAGTGCTACCCAACAAAATTGTATCGATTTTTATTTTGATAATAAAAAAAAATATATAAGTGAATTAAGTTTATCATTTCATAAGTTTTTCATTTTCTATGGCGTCGCTTTCGCCGCTCACCTAGGACAACGGGTCACTGCTAAGAGTTTCGCCTTTGTTTTGATGTCATCATGCTTTGAACGATACTTAAAACTAGGCCATTAGGTGAACAATTCCGCCAAAGCAAATTAAAGACACCTCGGCCGTCGCCTATACGCCTAATTCTACAGAATACTAGACTACAAATAAAGAAGCTTATAATTAGCAAAAGCAATACTTTAGCAATATTACTCATAATGACAGTTTGGTGTCACCTACCTTGGCGTTCCATAAATAAGGATTATAATTCCAAAAAACGAACGTCAACAACAATGAAACAATATGGCTGTAAGCGTTACCAGTACTATGGCCCCTGTAGGCCACTGCGAGTATTTTTTGGCATCAATGGAGGCGTAAGTAGGTACTTTCAAAGCTTAGGGTCTTAATTAAGAGTTATAAATATTAAATTGACAGCATTAGCATCAAGGTTTGCATTGGCGGCAAAAAATCATGTCGTTAGCGCTACAGAGGTACTCACAAATTAATGAGCAGTCATCGTGTGATGAGTGTGCTTCCACACGGAGGTGATGCTACGTCGCATGATGGAGGAAGCATACTTACAACATGAATCACGACCCAATGCCACCCAACGCGACTTGCAGTCTATACTTCAGCTATAATATAATATAAAAAACTAGTTCAGTTTTTTTTTTTATATATTCGAAAGTTTAGATGGATGGGTGGATGGATAGATAGATGGATTGTTTGTTACTCAATCACGCCGAAACGGCTGAACTGATCTGGATGATATTTGGCACAGAGAAAGATGCCCACGACTTCATCCGCATGGTTTAAGTTTTTTTTACTCCTCCTTTTCCTCAACTCCTCATTTTTCCGGGATAAAAAGTAGCCTATGTCACTCTCCAGGTCCTCAACTATACCCATGCCAAAAATCAAGTCGATCCATAGCTCCGTTGCGGCGTGATCGAAGGACAAACAATTAGTATGAAGTATGATTCAGCCCGATATGCCCTAACGTTAGGTCTCCGTATTAATTTGTGCGCGGCAGATTAGTTAGTCAACGAAATCCTTTTATAGCTTCACAGATTTCAATATCTTCGATCTGAGATAAAAGGAGCAAGTAATTTCAATATTAGTTAATTAACTTTAAGACAATTAATCCAATATGGTGGTCGATACAATGTAAACGCTGGTCGGTGCGTTTGTCTGTTCCGCCGAGGTTTCTCTCAGTGTGACAGGTTGCAAAGCGGCCATGATTAATGTTGCTTCGACATGCAAACCACTGCGAAACAGAGACTCGCTATATTTTTGTATTTGTATATTTTATTTCCAGTGAGTGGTGAACGGAAATTTGAAGTATCTAGTTTTGCTTTAGAATAGAATAGAATAATTTTATTTGTCTGAATATGTGTTACAATGATGGTTACAGTATGAAACGTTGCAGCATATCCAGTCAGGCGACCCTGACGTACAACTTTTTTGTAGTTAGACATTTAAATAGCATAGTACAAGTATGTTATAGTATTAGGATAACACTTCATAGGTATTACATAGAATAAATAAATAATGTCTTGAATAATTAATTACAACTAACGTCAGATTATGTAGACCAAGTGACATTCAAATTACCTAATCTTACAATAAGTCTAGGCTACAATGTAATGAATGGCTATAATGTCATAATAATAATAAATTAATAAGTAAGTATATAATGCTTCATCAATTAAAATGTCAATGTTAGAATGTCAAATATACTGAATCTATGCTTAATTCTATGTCAATAGTTAAATTAAAAATAATGAAAGTTAGAATTTATTAGAATTTAATCAGTCATTTTTTGTTTTTTAATTGCATAAATTCTTCAATAGAATAGAATGCATTTTGTGCTAGCCACTTTTTTAATGCATTCTTGAATTTAGTAATTGGTAATATAGTTATTGATTTGGGAATAGCATTATATACTTTAACACACATTGCGTGTGTTAAACGTTTAAAAACATTTAAAAAAACAAAATTAATATATAGTCATGTCCTAAAAAGAATCCGGAAGATGGGTGCTAAAGTAGAAAATTAGTACGTATTTTATTTGAAAAAGTATATATTGTCACGTTTATTAGTTTTTTTCAGCTCGCATTTTCAGACCTAGCCCAAATATTTTTTGTTTCAAAATATCTCGGGTGCTATACGTTGAGAATTACCGGTATTTACTTTGATCTGTAAATTTTTTAGGTACACCTTGTACTGCAAATTGGATTCATTATATGGAAATTAAACACAAACGAAGTTTTAAACCATAAAAGAGCATGGATCTGACCCGCTTCCGCAATGCTAGGGACATCGGTTCTTAAATCTTTTATTTTAAACTTATTAGGAAACTAAAGTAAAAGTAAAAGTAAAATATACTTTATCGTACACAAAGAAATGAAAAGACAAAAACAATTATAGTACCTACTTAATGGATACGGCACAACAGGCGGCCTTATAGCTTAAATAGCGATCTCTTCCAGGCAACCTTAGGGCAGAGGAAACCTTATGGAGGAAAGTTATTTTAGTTTGCAAAAATGCACATATCATGTTCATATTTTTAGATTTAAATATTACCAATTTCTTCAGTTTTTGATAATTCATAATTTAACTCTACATTCTTAGTGTCTATTCATATCTTTAAACGTCTTAACAGGGTCAAAGTTTTCTTTAATTTAACCTAATGGAACATACCAACTTAAATTACAATAAAGAGAAGAGAATGGTTGTAACCAAAAAGAATATCCGATGGAGGATTGTAAGCTTTTTCTTTGGCTGAGATGGATTAGTATTATAAAGCCTTTAGCTTTGGTTTCAAGCTGATTGGTAGTAGTTGAGTACTTCTTACTAATATTATAAATGCGAAAGTTTGGATGGATGTACGGATGTTTGTTACTCAATCACGCCCCAACGGCTGAACGGATCTGGCTGAAATTTGGCACAGATATAGATTATAGTCTGAAATAACACATAGCCTCCCGGAAAATTAACCACGCAAAAGAATTCGCGGGCATTCGCTAGTGTCATAATATTATGATGGCGGTGTGTGATGGCCGTCTTGGCTTTAATATGTCCATTGAAATGTTTCTCTCTTCAAAAAATATTTTTGGGGCTAATATTGCAATATCCGAATAAGCTGAATAGGCTTTCCCGAGTTTTCAGTACAACGAAGCCTCCGCGGTCTACTACAACTCGTACGGAGGTGGAGAATTTGTTAAAATTGCATTGTGGCCAGGGCGGGCGGGGGGGCGGTTGGGCCAGGGCGGGACGAGGGGGGCTACAGGCACCGGGGGAGTGGAGGAGGGGGAGCGGGGGGGGGGGGGCAGGGCCGGCACCTGCCGCAATATCCTATTTATGAATAATGTTTTATTCTAACAGCGTGCGACTCCCGGACGCCCCACACCCCCGCCCGCCCACGAACGCCTACTGTTAGGGTTGAGAATACTCACACTTTGAATACATATTTGCATACATTATGTGCTGCCATTCGAATATATTATGTACTAGCGAATGCCCGCGACTTCTTCTGATCCGTTCAGCCGTTGGGGTGTGATTGAGTAACAAACATTCATACATCCATACATCCACACATACATCCATCCAAACTTTCGCATTTATAATATTAGTAAGATTAGTAAGACAAGTTGGCTCCTTTCGGCTTTGCTATCGTGCAGGGATTTCTGAAAATTCATTTATATGGAGACAACCTAAATGATTCTAGGCCCAGCGGTTTGAGCTTATAAGGAAGTGTTGGTTTTTTTTTGTAATTATGCGCCTTATCAATCGTCGCATACGTATTTCAATTGAGTAAACAGTACACATATATTTTACACTAAGTAAACAAGCGCTAGATACGACAACATTAATTATATTCTACATTTATTGTTAAATTTTTCGTGTGTTAAAAATATCTCATAATATTCAAAACGTCATATCATATACGTTCGTATATTACACATATAATTTTATATTTCCTAAAAGGACAAATTAGTAATCATACCTACTGCGACAACATTAATTATATTCTACAATTTATTGTTTACTTAATATATACTTAATATTACTTATATATGTGATTAAATAGTATGTTCAAAACGTTTTATCATACACGTACCTCTATTATACTACACATATAATTTTATATTTCCTATAAGTACAAATTAGTAATCATACCTTCTCAGTATGTTTATGCTTTTAACAGATTTAGAAATCTGAGTCATAAGAGTTACGTGATCATTACCTATAAGGTTAAATAGAAAATGATTTAAGTAATAGAAATATGAATCATATGTGTTTCCGGTACTTATCGGTGCTAATAGCCGACGGGTATTTTATAGCGCAACTTTCGCCATAGACTTGCACCACCTCCCTCCGCACGGCCCGAGACTGTAACTCTACCAATAAATCCACATTCTTCGGAAGAATGTGTGTACTACTTGAAACTAGCGACCGAGAACTATTGCCAACCCTGTAGCTTGCTTTGTTTTACGCGATAGTACGAAAAATACAGGTAGGCATGAAAACTTCAATTGTTTTTTTATTTTTAAACTGTTGAAAACTTGATTTCTATTATTTAAAAGCAATTAATCAAGTATATTCTGGTTATAAAACAACGAATAATACCTATACTAATATATCGAGCGAATTGTCTAGCTAGGTCTGAGTGTAGGCCCAGCCTCGGTTGGGTAAAAATACCGAAGAGCTCAGTTTTGGAGAAAGTCCAATCCATGTTTTAAAGAAAGCCTACGTGCAAACCTTCAAGCTGTCAGACCCAGCAAATTTAATTTGAATACAATTATTCAATATCTTTTGTCCGATTTTTTGGTTTGTTAAGTTCAACGAGCAGTTAGTATTACTTAAAAACTATAACCCGACTACAGAAAAAAATTTAGAGACCCCCATTTTTTTGGATGTGACATCCATCATATCGATTTTGTTCGTGTAAAATGTAGCGTGTGTCACTCGGACTATAATAAAGTATCGTTTGAAACCGCATTCACCAAAATCGGTTCAGTAATTTAGGCGCTACGGTGGAACATGCGTAAATACAAACATACATACAATTTTCTACAGAACAAAATCCTTTCTTTGGGGATGTCTACGTAATAATAATATAGCTAAATGAAGGGGAGGATGGGGGAATTGCGGACGCCGAAGAAAAATAACATACAAAATTTTAATTATTAGAGATAATCAGTCTGACTTTATTGATTATGAAACACTGTTTAAACACCTACAAAATCAACATTAATTATTATATGAGATCAATCAACAACTATTAATTTTTAATCAAAAACAAATCCTTGTTTGTCCGTAATCACCCGTAGCCGTTGGGGTAAATACGGACAGCATAAGGTGGTCTCATATTATTTACAAAAGTCACAAATAAAGCCTTTGGAAGTGCCTACTATGGCAAATTTAATAGCTGTGCATTAATAGATCAGTGAGGACATTTTCCTTTTATATATTGATAATAAAAGTTAATAATAATTGTCATCTCATTTTCCTGTACTGTAGCATTTCAGTGCTCTGTAAGCTCGCTCGCTGTAGGTAGGTGGTGTCGCGGACACAGTTTAATTAATGGAATAACTCTACCCGTAGTGTTCGCCCCCCCCCCGCGACCTCCCCCCGTGCCCCCCCTCACCCCCCGCGACCCCCACTGGGCAACAACCACCCGCCCGCCCTGCCGCTACTAATGCATTCCTATCATATTATTATAACATCTATGATTTCACATGCATAGTGTTCCTTTGTTATTTTACTTAAAGTAGAAGGTTGACGACCTCCGTGGCGCAGTGTGCAGCGCTGTTGTCTTAACGTGCGGAGGTCCCGGGTTCGATCCCCGGCGGGGTCGATTTGGGAATTTATAATTTCTGAATTTTCCCTGGTCTGGCCTGGTGGGAGGCTAGTTACCACCCTACTGGCAAAGATACTACCGCCAAGCCATTTAGCGTTCCAGTACGATGCCGTGTAGAAACCGAATACGGGTATGGGTTTAACATAACTGCCATACCCCTAACAGGTTAGCCCGCTACCATCTTGCACTGCATCATCACTTACCATCAGGTGAGATCGCAGTCAAGGGCTAACTTGTAGTGGATAAAAAAGGTTCATATTGGGTATAGTCTATGTACACGTTATCATGAATAGAGTAAAAAACACAAATTTTATTAAAAATAAATTAAGTTCGAATACCAAACAATCCAATTCCAAGTCACGTACAATGAATATGGAGATATTTTTTTTTAACCACTACAAGTTAGCCCTTGACTGTAATCGCACCTGATGGTAAGTGATGATGCAGTCTAAGATGGTAGCGGGCTAACCTGTTAGAGGCACGGCCAAAACCATATGAACCAAAAGAAACAGCGTGCAGCATCATGAGCTGCATCTAACGGAGCTTTATATTTAACTGTAGTCTAGAAAATCAAAGAGTACCCTCGGGAGTTAAAATTAAAACATAAATCCACTCGGAAAAAGTAGTTAAAACATTCTAAATTTCTAATACACGGAAGTAAAATCACAAATATTCTGATTTCAATAGGTTTTTATCTAAGTGCATGTAAATTAATAAATCCCAGCCATAACATTATATGCATGAAGTGTTATTGAAAGGAATATAAACATGGCGATGATGTGTTGTCTCAGTTCTCTGTTCGATCACAATAATACACTTGTTCTAATGTTTTATTGATTAGTGTTTACGGACGCTTGGTTAGCCATGAAGCATATTATGCCTAACTTTTTTAGTATCACACTGACCTAAAGCTAAACGTTGTGCTATGGGGTGTTGGCTAAATAAATTAGCATCAATAAAAATTAATTTAACGAATTAAAAAACACGACTGCCCTGCCATATTATTTTTGGAGTTTACCTCCTTAAGAAGCGATTTGCATATATAGCCTTTGGAATCTTATTCACATTTTTTATTAAATGATATTTTTTTGTGAATCACTGGATATTGAACTATAGTGTTATATATTTTTTGAATCTACTCATCATTTTCTAGATGATGATTATATAGTTAATCTTATTTTCGAATATTTTTTTTCAATTTTGGTCTTTAATGCGGGACCATGGACACCTCATCAATTTTTTAAAAAAATTACTAGCCTATGTCACTCGGAATAAGCTAGAGATTCTAACGATACCTCATTTATCAAAATCGGTTCAGGCGTATAGAAGTTATGGTGTAATATACAAACTCACATACATACATACATACATACATGAACCCTGAAAACAATATACTCCTTTTTTCAGGCAGTCGTATAAAAACAAAGTCTAATTATTCATTTATATCAAAATGTCAATGTTCAGTTATATTCAAAATGTCGTACTAATGCCGGTAAGCGTTCTCCATTATATAGAATGACGCAATCATTTATTGAGATAATTTTGATGTCTTTTCTATACGTATTGGCGGCTTTAAGAGGTTGGTTATAGGCATTTAAAAAAATCACTTGGATTTTTTACTTACCAACTAACTGAAAATTTCCATTTTGTCTTTGTTTTTTTTTCCTAACCTAAGTAATATTATTTTACATACATATATTAAAATTATTTAGCACTAAGTCCAGTTAAAAATGTACCTTTATGATTTGTGGTTTACGTGGTTGACGCCACAGTTATTATTGTTATACTAAAACTTTACCTATGTAATACCTACTGTGTTGTTGTTTGTGAACCCGAAGAAATAAAATAAAATAAAATAAATAAATATCAATCAATCAATCTTCATTCAATCTTAAACCAAGCGTCATAATCAGAATTAATGATTTTCGTTAAGCGCAAACTGAAAGAGCTTTTCTAAGATATTATTTCTGAGATATTTTCTGAGACGCTGGGAGGACACCAACTATGAACTCAACAGTCACTGATTTCAAAAAACCAAAACATACAGTAAAGAAATATTAAATAACTAGCGGATCTTGCCGCGGACTCTGTCCTCGTGGTATAAGATTTATTTTATTCCCGCAGGAACTTCTTAATTTTCCGGGATAAAAAGTAGCCTATGTCACTCTCCACATCCTCAACTATACCCACACAAAAAATCACGTTGATCCGTTGCTCCGTTGCTGCGTGATTGAAGGACTAACAAACACACTTTTGCATTGTAATATTAGGATGATGCTTCTAATATAGTTTAAAGTATCATTATCATATTTAAAGTCTACTTATCATGATAAAGAGTGTACAGACTGCAACTTTTATTTAAATATTCAAATTGTGCAAAAAATAAGCAAAATAATTTCGTTTAACACGACGCATACTAAACACTCATCCCATTGTTCGATTAACTAATTAATTATTATTCCTTATGAGTTATTTTTTATCCACTACAAGTTAGCCCTTGACTGCGATCTCACCTGATGGTAAGTGATGATGTGATATAAGATGGTAGCGGGCTAACCTGTTAGGGGCATGGCAGTTATATTAAACCCATATCCCTAAACAGTTTCTACACGGCATCGTATACCGTAACGCGAAATCGCTTGGCGACACGTCTTTGCAGGTAGGGTGGTAACTAGCCACAGCCGAAGCCTCCCACCAGGCCAGACCAAAGAAAATCCAGAAATTATAAATTCCCAAATTGACCCTGCCGGGGATCGAACCCGGGACCTGCCACGTTAAGACAACAGCGCTACACACTGCGCCACGGAGGTCGTCAAAAATAATTGTCGCCATTGCTTCCCACCACTACCCATGGACCAGTATTACTAGAATAGAGGAGAACAGTAAAACGTGCGTATATCACTCATTAAACATTCGCAGAATTTAGTTTTTTAGCACAACATGTTTGAGTAAAGTACTGCATTATACACATTACACAGTACACATACATACGTTTTTGTGATGTTTCCTAGTATTGAATCGCTTTAGATAATATCTCTTAGTAATATTATTATTAGACACCGGTTACTTGACTTTTTGTAGGCCTTTGTTCACCCATCATATCCTCTGAAAGAATATTAAAGACAGTGGAATGATTCGATCAGATGTGATTATATTTTTAATACTTTCGTTCAAAATATTGTTATATACAGTACTAGAGGACCCCCGCGACTTTGTTCTCGTGGCTTAAGATTTTTAATTCCCACAGGCACGCCTTAATTTTCCGATGGAATTTCAACCTCTATTTTACCCCTTTGGAGGTGGAATTTGGAAAAAGCCTTTCTTAGTGAATACCTAGTCTTCACAAAGAATACGCTCTCCAAATTTCTAGGACTCCAGTCAGTCAGGACTTTGAATTCTATACATATAGATCTATTTTCCTACCTACTGGTCTAAAATATGGACAAAGGACAACCTTCATCCATATGTTAACGTTAAAAGGGTTTTAAAATAAAAAATAGTAGATATAAGAATCTATATACCTGTCCCAAATTGGTTGCCTCACTAGTCCATCAGAGTATATTATGTATCGCTTTAGCAGAAATATTACATGTAGTTGAAGTTCAGAACCAAACGCAAAGTTTTCTTTATCCAAGTATTCCCTGCTCTACCAATTTCTAATACCAATTTCCGAAGCGAAAATGCACGAGCTTAACCTTGTATGCACATATTTTAGCAAAATGGTGGAACTTTTCTCACGATTCGTTTGCGCTCTGCACCTTACATTATTATGATTTAGTGGAGTTGCAGTGCTGCAACCCCCCGGGTGGCTGGGGGGTCCCCCACTCGCCGGGGGGTTGGGTGGGGGGTCCACTCGGGGGTCGCGCTAAGAAGTCAGCGATGCTAGCAATAAAGCCGGCCATATTTCACACTTAGCGCTTAATGAGCGCGCGCCCAAATAATTGGATCACGTACATAACTCATTATTACCTCGCACCTCACTTAGGCGTGCGAATGTATCATTACTTGACCTCTCACCCCCACCCGCGACCCCCACCCGCGGCCCCCACCCGCGACCCCCACCCCCTCGCAGACCTCTGCGCGGTCCGCGCATATACAATGGAACCTCGTCAGAGTAATGACGTTAAAAATTTAGGCTTCAGAACGCAGAAAAAACACGACTGCCCTGCCAAAAACGAACTAAAAAGTTAAAAATCTAAATTAATATAGTTAAATTAGAATCTTATTCACATTTCTATTAAATGATATTTTTTTGTGAATCACTGGATATTGAACTATAGTGTTATATATTTTTGGAATCTACTCATCATTTTCTAGATGATGATTAGATATATACTTATAATCTTATTTACAATTTTCTTTTTCAAATTTAGTCTTTAATGCGGGACCATGGTCACCCCATCACTTTTTTTTTAAATTTTACTAGCCCATGTCACCCGGACTAAGCTATAGATTCTAACGATACCTCATTTATCAAAATCGGTTCAGGCGTATAGAAGTTATGGTGGAATATACAAACTCACATATATACATACATACATGAACCCTGAAAACAATATACTCCTTTTTCAGGCAGTCGTATAATAAAAAGTAACTCATGTGTTATTCCGGACTATAATCATAATACTATGATACTAGCGAATGCCCGCGAATTAGTTTGCGTGGTTAATTTTCCGGGATAAAAAGTAGGCTATGTGCTATTCCTGACTATAATCTATCTCTGTGCCAAATTTCAACCAGATCCTTTCAGCCGTTCTAGCGTGATTGAGTAACAAACATCCATCCAAACTTTCGCATTTATAATATTAGTATAGAATACATATAACCGCGGTTAATTGCCTCATCTGGTGGCCCATTTTTTGCGCAAAGGATCAACCTGGCTGTCCAGCGCGGAAATGCAGCCAGCATTCTTGCTACCATTCCATGCGGACATGATTTATATAGTAATTAGGTTAGGCTAGCTAGCATTCAGTTCAATTGTATTATTTTCATTAAAAAAAAAGTATAGAATAGATGTAATTTTGAATAGATGTAAACTGCGTCGTTGGTCTAGTGTTTAACATGTTCGACTGCGGCCGACGAGGTCCCGGGTTCGAGTCCCGGGTTGGGCCATAATTTTAGGTATTGGGTTTTTCCAACTAGAAATTCTCAGTACTAGCCCGGAGTAAGGAAGTTGGTGGTGTTTCACCCCCGTGCCTCGGAGAGCACGTTAAGCCGTCGGTCCCGGTTATTATCACCAACATGATAATAGTCGTCAAAGGCCGCCAACCCGCATTGGAGCAGCGTGGTGGGTCTAAGTTCCAATTCCCTCTCTCCTATGACAGTGGAGGCCTGTGCCCAGCAGTGGGACGTTAATGTGCTGTAGTGGTAGATGTAATTTTAGCCTTCTTTAATTATATAATATTTCCCTATACAAATGCCAAATACCAAATACATATACCCAAATACATATGCTTAAACCTTGTGATGGAATTTCATTAGGTTAAAATCTAACCTATGCATATTAATCCTAGGACTAGTGTTTCAGTCTTTGATTATTTGACAACTAAATAAGTTATTTTATCGAATTTACTTAACAAATTACTCAGTTGAGATTTTATATAACTCGGTTTCAAGACTTTTCCCGTGGGTTAATCAAAGAGAGTTGAATGAAATCCGAACACTGACCCCTCTCTGAGATAAATTACTACATACTGTGATAACATCACAATAGCATTAGCAGTAGAGATACAATAGGCATGATGACTGATTTTGAAAAATGGTCAGATTATGTTCGGAAGTATCCACTATTTCGAAAAAATATCTTATTTCAGCAGAAAAATAAGGTTTGGTAGATAAAATTGGCATTTGAAATTTGAATTTTAAAATTCGCGCCGAAACGCTCGCCGGTGTCATGGCGTCATTTGTGACGTCACTATTGTTTTTACCGATGTACTCTGTGCAGTGTGCAGTAAACAGTAGTATGCTTGTCAAAGCTCGAAAACAAACAATTGTGACGTCATTCGCATCTTAGCGTTTAATCCAATATGGCGGATTGATGTATTTTATAGTTTTATTTTATCAAAATAAATAGCAATCTCACTCGAAATAGAAAAATAAATACGTTTTTTATAATCTATGAATCCTATTTAATTAGATAAATTCATAATTTCATTGATTCTTGGTTACTGTCATCATGCCTATTATATTAGGTAAAGAATGTAACACGTTGAAACAACGAACATTTCGACCTTTTTCTGACCTTGAATACAGTTAAGGTAAGTCTATTCATTTTGGAAATTATTAATATTGTATGAATGCATGATTATTAAAATGTCAAACATCAGGTGGGCGAAACGAACAATGACATTTAAATAATTACTGTCAAAAGCGAAATTACAATAATTCCAATTAAAGAAAGCGCACGCGAGCCTACATACGCTAGGGATGTTTCAATACAATTAATCGATATTTAGGAGTCGATAAACTGTAGATAGTTCAATATTATCGTTAACCTACCTGATTTTAATCGATATTCTCAAATTCTACGTTTGTTATAATTTATAGTTTTGGAATACTAATAATAATCAGAATAACTGCCTCGTTGGTCTAGTGGTTAGCATGTTCAACAGCGACCGACGAGGTCCCGGGTTCGAGTCCCGGGTCGGGCCATAACAAGTATTGGGTTTTTCTGGCGAGAAATTCTCGGTACTAGTCCGGAGTTAGGAAGTTGGCGGTGTTTCACCCCCGTGCCTCGGACAGCACGTAAAGCCGTCGGTCCTGCGCCTGATCTCTCTCCGGTCGTGTCGGATTTCCGTCCCATCGGGCTATGAGAGTAAAGGAACAGAGAGTGCACCTATGTTCGCTCACACACTTGTGCACTATAATATCTCCCGCGCAGATGGCTAATCTCTCTGGAGATTGGCCGCCGTGACCGAAATTTGGTCGGGAGGACATTATTATTATTATAATAATCAGAATTTCAACAGCATCACTTCCACTTCGGATTACATAGTTACAATTAGATGTAGATGTAGATTGATATTTAGGTATATTGTATTACCACTGTTCTGTTAACTTAGTTGTTTAGGAGGAATGTGCAACGTCCACATAAACTCATGCGAGTTTCAGGACGTGAAGTTAAATAAGATATGTAAAAGTTATTTTGTTAAATTAAATAAATAAATAAAAATAAATAAAAAATTACTTTATTTATCTAAAATATAAAATTATGTGACGCCAATCCTATAAACCGAATCATACAAAAGAATTGGTAGCCATCATTAAGTCATACTAGTTAGACTGAGATATGTATACATGTATTTTTAAGGTTTTTTTCAAAATATTATAAACGCTGATCACTTGAACGTTTATCAGTTCAGTTTAAACTAGCTCTTAAATATACTTAATATTATAAATGCGAAAGTTTCGATGGATGTATGGATGTATGGATGTTTGTTACTCAATCACGCCCCAACAGCTGAACGGATCTGGCTGCAATTTGGCACAGATAGTTTATACTCTGGAGTAGCAAACCACTACTTTTTATCCCGGAAAATTAAAGAGTTCCCGCGGGAACCACAAAACTTCGATCCACGCGTAAGAAAATGTCGCTTAAAAAAATGTAGGTATCGATATCAATGCCATCCCTAGTGGCCGCGGCGTTCGTGTTATTCAACTTTAGCATTTACTCACGTTAGCATATTCATGCGTCTATAATTTCACCCTTTCTTTCCAATGCATATGGAAATAGAAGAAAGTTCTCTCGACTGAAAAACTCGCTGCTACTGTAATTGGCAACTCCGCACTTTTTGCTGTTCACTCACCCACCGCTCGTTAGACGCGATCACTCGATTAAGATACCTCGATATCGATAAACGGGATCTACTATCTACTGTATAATTAATGCAACTTTGAACAGTTTCAATATATTATGTTTATTATGTTTATTTATTATGTTTTTTTTTGTTTTTGATACTATTATAATTCTCATTATTTAATTTCTTTTTATAAATGTTTTCATCGAGTAAACGTTAAAAACTTAGAAAAAGAAATGTAAAATAACATGCACTGGAATCATGGTCTTTTTTGTTTTTTTTTTTTATAAAAAACTAGTTTCATGCGTTCAGATGACTTTTCATTTATAATAATACTATGGTGTTTTTGAAAAAAATACAAATAGAGGATACTATCTTTTGGACATAAATAAAAAGATATCACGCAATGCTGTTACATTGCGTGTAACCAGTCTACCAGTATTGGTAGGTACATGATTGGTTAATAATGATGTATCAGTAATAGTAATAATAATAAAGCCTTTACTACTGAAAAAATACAAAACTTATAAACTATTCTACATACTTACTCATTTTAATTGTTAAATAACTAAGCCTACTTATTTTACTTATCACTATATTTATTCATTTTACATTATATTTACAATTTTTCCCTCATTTTCAGTACGCCCTTTGGACGAAGGCCTCCTCCAGTCGTTTCCATATTTCTCTCTCTTGTGTCAGCCGTTGCCATGTTGCTCCCATTATTTTAACAAAATCGTCACTCTACCTAATTCTTTGCCTGCCTCTTGATCTTTTACTATCTCTTGGGTACCACTCTGTGTCTCTTTTAGCCTATCTATCTTGGTTTTGTCTGCCAACATGTCCAGCCCACTTCCATTTAAGTTTCCTTATTTTTCCTTTCACATCTTCTATGTTAGTTTCTTTTCTTAATGAATCATTTGCTATTGTATCAGTAGGTGATTTTAATTATGTTAATAAAGTATCGATATTGCGGACGGCATGCCTAGGCGCAGCTTGTGGTCTAAGCTCTACCTTCATCATTTTGTGTGTTTGTTTGTTTTTATTGGGGCTCATTTCTCCGACAGAGAAAATGATAAATCTCCTCGCGTTATATATATCCGTGAATTTTAATTACTCTCGTATTAACTAACAACAGTTATGACGGCGCATTAATCGTTCGTTGCACTGCGCTTACATTCAATTAATTTCTAGTGAGCAAAGTGCTCTATTGTATTTGAATTCTTGCCAAATTGCACACGTGTATCTGTTGTAGTATATAGGAAATTTTAAGCCTCAATATTTTTTAGTATCGACACAAGTTTCTTGTCTTCCAGAAAATTTCTAACTCCCTATATCGAGAAACAAAGAGTCACAGTAAAATCACCGAAACATTTATAACAATAGAAAATTCGAAGAAGTCTGACAGGATCTTAAACACCTAACCAACGGTCGAAACCGCTGGGCATCAGTTACTTACAAAAATAACGTGTTAAATTTAGCATTACTTTACAACAATCGTATTTACCATGATCGTATACTAATTGAAAAAAATGGTTAAAGTTAATGTATGCGAGACGATAAATGTAACAATTTGCACAAAACAAAGAATTTCTCTCTCTCTTTGTAATTATATGTTTGTATTTATTTTTGTGTGCAATAAAAAATACAATAATAATAATAATTTCTTTAGCAAGAAAATATTACAATTATTTTGCTATAATCCACCAACAGAGCAAAATAATTGTAATCTTTTCTTGCTAAATCATGAACTTCCGCAAATGAACGCCTGATTCTATCCAATATTTAAAGAATTTCTTACCAAAATTAAAGAATTAGTTCACTTTTACCTTAACAAAAGGACCTTTTACCTTATCTACGTCGCTATTATAATTAAGTAACGCCTGATTCTATCCAATATTTAAAGAATTTCTTACCAAAATTAAAGAATTAATTCACTTTTACCTTAACAAAAGGACCTTTTACCTTAACTACGTCGCTATTATAATTAAGTAACGCCTGATTCTATCCAATATTTAAAAAATTTCTTACCAAAATTAAAGAATTAATTCACTTTTACCTTAACAAAAGGACCTTTTACCTTATCTACGTCGCTATTATAATTAAGTAACGCCTGATTCTATCCAATATTTAAAGAATTTCTTACCAAAATTAAACAATTAATTCACTTTTACTTTAACAAAAGGACAGACTACGTCGCTATTTTAATTATTAAAAATGCCATGACAGTAACTAGCTAATGTTGTACCAACAGCTAATGAGTCCGGGGTCCCGTTACGGTCGCAAATTAATAGTTTCTTGATAACAGTTGAAATTATGGCGTATTATTATATCCGCCACGGTCTATCGACCGGAACAACGGTGAAAGTTGCGGGGAGTGTTTGCAGGATCACACAACACACGGACAGACGGACAGTTAGTGCCGGTTCACGGCCTACCCTCCCCGGACCGAATACACGCAGTGAAAAACACGAGCAAATCCGAGTAATGACAGCTAATGAGAAGCAGTATTGTAAAGGTTGACCTAAGAGGTTATGTACTTGGAAGCCATATCCATCTATTTTTTATACGACTGCCTCAAAAAGGAGTATATTGTTGTTTTTTATTCCCTCGGGAACTCCTTAATTTTACCGGCATAAAGCGTTGCTTGTGTCATTTCCCGGGACGTAACTTACCTCTATTTCAAATTTTATCAAAATCGATTGAAAAGATGGGCCGTTAAAGCATAGCAGACATACAGACACACTTTCACATTTATAATATTGATGATGAGTATCATCTAGGTTTATTTTTATACGACTGCCTGAAGAAAGGAGTATATTGTTTTCAGGGTTCATGTATGTATGTATGTGAGTTTGTATATTCCACCATAACTTCTGTACGCCTGAACCGATTTTGATAAATAAGGTATCGTTAGAATCCCTAGCTTATTCCGGGTGACATAGGCTAGTAAAAATAAAAAAAAATTATGGGGTGACCATGGTCCCGCATTAAAGACTAAATTTGTAAAAAAAAATCTAAAATAAGATGATGATAATTATCATCTAGAAAATTATGAGTAGATCCCAAAAATATATAACACTATATTTCAATATCCAGTGATTCACAAAAAAATATCATATAATAAAAATGTGATTAAGATTCTAATATAACTAGATCAATTTAGATTTTTAACTTTTTAGTTCGTTTTTTGGCAGGGCAGTCGTGTTTTTAAATTTTTTATAATTTACACCTTTACATAGTTGTATTTTCATAATTTTTTTATTAAGTTTAGTGCGTTTATTTCCTTCGCTTAATGTTGTATTTCATCATTAATAAATAAAAGGTACTTGTAGGTCTTTGATTTTGTATTAGAATATGTTCTATTTATTGGATTACCTGCCAGCGCTTAAAGCAATACTTAAGCAATATTACTCAAATTGATTTTGAGTGAAACAGTTTGATGTCACGTTCTTTGAAGTACTCAAAATAAGGATTATAATTCTAAAACACGAATTTCAACAATAATGAAACAATATGGCTCTGGTTGGAAATCAGTGCTGTGGTAAAAAACTTTAAGCTTTGTCATATAATTAACCACTCACTTTTTTAAATTATTAACTTATATCAGTACTATAGATTTATCGTGATTAGATTTTTAATTAAATTTTTTTTTTCAATTGTTTTTTTTAAACCGTGTTGTGTTGTTATCAAGATATTATACTTTATCCATGATATTATACTTTAGCAGCTAGACTAATTTAGCTGAAGCAGCTAGGCCTTTTAAATAAAAATCACGGAGATATGCACCGACATACATAAAAAAAAAAGATACGCGCTGATTTCAGAACCTCATTTTTTGGATGTCGGTTAAAAATAGGTAAAACTTTTACAAGTATTTAAGGTATAGGTAGGTATTTCTGATATACTAGGTAGGTTTATTTCAATAGTTCCATCTGAATTAAAGTTCAACAATAAAAGCATAACCGTGAACATTATTGAATGTTAAATTCAAACAACCAAAATATAACTAGAAAGTGAACAAATTATGAATCGTTTTGTTTGGTTGCGTGATACGTCAGGGTGGCCTTTGAACTGATGTGACATTTAGCGTAACGGCGGTTGTTTCTGTCATCCCATTTTTAACTTTATCCTCTTCACTTAAAGGTACACTTTTCCAATTGAGTAAGCGGGCATGTTTCGGCGATTCGACCAGTGATATCGACACGGCCGGTCGATTCATTAGCGACCCACTTAAGTGGCGTAAATAAGCCGAATTAATTTCATGTCACATTATTGCTTATCTTTGCACATTTAAAGGTGTGAAAATTAAATGGCTCTCTTATCAGCGTTTATATTAACTATATTAATTAATTTAAGGTATTATTTTGTTGTACTTCCATGTTATTTTGCTGACCTTTATAACTTTGAAATTAGTTTTAAACTCCCTGTTTTGACGGCCGAATGAAGCACAATTCGTTTTAAATTTACACGTACTTCGTACACGTGGATTAATGGATTTTTAATTCAATTCACGCTGACGAAATCGCGGGTATCATCTAGTAAAGTCCTGACTGACTGACTGACTGACTTATATATCAACGCACAGCTGAAACCACTGATCCTAGAGACATTTGGAGGGTATGTTCTTTGTGAAGAGTAGGTATCCACTAAGAAAGGGTTTTCCGAAATTCCACCCCCAAATGGGTAAAATAGGGGTTAAAAGTAAGTATGAAAGTCCGTCGTTTTTCAAGTTATAGCCATGAAACTTGATATTTGAGCTACCGATTTAATATGAATAAATACGTGTTTCGTCATTTTTAAAAAATTCTTACCCCAAAGGGTTGAAATAGGGGAGGAAAGTCCTTTATTTTACAAGATATTTTACAAGTTATATCGATGAAAATTGTTCAATATGAAAGTTGAAATCAGAAATTGTACGCGGACGAACTCTAGTATCGTGATAAAAGTAGACGTTGAGACATAAGTAATATTTCAGTGCAAGTGCGAAGTCGTTTCATCTCTGGACAGACGCCAGCTTCCCTCTGTTGCTCTGCTCTGCCGGATTACATTGTGACGTCTTCCTCTAGAGCACGTTTGAACACTTGTGGTTTTATTAAAGTAATGCAAGTAATAATATGTAAGTAATGGACGTCAATATGTGTACCTAATTTGAATAATTGAATTGGATTGAATGCCTGAATACTGGTATATCATACCTCCACTAGATCATAGAGTCTCTGACTCATTCTTAATATATATAAATCTCGTGTCACAATGTTTGTCCTCAATGGACTCCTAAACCACTTAACCGATTATAATAAAATTCGCACACCATGTGCAGTTTGATCCAACTTGAAAGATAGGATAGCTTACATCTTAATTTATAGCCGCAATATTATTACCTACAAATGTTTGCGAGTCAATGGTCACTGAGGGTCGCCATATTGATTTTAGTTGGTTTTGAAAAGACAAGGCGACAACGTCAGGTGCGTAACGTTTAAATGAATATGTATAATAATAAGTTATAAAGATTAATAATATCGCAGTGCTTAATGTAAGACCTGATTTTCTGCCCAGTGCCCACTGCCTACATTGGGTATGGATTAATAATTATGATTATTAGTGCTACCCGTGCGAAGCCGGGGCGGGTCGCTAGTAATATATGAAAACGATTGAAGATGTAAGTAAGTAGATATTATATCTCATTAACTATTCAATTAATTTATATTCAATATTCTACCTATGGCCCTGAGAACTAAGAAACTTAAAACACGCGTTACAAAACTTGAAAAAGATGTGTCATGTGCCATCTCACTGGGCCCTATAGCCCTGTAGATGCTGCCATGACTCTAGGACAAATGTTAAGACTAAACAGTCTACATTCAAAATACAGTGATACATTATTATTTCATAATATTAGGCCATCATTCTTAATCATAGGCATTTTCCTAATATTTCTTCCTATTTGCCCACCGCCAAGCGATGCCACGTAGAAACCGATTAGGGTGTATAACTATTATACATACCCCTATCAGGTAAGTCCGCTTCAGTCTTACAATTCAATTTTTTTTTTCAATTTATTTAAAACATGTAGGACATACAGGTGTCTCTTATGTTACGTCATGTTTTGTCATGAAAGTAGATTCTGCTGAGAAGAGCCGGCAAGAAACTCTGCTTCATCGCTTACCACCAGGTGAGATCGCAGTCAAGAGCTAATTTATATTGTTAGTATAAAACAACAATTTTTATTTCGCTGTGCGTGTTTCCGATAACTCAGGGCTGTTTTAATTTCTGAACCAAAAAGTTATTTACTTTTTAGAAATATGTAATTCTTATTCTACGTATTAGCATTCCAGACAGCTAGACAGAAGAAATATTTGCTCTTATATTTATCGAGGCAATAAGTTGTGGAGTGATGGTCGCCGGCCGCTGTGCTCGTAAATACGGTGACTTGTTTGCTTGCATTATCTCGATGTATCTTAGACCTATCCTGGGACATAACTATTCCAATATTTAGGACATCACCATCAATAACTGGATCAAAGTCAAAGTCAAATAATGTTTATTCAATTTAGGTAGGTATACTACACTTATTGACGTCTCGTTATTTATAAAATATAATGGTGATAATCAGTAACGGTATCATAAAACTAAAGCTACGAGGATTCCAAACGCACCCTGGTCCGAGAAGAGCCCACAACAAACTCAGCTGGGATTTTTTATCAGTATCACCATTTCTTAAGTAAGCAACTATCAGAGCCATTAGATTAAATCATTGCCAAGCTTCCTTGTCATTTAAGTAATCCTTTACATGGTGAGAGGATTTTTTAATGAGTTTTACATTAACTTTGAACTTATTCAGAGACATCTTCAGCATGTCTTCTGGGAGCTTATTGTAGAAGCTGACACTGTTTCCAACAAATGATCTGGATTCTTCATGACTAGTCTTACTCGATCACTTTGCAATAATGCTTCGTAATGCCAATAATCAACGACCCTGAGGTTGCTCCCGTGGAGTATGTGGAGTGTGTTTTAGAAGATTTTTGTGGTTTACATTAATTCTTTATTGAAAATTCGTGAATACGTGGATACTTGAAAATTTGAATTTCGTAATTTTTAACAAATTTCGAGACAAAGAAGAAGGTTCAGAAGTCGATATAAAATTTTTTTTATCAAATTTTATTTATGATCTGATTTAAATTTTTTTTTCGGGACGACAGAATTAAAAAAATCATGTAAAACAAATCTATGAAAACGATATTGAATGTTTTTCTTTCTCAGATAATATGGTGGGCACTGAGCTGCATTGTTATAAGAGCTTGGTAATGAAATAATATTAGCTATATGCCGCGTCACGACTCCGCTCGCCCGCGTGCGATACACGCTCCGATACACCGAGACTTATTGATTCACTGCCAGGGCTTCCACCAACTTTTGTAGCCCTAGACTTACAGCCTATCTTAGCCTAGTTTATTTTGGTTACTTTCACAGCATTATATCATATGGTATATTACTATGGGGTAATGCTGCAGATTAGTCTGTTTTTGTGCTGCAGAAGAGGGCTGTTCGAGCCATATATGGGACCAAGACAGTCACTAAGAGATAAATTTAAAGAAATCAATATTATGACAGTGCACAACCAATATATATATGGAAATTTAGTATACGTGCATAAGGATTACTTAAATGACATGGAAGGTTGGCAATGATTTGATCTAATGGCTCTGATAGTTGCTTAGTTAAGATGATTATTTGTGAAATGGTGATAATGAAAAAACAAACCCGGCTGAGTTTGTTGAGGGCTCTTCTCAGACCAGGGCGCGTTTGGAACCCTCGTAGCTTTAGTTTTCAGATACCGTTACTGATTATCACCATTATATTTCATAAATAACTAGACGTCAATAAGTGTAGTATACCTACCTAAATTGAATAAACATTATTTGACTTTGACTTTGACTATCTGGTGGTAAGTGATGAAAATGAAATGATTTACCTTTTTCACGTAGGATAACTTATGCCATTTATGATAAGTCGTAAGAATCTATCACATGATGCTGTGATATAGATGATAGATGCAGTCTGAGTTGGTAGCGAGCTTACCTGTTAGATATATGGTAGTTATAATGTTAAGCACATCTGCTTATACACGCCACCGTACCAGAACGCTCAATCACTTGACGGTACGTCTTTGCCGCTGGGGTGGTAACTAGCCACGGCTGAAGCCCCGGACCAGCCCCCCTATTTTGTAACTCAGTGGCTATCGAAAAATGAAAGCCACTGACATAAATATTTTGTCCATTGAAGGTTTACTATGAAAAAATGAAAGAACATTTCATAGCAAATCCTCAATGGATAAAAAATATAAGTCAGTGGCTTTCATTTTTTGATAACCACTGAGTTACAGAATAGGGCTGCAGATCAGAGAAAAATCAGAATAAATTTCCAAATTGTCCCTGCCGGGGATCGTACTTGTAGTGGTAAAAAAAAAGAGTAAAATTGATTCATATTAAACTTCCTGTTTCATGAGATATAATGGCAAACAGTAATAATGCTAACACTTGTTTAAATCACAAAATCTTTTCGCCTGCAACTTACAACGGATCCTAAGTTTAGATATCTGCAGGTTGGCAGCCCTGACGCCGCAGAGAGCGAATTACGACCAATATTATCACTTAATTTATTAAATTAATTAAAAGTTTACCACAGGAAGATGATATTCTCATGAAATTGGTGCGCTATCAAAGCTCTACACATTTTTTTTTTATCCACTACAAGTTAGCACTTGACTGCGATCTCACTTAATGGTAAGTGATGATGCAGTCTAAGATGGTAGCGGGCTGACCTGTTAGGGGCATGGCAGTTATATGAAACCCATACCCCTATTCGGTTTTTCGGAACGCGTAATCGCTTCGCTTGGTAACTAGCCACGGCCGAAGCCGTCACCAGACCAGACAAGGAAAAATTCAGAAATTATAAATTCCCAAATTGCCCCTGCTGGGGAACGAACCCGGGACCTCCGCACGTTAAGACAACAGCGCTACACATTGCGCCACGGAGGTCGTCACAGATGAGATGATATATTCTCATGAATTTGGTGCGCTATCAAAGCTCTACACATGGAGTTACGCTTCAGCACTCTACCGATGATATTTTAATTCTTTATTATTCTTTATTCTTTATAAAAACATACCAGGGAAGACTTTACAGTCGCCCAATTCATCTTCCCTGGCTACAAAATTACCTACAACTACCTACAACTACAAATGTTCACTTAACTAAATGTTTACAAATAAAATTACAGTACAAATATAATTAAAACCATGACAATAAAAAATTACCAGCTAAATTATTTTTACAAAAGGCTTTATTTGTTTAATGAGTCTTAAATATCTAATAGTCTTTAATATCTAATTCTATGCACTCTACAAACATTTTTAGTCAGTTAGAACTAAGTAAGTACTAGTAAAAACGGTATCTGAACAGAACCTTTGAATGCGCAACAGCAGCGGCTTATCGATCAGGAAATAAAAACCCACTGCATACAATTACAAAACTTCTAAAGTTTTTTCAAAAAAAACCTGCCAGAGTTTGCTTGGATAAAACATAAAAATATTTGAGCGCTTTCATATTATATTAATATTACTCAGTCAATTTCTCATTTTACATTAAACTAGACACAAAGCGTCCAAATATTTGTCTGTCTATCAGTCTGTCAATCTGCTACACTTTCAATGACCATCTCAAAAGATTTTAAGAAATTATGTACAGGTCTTTTTTATCCCGAAAATTAAATAGTTCCCTTATATAAAATACTTATGTCTTTCTTCGGGATACAATCTCTGTACCAAATTATATCAAAATCAGCGTAGCAGATACAGAGACAGACAAATAAAATTACACTTTCGCATTTATGATATTAGTATAAAAGTATGTACCTATTATGCATGTGTAATTAGGTACCCATCTTAATTTGAAGACATAATTTACATACAACATAATTTGATAAATGTATATTCAATTATGAATATACTCCCAAGCTTGTCTAATGATGCAAATTACTCATTATCAGCTCAGCCAATCGGGGACTGTATTATTGATTTATTTGTTGTGAACACAATATCAACATGCATTCTGCCATTTCTAGCGTACAACATTTAGAATTATTAATATCAAACATTATTAAGTTATACTAATTAAATTATTTAACAAAATTAAATTGGTCAATTAAATTCAAAATTATTATTACACTCAATAATGGACAAATCATACAATACATATTATCATATCTTCGTAGGAAAAAAAAAAAAATATATTTTTATTTTGAGTAGGGTTTAACAGTTTAGCAGAAGAAATCCTAAGCACATCTCACTCTGTGAGAAAAAAGTAGATTCTAGATAAATACCGCTACGCTAGTTCGAAGCAGTAAAATTCCCCGCACATTTACATATTTTTTTTTTAAATTGAAAATAATACATTAGAGCTTAATGCTAGCTAGCCTTACCTAATTTCACTGGTAAGATTTTGAACCAAAGGACATGACCAGTAATTGCCCTCCGATTCGGGACAATGCACAGGATTTCCGTTTTTACAGTAAGGTTTAAAAATTCAAAACGAAATTATTATGGATTTATTATTCCAAATAAGGTCAGGGTTCAAATGACAAAAATAACAGTACGTTTATTGTTTAAATCTTGAGCGTCCGCTTTCCTCTTTAAGCACTACTCCATTTTGACGTTCCATTATATCCATGCCTAATAATAATCTTGTAACCCTACATGAATACCATTTAAGTACCTTAGTCATTATATTATGAATGATTTATTTTTGATCAATTAAATAGTAATGAAAAGGAAATGTATGTTTTGTTTATAATTATTTTTATTTTTTGACAAGTCTCAAACTAATAGATCGAACAAAGCATTTTGAAATACTGTGTTTAAAGGAACGCCCTTTCACATTGCATATGCCGCCATCTGTGGTCGAATAGTTGAACTTGTTAACTAAAAGTAGTGAGCAATACTTAAAAATATTTTCTAGACTCACCACAATACATAGCGCCATCTAGTGTGGGAAAGCAGTTTTTGGTGAAACTTTTTTAATTAATATTCTCAGTTTTCAGAGCCTTCAGACTCCTGAAACTTTTTTATTTGAAAACTATAAAATATAACAATTACAATAAAGAAATAATACTTGAAAATATTTTTTTAGACTCGCTCAACACAATAAATAGCGCCATCTAGTGTGGGAAAGCAGTCTTTTGGTGAAACTTTTTTGTTCATTTTCGCAGTTTTCCGAGCCTTCAGACTCCTGAAACTTTTTTATCTGAAAACAGTGAAATATTACAATTACAATAATAAAGAAATCTTTGCTGAACATTGATTTTTGACACCTAGGCAAGCTGCCATAGTTCCACCGGTCAAGTCCTTTGTATGTGTCAGCCGAACCAACGGCACATCCCAAAGTTGTTGTGTGAAACATTCTTTCGGGATATGGTCATTGGGACACCTGACCTTCCAACTCTCTCTTTGCATAACTCGACAAATGTTTGACGAGAAGTAGCCATCACCGCATAAAACCTAATGTAACCTAATGTAACATATTTTTCAATACACTTGCCCGAAAAATGCACTTACAGAGGCAGTAAACAGGGCTTGTAAGTTAAATTTACTGCCTGCGTGCAGTAAATATTTACTGCCCTCGTGCAGTAAATTTGCAGTTTTTAATTTTAATTTTTTAGTCCACGTTACTTTTAAATAAAAAGTTTTCTTGCAAGAAGGTATATGAGATATACTTTTTTTTTTTTTTTTTTCGAGGGGGAAATCTTCTGAAGATACCCGATGTCCTGGGGGAGATTGCAGGTAATGTGGGATTTTTACCCACTAAAACCCCCTCGGTGGCCATCCTCTGAGCATAATGGGAATCTCCGGGAACTCTCAAAGAACATGCGCCGGAGACTCCCTTGCCCCCTTGCCCATTGGGCTCGTCCTGGGTGATGTAATCCCTGATTTCATACCTCAATCATTAATCATGGAGTCGCATATGTTTTCACGATGAGAGGCTAAAGCCCCACTTTCAGCCACTCGCGACTTCGAGGTCCCGTTGATCAGGGCGTCGGTCGGTGTCGCCCTGCTGCCTCCGTCTCCGAGTGGGATTGGAACGTTCTCGTTCTCGCTCAGCATTCTCTTTTTTGAGCATGACAGCATCACAAAAGGAGACCGCGGCCCTCCATGCTTCATTCGCCGCCAGCATTGCCGCTATGACAGCAGGCGGCGAAAGATCACTCCCTACGTAACTGACCAAAACCCGACGTTCAGGTTCCCAGGCGGGACACACTTCAAGCGTGTGCTGTGCGGAGTCCAGGTCGTTTTCACAATGGTGGCACTGCGGTGTTGCCTCGCGACCGATTCGGCACAGGTACTCACCGAAGCAACCATGCCCGGTAAGTACCTGTGTCAATCTGAAGGTAACACTGCCATGCTTTCTCCCCAGCCAGGCTTCAAAGTTTGGCAGGATAGCACCAACAGTGCGTTGGCGTGCGTTTCTTTCCCCTTCCAAACGCATACGCCAATTTACAAGGGCTTGTTGGTGCGCTTGCCGTCGCAATGTCCCGCCATCTCGACCATAAGCACTGCTTTGGCAATCCGCTCGGGTCTGGATATATACCTTCGCGTCCATATCCGCCAGGATGTCAAGAGGTGGAAAGCGGGCCAGGACAGTAGCCGCCTCGAAGGATATCGTGCGATATCCCCTTGCGACCCTGATAGCTACCTTGCGCTGCACGCTATTAAGCTTAGCTCTGAGACGCTGAACACCACAGAGCCGATTCGACCATACCGGCGCCCCGTAAAGGGCTATTGACCGAATAACCTCGGCGTAGAGTCGACGAACGCCTTCCTGTGGCCCCCCAAGGTTAGGCAATAGGCCGTGCATTGCACTAGCAACTTTTTGTATTCTGGGGAGCAGGCGCTCAAAATGTTCCTCGAATCCCCATCGCCCGTCCAAGGTAAGTCCCAGGTAGTTTAGATATTTTCCTACCTGCACATCTACGTCGCCAACGCGAATCGACGAGCTGGGGGGCTCGAGTCGCCTCGGTAGCCTATGGAACCAAAGAGCCTCCGTTTTTTGGGGCGCTACTCTGAGTCCGAGCTCATGGATTTTTGCGACCACGCATGCCACGCCGGCCTCAGCGAGCCTTAATGTCTCCTTAAAGGTATTACCTTCGGCTAGCACCAGGGTGTCATCCGCATAACAAACTATGGTAATACCATGTGGGACATCGACGCGAAGGACTACGTCGTAGGCTAAGTTCCACAGAAGCGGCCCTAATACGGAGCCCTGTGGAACCCCACAATTTACTGGTCTTCTGCGTGTATGTCCGTCCCGCCCTGTGTATATAATTGCCCTGTCGCACAAGTATGCCCCGACTATATTGCGCAGATACGAGGGTACGTTGTGGTGAGTTAAAGCTTCCCGTATAGCGGTCCAAGGAAGGGAGTTGAAGGCATTCACAATGTCTAAACTCACCGCTAACGCCACTCCACCCCCACGAACAGCCCGTTCCGAAGAGGCGCGAACGCGGAGTATCGCGTCTACAGTTGATCGGCCCTGCCGGAAGCCAAACTGACTTTCGGATAAATCGGGGCCTACACACGTGAGGTGCTCCATGAGGCGGGTAGCTATAATCCGCTCAAATAATTTACCTACTTCGTCCAGAAGGCATATCGGTCGGTATGCTGATGGGGACTCCGCTGGCCTGCCTTCTTTTTTATATGAGATATACTTAATGAGTACTGACTACATAATGAGATTGACTTTGTATGTAGAAAACCTTAAAAATAATGACATTTAGATGTGAATTGATGAAATTAATTCATAAAATTAAAATTAAAAATAATATAATTTATTAAAATTGATTTAAGTTTTATAAATCAAAAAAGTAAAGGCTGGGAGCTAAGAACTAGAACCTAGAGCCATGAATTTAATAAAAAAAACGCAATTACAACAACACGCCGTAGTTAATAGTCATAGAATTTTTCTTATAAATTATCAATAAATATGAGTGGTAGATGTGATGTGGAATTTTAAAATTAAATCAACAATTATGTATTTTAGATCTGAGAAAAAAATCGCGCTTTTATTAGCCGCCAAAAATCTCGAAATAAGTATGGGCGTGAAAAGCCATTTTCTAGTGAGCACCTAGTGCCTACCTACTCGACTTTTATTTTCAACTTTTCTCACAAATGTATTGAAAAATATTGTGTGATACACGGGCGTTAAGGTTTCTACATACTCGTGACGACGGTCAGCCCTCGACTGCCGTCATCGGGCTGACATTAGTCAACTCGTATGTAAAAACCTATTTACCGCTCTAATATCACAAACTACTATTAATTACTGTAATTTTATTAATGTATGTACTTGCTTCACCCTAGTAGGGCTGGAAATGCAAATAAATAACCCTCAGCAATACCACCGACATCACCGTTCGGCGAATAGTTCACATCAACGAGCCTTAATGAAGCGACAAGCTATGCGGTAATTAGAGCCATCTAATGCCTGACCACATCTCGCGAGATGAGCCCGGCTAGCGGTGGGATGCTGCGCGAGTTTGAGCAACTCATGCCTCGCAAGAGGCGGTGGGAAATGTTGAGGAGGTGCTTGACACCTTCTAGGTCATTTCTTATTTATAACCGCCACGCATCACAATTAGGTTTGTTAAAGAGTTTTAAAATCTATGGACACTCTTCTTAACACTAGTATTTGGAATGCGAATTAGTGCCTGCGTAAATATCTTCAGAATTCATAATCTACACACATCCTCCACCTTAGGTTGCATTTAAACAGCCAAGTCAAGTCAAGCTTAACAGAGCAACGCCCGTCTTCATGTCTAAATTTTAGGGAACACCCAAGACTTATAGGTAGCAGCTTTCACTTACAATTACTATGGGCTTGGGTGTTGCCTAAAATTTACGCACTTTTAAAGCAAACTGGCATTAGCATATGAGCTGGTCTGCAAACAACAGCCTACCACCTCTTGAAAACCTAATACCATCACGAACCCACTACGTAAGAGCTGGCAGATCTCACTGTACTCAGAATAGGTACAAACCTTCCTTGCAAACTACCAGCTTTGCTTAAGCACTGACCAGAGTCGATCTCAGCCTCCCGGCCCATTAGATCCGTTCCGAGTAGGTACGCCATTCGTATTCAATTATGCGCTCCGACAAAAACTAGTCGCGCATCTGAATGACTCCAACTGGCTCGTTACTGCGCTCGCCGCTGGACCTCCCCCCTTCTCCTCCCCCCGGCTCCCCCCTCGCCCAATTTACAAGTAAAACTCGGGGAACGTCCGGCGACGCAAAAACTGCCCACACTCCTCCCTGTGCATATGAATGGGGCAGTTTTTGCGCGCGCGCCGCTACTCTGCCGCTGAATCGCGACAATGCGATACCGTGCTGACATGGAAAAAACGCACAAACACTCTTCGATGATCTACACTGTTGCCTTTTCGTGTAGGTTTTTATATTACGACAGTACCGACAAAATCATGCCTGTCAGTTTGATATAAAATCATGCCTGTCAGTTTGATATAAAATCATGCCTGTCAGTTTGATATACGGAAGGGAGATGACTACTGCAGTCATACAGAAGAAAGTTTTGTGTAAGAAGATAAATTGTTCGCTACTAATGTTATAAATGCGAAAGTCTTTCTGTCTGTCTGTCCATCTGTCTGTCTGCTACGCTTTCACGGCCCACCTGTTTAACCGATTTTGATGAAATTTGGTACAGGGATATTGGTTTGTATCCCGGACAAGGGACATAGGCTACTTTTTATCCCAGAAAATTAGGGAGTTCCCGCGGGAATCGTAAAAACTCAATCCACGCGGGCGAAGTTGTTTTATATTTTTATGTAAGACATATTGAGTCACCTATATGATATGTAAAGACTCTACCACCGGTTCGGAAAACAGATTCTACTGAGAAAAGCCGGCCAGAAACTCAGCAGTTGCTCAGCTATAGCAACGGTTATGGATTGCTGACGGTAGTTGCCTTCTTGACGGCAAAAACCGAGGAACTGCGCAGGCAGCAGTTACCAGTATGAGTAGAGCAGGCGAGTTCTCTCTCAACATTAAAAACAGTCATTAATCTTAGCATACATTACAACAAGAACTACTAATTACGTACAACATCGACAAGTGCCAACGAATAGAAAAATATTCGAACACGCGATCAATTCCAAGTATTTTCCATGCAACAACAGTTCATACGAAAGCCTGGCATCATTTAGCAGGGCTACATTAAAAAAGACTCATAAAAACCTGTACAGATGTGAGAAAAGCGCCATATTAGGACCGTGAGAGCGTCTGATTATGTAACGAGCGGGATTCGCCGGCAGCGCTTTTTGCTCGCCGCGATGTCCGCCGAGATGCGGCGCGCATGGAGAATGCTGCTGGTTATCTGTACGTCGCTCTGTCAGCCTGGTACATACGCTTAGTGCAGCTTTGAGCTTGCCACGTATACTACGCACATGGAGAGTGCCACTGATTATCTGCACTGAGCGCTGTCAGCCTGGTACATACGCTTAGTGCAGCTTTGAGCTTGCCACGTATACTACGCACATGGAGAGTGCCACTGATTATCTGCACTGAGCGCTGTCAGCCTGGTACATACGCTTAGTGCAGCTTTGAGCTCGCCACGTATACGCACATGGAGAATGCCGCTGGTTATCTGCACTGAGCGCTGTCAGCCTGGTACATACGCTTAGTGCAGCCTTGAGCTTGCCACGTATACGCACATGGAGAATGCCGCTGGTTATCTGCACTGCGTTCTGTCAGCCTGTACATACGCTTAGTGCAGCTTTGAACTTGCCATGAGGATGTTGATGTGCTTCGAGGATCCGCGTACTTCGCAGACCAGGGCGCGTTTGGAAACCTCAGAGCTTTAGTTACAACATTGTTAATTTTCAGTATCACGTCTTATACTTACTTTGTATACTTAACGTTCATTAAGAGTACTGTGTATTTTTGAATAACTGAGAAACATGGCCATTGGAAATGAGGATAGACAAAGCCCAAAAAACCTAATAACAAGAATGCTGAAGAACGAAGTAGACGGACAAATATGCGAAACTCATTAAGTTTATCATGAAAACGCGAGAGGATGATGAATGGGATAGGCAGAAAACCATAACATAAAAAACGGCTACTTTTCTGACGAAATGCTCAGTGCGATACGGGGAAGAAGTAGATGAAGATCGGAGGAGGTTTTTAGTCCGTAGGTCACGAAATATCTAGAGTGAAGTCGGGCATACCAGTTCCTGGCATCTTCCTGGGATTTTTCTCCTCCTCATAAAAAAAAAGTGTACTGTACTGTACACGGTATCACCATGACTGCCTTAAAGGTCACGCGACTAAACCCAAGGTCAGAATTCTCGACTACTTAATGTAACAAACTATTATGGTAATATCGACAGCAATTTAATAAATCCTAAGCAGTGCTGTACTTAAACCTGTAATCAGTTAATTTATCACAGTATTATAATTTCGGCTCGTCCCGGCATTGGGATCGCATTTCGCGCGGTTGCATTCAATGTAAATGTACTCCAAGTAATGGCCGCACAAAAGTTAACTGGTTTACCGTCTAGCCTTGGTTACTTTCGGCTCAAGTCTCGAGTTAGACAATAGTTAAGCAAGGGATAAGAAGGGTTAAAGACTTCATTCCAGGAAATTTCAGAGAGTAACTTATTAGAGAGTAATTTTTTACAATTCCAATCTTTGGACCTACTGATATTACTAGGTTCTATGCAATCATGGTGAGGCAGCGAATTGAAAGTAACGGTAACCTCTAGGGGGGTTGATAAGAATCTGGACTGACCATGCCCTGGGTTGAGACGACCGCCACTATGGTTATATTTGCAGACTCCCTACTTACAAGGGTGTTATTATTGTCCCAGTTTCATGATCACAGCGAAGGGTTTTTGACGACCTCCGTGGCGCAGTGTGTAGCGCTGTTGTCTTAACGTGCGGAGGTCCCGGGTTCGATCCCCGGCAGGGTCAATTTAGGAATTTATAATTTTTTATTTTTCCCTGGTCTGGCCTGGTGGGAGGCTTCGGTCGTGGCTAGTTACCACCCTACCGGCAAAGACGTGCCGCTATGCAATTTTGCGTTCCCTTACGATGCCGTGTAGAAACCGAATAAGGGTATGGGTTTAATATAACTGCTACCATTAGCCCGCTACCATTTTAGACTGCATCATCACTTACCATCAGGTGAGATCGCAGTCAAGGGCTAACTTGTAGTGGAAAAAAAGGGTCACCCTACCACTAATCAATGCTAATTCAGCTCCGCGATTCCTGACGAGTCCAACTGAACCACTGTTAAACATTCACTAATTGGCATTTCCAACATGAAACGACCGACGAGATGGATGCGACTCTGTCACGACACGACTCCGGCTTTGAATGGGGATCACTAAGTATACTTTAAAAAAATTACAATAATTATTAAGATAGGTACAAGTAACTGTCAAGTAAGTCCCAGGCACAGCTGGAGCGAGTTAAAAATACCACTTTACAATTTTCAACTGTATAAAATAAATTAACAAAGGCCATATTTTATATTAATATTAATTAATCTCAGTAAGTACTTAGAGAACGTGTAGAAAGCGTTACTAACTAAGCATATTACCGATTTAAGACAACTATATCATCACACTGGAATCTAGATGATGGCCGCAACTTCGACCACGTGGAAAGTTTAGATTTTCCGAGATAAAAGTAGTCCATGTCTTTGCCCAGGATGCTACCTATCTATGTACCAAATTTAGTTAAAACTAGTTGAGCAGATGGATCGCGGAAGCAGTAGCAGACAGATTGACTTTAATTTTCCGGGATGAAAAATAGCCTATGTGTTATTCGTCAATATCTGTGCCAAATTTCATCCAGATCCGTTCAGCCGTACTGGCGTGATTAAGTAACAAACATCCATCCATACATACATCCAACTTTCGCATTCATAATGTCAGTTAAACTAACAGAATTCCGTCTTCCGTAGCTAAACCTTTCACCACCAGTCTATCCATTGGTTAAAACCAAAAAGGCCTAAAGTAGGCAGTTTCTGACAATATCGCGCAAAGGCAGGCAAACCCAGTGGTGGGAGAATTGTTATAATTTACTATCTAGCGATTGTAATTTGGTTAATTAAGTACTTCAATAATTATTATCTTATCATCTCGATAGGCAGCGGCCTTTTTATTAAATTTATATACCGATTGTTATTTGGTTGCTTCAATACTTATCATAATATAATGATCACTGACGGGCATTGCGTTGCACTAACAAGCAATACCTAATTGAATATGAATGATGTGCAAATTGGACGTTATCTGCGATAAATCATAAAAGCCATGAATATCTAACAATTAATTATTTGCATGCGAAATGCAAATTAATTACAACATAATTGAATAGCGTTTCATTAAATTTAATTTTATGAATATGAAGGGTTCGATGATTTTTAATTTGATTTTAATTTAGCTATGCAATGCAACCTTATCTATAAATTGATGTGGTTACTGTTTTACATTGGACACTTATCAAATAATAAATTTTAGACCTATTTTAGAGCCTTATTTTAGACCTAGTGACTTGTCTCAGCATCATACAATATGGGTGGCGCAAAGAATCACAGATATTCAGTTTAGTTTCAGTTGTAGATATTTGTAAACTCGATGCCGGTGACTTCGTCCATGTGGATTGAGGTTTATTTGGTTCCCGTTGGAAATCTTTGATTAGATAAAAAGAGCTCTTTTAATTTTCTGGGATACAAATTACCTATTTCTTATTCAAGACTATAATCACTCTATCTGTGCCAAATTTCATCCAGGTCCCTTCAGCTGTCCTGGCGTGACTATGTAACCAATATCCACCCTCCATCCATCCATCCATCCATTCAAACTTTCGTATTTATAATATGAGTGTAGATTACATTACAGTTAGGTGTTAAATGTGTGTTAATCGTCTTTGATATCGATGTTTATGAGCCCTACTATAATAGCCCTCGCAGTACAGTAGTCTTATATTGCTTAATGTCATGCTTAATTTATTAAGGTTCGAATACAGATGTCCCTTCTTGGTGGGGTCTACCAAGAGATACCACAAAATGTGCAAAATCTGAACTTCTACGAAGAGATATCATACTAATATTACAAATGCGAAAGTGTATGTGTTTGTTTGTCTCTCAATCACGCCAACCGAACAACGGATAAACGTGAATTTTGGCATGGGTATAGTTGAGAACTTGGAGAGTGACATAGGCTGCTTTTTATCCCGGAAAATGAAGGAGTTCCCGCGGTAATCAAATCACACAATATTCAAAATCTGAACTTTCAAGATCTAATAGTTTGGCTCAATTTGGGAATTTATAATTTCTGAATTTTCCCTGGTCTGGCCTGGTGGGAGGCTTCGGCTGCGGCTAGTTACCACCCTACCGGCAAAGACGTGCCGCCAAGCGATTACGCGTTCCGGTACGATGCCGTGTAGAAACTGAATAGGGGTATGGGTTTAATATAACTGCCATGCTCCTAACAGGTTAGCCTGCTACCATCTTAGACTGCATCATCACTTACCATCAGGTGAGATGTCAAGGGCTAACTTGTAGTGGGTAAAGTTAAATATTTAAAAAATACAAACAAGCTAGTTAGGAGTAAATGGCTAGTTATTGTCCTCGATTTACAATTCTCGATGGTTGATGGTTAAGTTGAGGATATTTTATACATTTGGGAAGGCTCTTAGGCGCAGCGATGCGACTCGATGCGACGCGACGGGCGACACTGACGGTGACGGGTGGGTTCAGTGGACGCGGGCCGAGTTTTTGCGCGGAAAAAATGCCAAGAGCCAGCGACGAAGCGCGTGCGACGCTACGATCCCCATAGCTTTGTTACCCTTCGGACAAAGAAAGACTTAAAGTCCTCCTTAACCGAATTTCAACCACTGCGGTCAATGTTCACAGAGATTACCCATCTGCTGTTCAAAAGACCGGTAATTATTATTATTATTATTCGTTATCATATATCATATTTCAGGCAACAAAAAATAAAAACAATATAAAATGAAATACAAACTTAAAATACTATACGAAGGTAATAAAAAAGACTAATACTACGGTAGGGATTTTTCTCTCACTGCCCTATAGCGACGGTACACTATGCCCTCAGGCCAAAAGTCCGCTCTGAGGAACACATTTTTGCATAATATGAATAACCTTTATGAAATACAAACTTAAAATACTATACGAAGGTAATAAAAAAGACTAATACTACGGTAGGGATTTTTCTCTCACTTCCCTATAGCGACGGTACACTATGCCCTCAGGCCAAAAGTCCGCTCTGAGGAACACATTTTTGCATAATATGAATAACCTTTATGAAATACAAACTTAAAATACTATACGAAGGTAATAAAAAAGACTAATACTACGGTAGGGATTTTTATCTCACTTCCCTATAGCGACGGTACACTATGCCCTCAGGCCAAAAGTCCGCTCTGAGGAACACATTTTTGCATAATATGAATAACCTTTATGAAATACAAACTTAAAATACTATACGAAGGTAATAAAAAAGACTAATACTACGGTAGGGATTTTTCTCTCACTGCCCTATAGCGACGGTACACTATGCCCTCAGGCCAAAAGTCCGCTCTGAGGAACACATTTTTGCATAATATGAATAACCTTTATGAAATACAAACTTAAAATACTATACGAAGGTAATAAAAAAGACTAATACTACGGTAGGGATTTTTCTCTCACTGCCCTATAGCGACGGTACACTATGCCCTCAGGCCAAAAGTCCTCTCTGAGGAACACATTTTTGCATAATATGAATAACCTTTAATATTTAATAATTAATATGAATAACCTTTAATATTTAATAATTAATATGAATAACCTTTTGCGAGACATTTCACGGAAACATTAATTGAGCGCGGAAATGCAGCCAGAATTTTTGCCACGCATGCATTATTGTGTAGTACCTTCCTGATTAGATAAGGCTATATATTACACCACAAAACTATTGATACTTACATAAACAAATTAGCACAATTTTTTTTTTTTTTTTTAATTTATTAATTTCTAAAAGATACAATTTTAAATAATTAAAAATAAGACTGCCCTGCCAAAAACGAACTAAAAAGTTAATAATCTAAATTAATTTACGTATATTAGAATCTTATTCACATTTTTATTAATTGATATTTTTTTGTGAATCATTGGATATTGAATTATAGTGTTATATATTTTTGGAATCTACTCATCATTTTCTAGATGATGATTATATAGTTAATCTTATTTTCGAATATTTTTTTTCAACTTTAGTCTTTAATGCCATGGTCACCCCATCAATTTTTTAAATTTTCCTAGCTTATGTCACCCGTACTAAGCTAGGGATTCTAACGATACCTCATTTATCAAAATCGGTTCAGCCGTATGGAAGTTATGGTGGAATATACAAACTCAGATACATACATACATACATACTTATATACATACATACATACATACATGAACTCTGAAAACAATATACTCCTTTTTTCAGGCAGTCGTATAAAATAATATAAATCTCGCCAAACTGGTGGGCCAGTTTGTTGGTGAGTTGGCACTCTAAACGTTTTAATATAAGCTATGAAACAAGTCATATGCTAAATTGAATACTGTGTGAAGTATAGACGGTTTTATTAGAGACAGAGATCTCGACTTCCCCGGAAGAGTCCCAGGGAAAGCTTCCCGTGTGGCGTGCCTCGTGAGGAGGGACATCAATCGCGAAAAATGGGAAGAGTCCCAGGGAAAGCTTCCCGTGTGGCGTGCCTCGTGAGGAGGGACATCAATCGCGAAAAATGGGAAGAGTCCCAGGGAAAGCTTCCCGTGTGGCGTGCCTCGTGAGGAGGGACATCAATCGCGAAAAATGGGAAGAGTCCCAGGGAAAGCTTCCCGTGTGGGGTCCCTCGTGAGGAGGGACATCAATCGCGAAAAATGGGAAGAGTCCCAGGGAAAGCTTCCCGTGTGGCGTCCCTCGTGAGGAGGGACATCAATCGCGGGCAAAAACCCGTCGTGAGTTTTTGCGCTCTCTTGTTATGCGCATTCCGCTTTTTGCGCGCGCGTGTTCACAAACGAGAGAGGTTTTTGCGCGCCCTCTTGCGGCAATCGCATAACCAGGCGATGGACCCGAGACGCTGAAACCCTGATGAATCTATTTTTTTTAAATCCACTTCAATTTAGCCCTTGGCCAATGGAAGGCAGTTTCCAAATAACTTATTTGACAACATTGTGAGGATCATGTTTTCCCTCACCGTTATGGCAAGTAATATTTACATGTAATCGTAGATGTGTACCTACCCAAAGATCTATTCACCGACTGACGTTTTAGCCAGTAGGATATCATTTTTTTTTATCCACTGCAAGTTAGCCCTTGACTGCGATCTCACCTGATGGTAAGTGGTGATGCAGTGTAAGATGGTAGCGGGCTAACCTGTTAGGGGCATGCCAGTTATGTTAAACCCATACCCCTGTTAGGTTTCTACACGGCGTCGTACCGGAACGCTTAATCGCTTGGCTGCACGTCTTTGCCGGTAGGGTGGTAACTAGCCATGGCCGAAGCCTCCCAGGCAAAAATTATTTTGATATATTTCATTTGTTGGAAACAGTGTCCGCTTCTACACTCAATACTTATTATCATTTATTCAATATAGGTACACTGTAGGTACACTTATTGACGTTAAAAATTACTTACTTATAAAACATGATGGTGATGATTGGTTACGGTATCTTAAAACTAAAGCTACGAGGGTTCCAAACGCGTCCTGGTCTGAGCAGAGCCCACAACAAACTCAGCCGGGTTTTATTTTCTTTTTATTATCACCATCTCACAAATCATCTTAACTAAGGAACTATCAGAGCCATAGAGCAAATCATTGCCAAGCTTCCTTGTTGTTTAAGTAGTCCTTTACAGCTTCTACAATAAGCTTCCAGAAGATCATGCGTAAGATGTCTCTGAATAAGTTCAAAGTTAATGTAAAACGTAAACTCATTGATAAATCCTATTACCATGTAAAGGATTACTTAAATGACAAGGAAGCTTGGCAATGATTTGATCTAATGGCTCTGATAGTTGGTTAGTTAAGAAGATTATTTGTGAAATGGTGATAATGAAAAAAAAAACCCGGCTCAGTTTGTTGTGGGCTCTTCTCAGACCAGGGCGCGTTTGGAACCCTTATAGCTTTAGTTTTAAGATACAGTTACTGATTATCACCATTATATTTTATAAATAACTAGACGTCAATAAGTGTAGCCTACCTATACCTAACTAAATTGAATAAATATTATTTGACTTGACTTGACTTTGACTATACTAATACCTACACCCGTCCAAAGATACAAACCTAGCCTATAACTACTAGAAATCACGTGTAATATTTGGATCCTGCCAATGCAAACTGTAAACTAATAGGAATGCTTACATTCTCCTATATTTCGTCCTAACAAAAATAGAGATTTAAAAAAACTAGATGATTTTTACTTTTGACTTTCTTGCGGTGTGATTGAACGAAAAACCAATATACACTTTTGCGTTTATAATAATAGTATAGATATACCTATCTGTACCCAATTCATATACCTACCTACTTAGGTAGGCATATACGGTATTAGTTTTTTATGATCGTGGATCAGTCCTCATCTTAAGTTTCTTACAATATCTCAGGTTAGGTACTGGTACCTATATAATGTTATTGAACTGTAAACTCAAACTGATGTTTTTTTATTAGAATAAACTGCAAAAAAAATGCTTTTAAATCGAGTTAATCTACCACTTGCGAGCGAATGTACACATAGGATAGGAACATTATAGCTCAAGGATTACCTAATTCAGCTAGGCTCATTTCACTGAGCCGCATTTTTTTTTTAACCACTACAAGTTAGCCCTTGACTGCGATCTCACATGATGGTTAAGTGATGATGCAGTCTAAGGTGGTAGCGGGCTAACCTGTTAGGGGCATGGCAGTTATATTAAACCCATACCGCTATCGAGATATCCGACGTGCTCACACGCGACAACGCGAGATGCGCGTGCGCAGGCATTTGCATGGCGGCCAATCAGTGAGCGGCCACGCCCACTCTCCCCCCTCCTCCCCCTCCACCCCTCCCCCTCCCTCCTCCCTCCCCCCTCCCCCCACCGCCCACGACACATCGCGCTCATTGTTCCACCGGCGCACTTCCACAGTACAAACATTGGCTCATTAGTCATTACTCAGAGCACGACCATACTTTATACTTGGCTCACCTCATGAATACATGCATTGATATCTTCATTGGCTTGCTCGATTGTGCCTAATTAAAGCGTTTCTTAGTTAGGAATAGCGGATGACGGTATAACTAAAGTTTCTGACTACCAATATACCTAAGAAAATTTCAAAATAGATAGATACTGGTTCACCTTCCTATAGATAACACCAAGGTGAAGCAAAAGAGTATCACTTAGGTACAAAGCTTACATCGGTATAAGTACCTAATACTAGATAAGTACCTACTGATTGTTTATGAAAATAAAGGATAGAAAGGAAAAAACCCCATTTCTTTCTTTCTAATGCAGAGCTATAGGTAGGTACCTTCACCTCGAAAAAATGATATAGCTCAAATGAATTCAGAATTCATATTCTGATTCCTATATCTCAAATTCTCTCGTAAGACTAACCGAACGTAGACTCACCAACCTACAATCACACCTTTAAAACCTATACACCTAATCACCTTTCCGAAACGGTAGTAAAGTCATATCTATGTCATTATTACACGTTTAACTTTATAAATAAAACCTACATGAGAAACACATCTTCGACGTTAGCCTACAGTACATTGTAACGAGTAATTTTTTCCAAAAACCTACTCAGGTACCCATAAAGTGGGTGCAACACAATGTGCACATAAATCCACGGGCTTGGACGTAGATTGGACATTTGAACAATTTAATACAGACTACAGACGTCCGTCTGTCCGGAATCGCATTTAATTAGTTTACAATCAATTGATGTACCTACCCATTTAGATCATATTATCCGCATGCTAGGATGACCAAACCTACGTTGTCAGGCCATTATTTTTGTAGCTCTGTGCTTCTCTGAGAGATAAGTTTTCCATCCATGCTTGGTTTTACCACAAAATAGGTACTAGTACAGTTTTACCTTTACCTAGTTTTGACGACATCCGTGGCGCAGTGTGTAGCGCTGTTGTCTTAACGTGCGGAGGTCCCGGGTTCGATCCCCGGCAGGGGCAATTCGGGAATTTATAATTTCTGAGTTTTCCCTGGTCTGGCCTGGTGGGAGGCTTTGGCCGTGGCTAGTTACCACCCCACCGGCAAAGTCGTGCCGCCATGCGATTACGCGTTCCGGTACGATGCCGTGTAGAAACCGAATAGGGGTATGGGTTTAATATAACTGCCATGCCCCTAACAGGTTAACCCGCTACCATCTTAGACCGCATCATTACTTACCATCAGGTGAGATCGCAGTCAAGGGCTAACTTGTAGTAGATTTAAAAAAACTGCGACGTGGACGCCTGAAATATCCGTTATATTTAGCACAATAGCTCTCAAATATAGGTACCTGTCTCAGACATTAAAATATCAGAATTTGACCCTGTAACTCAATGATGCAAACCCACGTTTCCTCACCACTACGCCATCACGCATTACGCAGTGAAATCCAATTTTAATCCAACAACCCGTTCACCGGAAACCCATTTCTGCGGCTACTCATGTGATAAAGCCGAAGCTCCCTCCGACCGGCCCTCGGGCCCTCCGCCCCGAGCGCTATCTGTCACGTTATCCTCCAGATCACCTCACACACGTAAACACGACTCATAAACATATTGTCCCTCCAACCCTCTCCCTAGCTCCTCTTATCCTCACATTTCATACTCAAAGGGGTATTGTTGACCCGCACTATGTGCCAGCGTGCTAAACTCTATCTATAAGCAGAATAAAGGCCATCTTGGGGTGTACAAGAGTAATATAGAGAAAGTTTAGTGCGTCCATTTACCGTTGACAGAAATTAAACTGCGCATTGAGTGGACATGCGGGTCGAGGGCTGCCGGTCGTTTTATTGAAATTAAATGCGTTTATGTCGTATTGATATTGGTATTTATGTCGCCAGGGTCAGGGTCTGTGGAAAAATCAATGACGTGACAATTTATGGTGAGGATTTGTTTTTTTTTTTTTTTTTTTTATTGTTCAAGATAAACAATACATTAATATTGTGGGCATCACACTATAGCCATCCTCAAAAAACTTTAACGTTTATGCGAGGATAGCGAGTTCACATTGCAGTTATTAGTAAAATATTTAAAAGCAGGTATATAAATAACATTTTAAGTGAATTAAACAAATATATATATATAATAAAATAAGTTTGGTTTAGGTTAGGTTAGTACTTAATATAGCTTAAAATATTGTGTTATTTCTAAAATCAACAAAAAAGAAACAAAAAAAAAAACGACTTACTTATAGGAAGCGTTTTCTAGATAATATCGTCACAAGGAGTGCCACCTTTATCCAGGAAATGCTTCTTACATTTCCTTATGAAGATGGTTTTTTTAGTATACTAATACTTTGAAGCGACAAAGGTAAATCATTCATGATTTTGGCCAAGATATACATAAATTTCCTTTTCCCGTATATATTATTAGTTTTAGGTAATTAGTTAAGTTAAGGTAAGTAGTTAAAAGGGTTCTACTAGATTTGACAAGTGTATGGTTAAAATCCGACAATGTATCGCGTTTTTTGATTAGGTAAGGTCCATTAGCAATCGGCTCGAGACGCCGACTTCAATTTAGCATTTACAAAAATAAACTGCGCCCCAATTAAGATGAAAAATCAGGGCTGTCGAAGTACCTTGCAGAAGCGTAACAATATCCCCTAATTAAAAAAAAATCGTGTAGGTAGGTAATATTTTAGAACGTTTTAATATTACAGTTTTATAGTTAAAGACATTTTCATGTGGCTGTTCAAAAAGATCATCTATTTTGGGTTAACTTCGTATCAGCGCTCAACTTTCAAAGTCTTATTTAGTGAAAAATTCGACCAAGAAAACGATACAAAATAACACCTATAGCAAAATGCAAATAGGCAAAAATCTCCTTCTGGTATCAAGAATAAGCCCTGAGTCACTCACTGACTCAAAACCTTGGAACTAGAAAGCTGAATTCTCACGGAAGCAAAGCCCTAGGCCTCAGCACTAGTTTTTAATTGTTTTCAAAATAATAATAGGCATTCAAAGTACTTATAAATCGTTCTAAAATTGAGAAACTTTGAGAATATTTTAAAAAACATAATGAAATTAAATTAGCCAATGAAAGGGTTCGTTACATTTAAATCAAAGTCTCGAAGTCTCAAAGACCTCCTTGGCGCAGTATTGAGCGCTTTTGTCTTAACGTGCGGAGGTCCTGGGTTCGATCCGCGGCAGGGTCAATTTGGGGTTTAAAATTTCTGAATTTTCCCTGGTCTGGCCTGGTGGGAGCCTTCGGCCGTGGCCAGTTACCACTCTACCGGCAAAGACGTGCCGCCATGCGATTTAGCGTTCCGATATGATGCCGAGTAGAAACCGAATACTGGCATGGGTTTAATATACTAGCTACCACCTTAGACTGCATCATCACTTACCATCAGGTGAGATCGCAGTCAAGAGTAGTGTAGTAGATAGAAAAAAAATGAAAATAAATTGGAAATAGTTGACAGCCCTACAGGCGGCTGCTGTTAACAGGATAAACATCCTAAACGCTTCCTAATTGACCGCCCCCCCTCCCCTCCCCCCTGCACCCCGCAACCCCCCTACCCTCCCCCCACCCGCACCTACCACGGCTTTTTATTATTGAACTTCTTGTCAATGCTTTGCACTTCAATTGAAATACGTGACGTCAAATAATAAACTTCATTGAGAGTAGATAACTAACATTAGCGTATACCTCCACTAACAATAGGGATGATGCCTATATCAAAAATAAATTATTTCTAACTGATTATTAAATAGAGGGTCTTCAAAAAGACCTAAAATTCACATCCTCGGTTAGTTTAAAGTTTTTATTAACTATTTTAAAAAATAGATTAAAGAAAAAAAGTGCGTTGAAATTTGATGACGTCACAATTGCGAATTTCATACAACTTCCATACTAGAAGAGCGTTTTTAAGTTTGATAAAGAGTTGCTGATTTGATTGAGTTGTTATCATCCCTATTGAAACAGAGAAATCCCAACGATTACTACTTAGCTGGTTAATCGTTTTGGGTACGTAATATTATAAACAAACACAGTAAGGTATTGTAACGACTTGAGTAGGTAGGTACCATGAAAAATGTGACTAGATTAAGTTTATAAGATAGGGCTCCCATACCTCTACTACTGTTTCGATTGCTGAACAAGTCACATAGGTATTTTTTATGAAAGTTGCGTAGATACCTAATATAACACATTACGTACTTAATTATTAGTTATGTGGTCCAATAATGAAAACAGTAAAAAACTATTTACAGAATCATTTCACTGTCAACGATATTCACTTACTTTCATTGGTTCTAATGTACTCCACAAGCTACATTAATATTGTGACTAATTGAAGGTTAAATGTAAGTTTGTCCCTTAAAAGAAACATCCTATTTAAATTAAAAGATAAAATAAGTGAATGATGTGAACTCCATAATAATAATAATTATTATTATACCTAATTAGTCCGTCTTGTTTCATATTCAATCCACATAAATGCGAAGGTGTGTATGTCTGTCTGCTACGCTTTCACGGCCTATCTATTCAACCGATTTAGACGAAATTTGGTACAGAGATAGATTGTGTATGCTATTTTTTATCCTGGAAAATCATTATGTTCCCGCGGGAATATGAACACGGTCAAAGTCCCGATTATCTGATATTAAAATAGAAATTACGAGTCTTATAATACATTTCACAATAGAAAATTGTTGGTAAACAAAAAAATTACCTGTTCTACATTGGATTATCGTAGTATAATAATGTTATAAGTGTAGAAATACACCTACATATTATCAATGTGTCATTATTTGCGTTAAGTGTTTTTGCGAGGTCTCACGCGCTGCCTGCGCATGTGTGTGTGTGTGTGTGTGTGTGTGTGTGTGTGTGTGTGTGTGTGTGTGTGTGTGTGTGTGTGTGTGTGTGTGTGTGTGTGTGTGTGTGTGTGTGTGTGAGGTGTAAAATTAAATAAACCTGGCAATAAAGTGTGAAGTGAGTATAATGCGCCCACCGCGCAAGTACGCGGTCCAACTTTGTGATGACTTTTCTCAGGACAAAGTTTGTCTGATACCGGCTGTTAGGTATAATATATCAGTTTTTTTTTATTTCTAAGCTTTGAAATTGGGCTATATAGTTTTCAAATATTTTTTGATATTCAACATTCAAACACAACGTAATGCACCAATTTCTGTCGTGATATGTCTTTCGCGGATTGGACTTTTGAAGATTTTGACGCTTCGCTTCGAATTGCTTTGCATAAATTGTTCCTAACATAGACAATGAATTATTGACTCTACAACAAGAAATCAGCAGCAAATGAGACGTTTTTATTGACATTTGGGGCAGAGGTTTTATTTTAAAACAGGTCTTAATAAATTCTAATATTAGTAACTGCCTTGAAATTATAAGTTTGATATTAGTAAGTTCTTTACGGACTCTCAGTCATCTAGCTACGCGTTATTCATGGCTGAGCGTCCTGACTGCTTCCTAAATTGATAGGAGATTTCTTGGGATAATTATATAGTAGGGTCCTAGAGCCTTCCGCATGCGACTAAACTCTGCGAACAAGATCTTGTAGATAGATATATTATTATACTCTTTATATGTATACCACAACACCAAAATATGAAGAACACAAATACACAGAAAATACCAAGAAGGAAATAGAATACAAGGGCCTTATCACTTAGTAGAGATATCTGCTACGTGATCTCAGGATTAGGAGAAGTATATTCTTTTTATACGACTGCCTGAAAAAAGGAGTATATTGTTTTCAGGGTTCATGTATGTATGTATGTGAGTTTGTATATTCCACCATAACTTCTATACGCCTGAACCGATTTTGATAAATGAGGTATCGTTAGAATCCCTTATTTTGGGTGACATAGGCTAGTAAAATTTTAAAAAAAGTTGACTATGGTCCCGCATTAAAAAGCAAATTTGAAAAAAAAAATCGAAAATAACATTAACTATATAATCATCATCTAGAAAATGACGAGTAGATTCCAAAAATATATAACGCTATAATTCAATATCCAGTGATTCACAAAAAAATATCATTCAATAAAAATGTGAATAAGATTCTAATTTAACTATATTAATTTAGATTTTTGACTTTTTGGTTCGTTTTTTGGCAGGGCAGTCGTGTTTTTTGAATTGTTTTAATTCTGACTCGTTAAGTTTGAGTGATATAACCACAGTTGACTAAATGATTGGTAGCGCGCTCTCGAAAAGGCCTATGTCCAGCAGTGGATGCATACGGGCTGATGGATGATGATGACTAAAAGATAGTTTGCACAATTTAGATTTTTAACTTTTTAGCTCGTTTATGGCAGTCGTGTTTTTTGATTTTTTAAAATTCTGACTTATTAAGTTTGAATGAATTAACCTCAGTTGACTAAATAATAGTATACTGTTAATCCGGCATGTGTCGGAGCTATTGTCACCACAGTGTTGGTGCGTGTCATTAGTTCGCCGCATTCGTCAAGCGCCGTGTGCCAGCGATGTTTGAACCCGCGTCTGCCATTAACCACCACCCTCAGCCTGAGGCTGGCTGCAGTGGCGTGCAGTTCGTAGAGGCACGAAAGCACCGCTTACCCAAATGGAAATACATCAGTGCTCATTCTTCATCATGACAGTCAATAAATAAGTATTCTGACTATCTAATGCCTACCCTAGCTTCAAACTGTGCACGCCACTGGCTGGCTGCACCGCTTACTGAAAATATTTTTATTTATACTCAATACTCAGTACTCAATATCATTTATTCAATATAGGTACACTGTAGGTACACTTATTGACGTTAAAAATTACTTAATTATAAAACATGATGGTGATAATTGGTTACGGTATCTTAAAACTAAAGCTACGAGGATTTTTTTACTAGACATCCGCGTACAATTTCTGGTTTCCTATGGGATTTTCCCGCATAAATATAGCGGCTAAAACTAATAAGTAATGACCTTCATGCCGATTTTAAAAACTTATAACCTACATGCAAGCTTCCAACCCCAATTTCACACCCTTTAGAGTGAATTTTCGTAAATTTGATTATACAGGTTCTTATAATTTAAAACTATAATAAACTAAATCCCAATTTTCAAGTCCCTAACATCCAAAACTTAAAACTCCCATGTAGGCTTCAAACCCCTATTTTTCCTTTTGGGGTAGATTTTCGTAAAATTGCTTATGCAGGTTATTATTTATTAAAATTTAATAACCTAAATTCCGATTTTCAGATCTCTAATTTCAATCACATAGGACTTTCATACAAACTTACAACCCCAATTACACCCTCTTTGGTGTGAATTTTCGTAAAATTGCTTAAATGGATTATTATTATTTATTATTATTTACTTAACTGCCAATTTTCATGTCTCTAACGTCAAAAACAACGGACTTTCATACAAATATCCAACCTCCATTTCGACCCCTTAGGGGTGAATTTTCTCAAAACGGTTTCTTAGCTGATGTCTACACAATAACAGAAACCTACCTTCCAAATTTCAAGTCTGTATATTTTTTTTAAATATTTATTTATTATTTATATACTTACTATCGGCAAGACAATCCGCCAAGTGATTTATTTTTCCTGTACGATGCCACGTTGAAACCGCGTGGTGGGCTTAATAATTAAACAGTCATTGGAAGTTTGGTCTTAATACCTTCTTATGCAATTTCTTATTTCCTAAATCCTAAAAAAACTAATATCAGATCCATAATCCATGGGTTATGGCAGCAAATTACCATACTTGCTTTTATTAGCGATAGAGTATTGCGTGATAACTAGCCACAACCAAAACTTCCCTCCAACTTAGTAACAAGCCAAATTAAAAATCCCAAACTGGATTCACATCACATAAATCGCTGGTATCACAAAGGTGCAAAGATCTGCCTTTGTGTGGGATAAAAAATAAAAAAAGCGAAATTAATTTTCTGCCGTCGACATTGCAATGGAACTTTTTCCCATAGAGTTCCAGCACGAGTACAATCAACACTAAATTGATTTAAATAAAATGCATAACGAGTGATTACCTGCTGAGTGCAGGAGTCGAGATAATAGATATATTATCGCGTTGGCTCGCGGCGGTCACAGCTGCTGCAATTTTCAATTAAGGTTGATGTACACATATTCGTATCGGCCCAGTCGAGCCGTCACATACTCGTGAAGGAATCGACTCATATAATAAGCTAGCTGTAACGACTTCGTCCGCGTGAAATAAGTTTTATTAAATTATTCATTAATTTCCCGTGATAGAAAGCTTATCTCCATGCAAAAAATCTTGTCGATCCATTGCTCTGTTGCAGCGTGATTGAAAGAAAAACCAATAAACCATCAAACAAGATACATTTTTGTCAACTACAAGTTAGCCCTTGACTGAGATCTGACCTCATGTATTGACTAAAATATCGCGGTATCCATAAGATACTTTTAAATGTAATGTAATAACTAACTTTTAATATTAGACGCAAAAGAGATAAAGAGTTATTGGAGAAACGAATAAACTTTTACAGAGCGCCATCTTTTGACATCATTGTGAAGTTCTGTTAGAAATACTGCCCATTTCGTAAATTTTAGGGGAAAAATTTAAAAAAAAAATTTGGGCTCTATTCCTAATTATCTTTAAAATGATATACTGCAATCCTATGTAACTCTATAAAAAATATTTTACTTCGCATTCGCTTCTATGAGAACCCCCCTGAAATAAAGATTTTTATAACTTTTTAAGCCATATTCCGCTGGAGGCCGTCGGTTTACATATTATATTTAAATTTGAAGTAATTATGTTCAGTAATTCAGAAGTTATAAGCCTCTGACAGACGGACGGACAAGTGCAAATTCACTCAAGTAGACTCAGAAACCTTCGCTCGGTCAATTACTATGATTGCAAAAGTTACATCGAGTCGGTTTAATTGTTTAACAAACAAGTCATAATTAAATAAATTAAAAAACGCGACTGCCCTGCCAAAAAACGAACTAAAAAGTTAAAAATCTAAATTTATTCACATTTTTATTAAATGATAATATGTTTTATGAATCACTGGATATTGAACTATAGTGTTATATATTTTTGGAATCTACTCATCATTTTCTAGATGATGATTATACCGATAATCTTATTTTCGAATTTTTTTTTCAACTTTATTCTTTAATGCGGGACCATGGTCCCCCCATCATTTTTTTATATTTTACTAGCCTATGTCTCCCGGAATAAGCTAGGGATTCTAACGATACCTCATTTACCAAAATAAAAAATTACCATTTACGTGTATAGCAGCCCCCGCGCGGCTACGTGTATAGCAGCCCCCGCGCGGCTACGTGTATAGCAGCCCCCGCGCGGCTACGTGTATAGCAGCCCCCGCGCGGCTACGTGTATTGTACAGCAGCCCCATTATTCAAATCGTCGCAAACAATTGTCGCTAATGGCTTTATAATGAAGTGCGGCGCGAGACACGCCACACACGCCACAGGGCTGACACACGCCGTGGGACACTTCAGAAGTTTAATTCATTACGTACTCACCCTGAACTCTATTACCTGCAATATTTAGGATTTAAATGATCTCTCTCTCTAGTCGTTGCTGCATTGCTGAAGATCGTGGTCCTGAGGGTTTTGCAACCTTGTGCGGATTAAATTTTTCCATCACGCATTTTTCCATGGCCAGTCTTGCAATGGTGTGAAATTTGCACTTGGAATCCCTCAGCTGGTCTGACCATCTGGTTGATGAACGGCCTCTCGATCTTTTGCCCTCGGTGTTGCCTCGGTGTTGTGATTTAAATTATAAATGATTTATTTATTTCGTGTAGGACAACTTGTGTCACTTATGAAACGTTCAGACTCTACCATTTGAAGTTTAAATCATTACGTATACTGACTCTAAACTCTATTACCTGAAATAGGATTTAAATGATAAATGATTTATTTATTTCATGTAGGACAACTTGTGTCACTTATGAAACGTTCAGACTCTACCATTTGAAGTTTAAATCATTACGTGCTGACCCTGAACTCTATTACCTGCAATATTTAGGATTTAAATGATAAATGATTTATTTATTTCATGTAGGACAACTTGTGTCACTTATGAAACGTTCAGACTCTACCACCGGTTCGGAAAGATGATTCTACTGCGAAGAGCCGGCAAGATACTCAGCAGTTGCCCTTTTCATAGAAAAGAAAAAGTTACAATATGTATATGTCACCGTAAGATTGTAAAAACCGTTAGGTTATAATCTAACACGCGAAATTCTAAACTGTCGAAAGATTAGAATTTAACGCATTATTTTCCGGTAGATTGTAATCTGATAGGTATTTAAACCCGATAAAACCTAAGTGCCCTACTTGATTATTTATGTCGAACCCTAACCTAACCTACAAGAAAGAGACAAGAAAACGTAAATAAAATGAATATTTCAAAAATTGACACTCAGAACATTGAACAGTTTACAATCTTTCGACAGTTTAGGATTTCGCGAGTTAGATTATAATCTAACGGTTTTTACAATCTTACGGTGACATATACAACAAAACACATACGTATTACACTGACTTGTGGGTCACTGGATGCGAGGCCGGTTGCTTCCATGCTACTTTGTCATTAATAAAATCATCGATAGTGTAATAACCTCGCGTTAATAAATGCTGTTTAAATTTTTTAATCTATGTAATGGCAAATCCAGAACATTTTTTTTAAATTTATTTACAAAAAACTAGAAGATGCTCGCGACTTCATCAGCGTGGATTAAGTTTGTTTGATTTCCTCGGGAAATCCTTCATTTCCAGCATTAAAGTATCCTATGTCCTTTCCCGGGACGTACACTGCCTCTATTTCAAATTTTATCAAAATTAATTGAAAAGATGGGCAAGCAAAAAAAAGCATAGCAGACATACAAACACACTTTCGCATTTATAATATTGATGATTCATTATCAGTATCATTTAGTTTTATTTTTATATGACTTCCTGAAAAAAGGAGTATATTGTTTTCAGGGTTCATGTATGTATGTATGTGTGTTTGTATATTCCACCATAACTTCTATACGCCTGAACCTACTTTGATAAATGAGGTATCGTTAGAATCCCTAGCTTATTCCGGGTGACATATGCTAGTAACATTAAAAAAAAATTTGATGGTGTGACCATGGTCCCGCATTAAAGACTAAAGTTAAAAAAAAAATCGAAAATAAGATTAACTATATGATCATCATCTAGAAAATTATGAGTAGATTACAAAAATATGTAACACTATAGTTCAATATCCAGTGATTCACAAAGAAATATCATTTAATAAAAATGTGGATGCTATTTAATTAGATTAATTTACATTTTTAACTTTTTAGTTCGTTTTTTGGGTGGGCAGTCGTGTTTTTTAATGTTTTTAATTATTATTTCATACGTTATAATAATAATAATAATAATCTTTATTAAAAGGTACAAACCCAATACAATTAGTAAATGTAAAAATAATAATAAACAATGTCAAGTAAAAAAAAAAAAAAACTAAAGTAAAATAAACAATACATTATTGCCACAATGGCAATAATTAAGCATTAAGTAAAAGTAATTACTAATTACCATGTCATACGTATGTCAACATATTGAGCAGGTACCTAGATGGTAGTTTTGTGTCTAGGTTACTTCCTATTTGCCTCCTGGTGCACCGAAAGCCAGTGTTTAAAAATGAAACAGTCTAGATTCTCGGCCAATCATACGTTATAATAATAGTAATAATAATAATAATAATCTTTATTAAAAGGTACAAACCCAATACAATTAGTAAATGTAAAAATAAGAATAAACAATGTCAAGTAAAAAAAAAAAAAAACTAAAATAAATAATACATTATTGCCACAATGGCAATAGTTAAGCAATTAAGTAAAAGTACACACTTACTAATTACCATGTCATACGTATGTCAACATATTGAGCAGGTACCTAGATGGTACTTTTGTGTCTAGGTTACTTCCTATTTGCCTCCTGGTGCACCGAAAGCCAGTGTTTAAAAATGTAACAGTCTAGATTCTCGGCCAACGTACTGAGGAGGTTATGGTGGACGATCCAACATAATGTAAGCCGTAGTAGTTCAGCTGGCATATCCGTAATAATAATGTTTATTGTTTTGTCTCCAGGTACTTACGTTGAGAGTGATTTGGAGGATTTGTGTGGTGTGGTGTTGTGCCTGTGCGCATTGCTGGGTGGTGGGGGTCGCATGCTGCAGGTGGGAGACACGCACTGTACCACACAGTGCCGTCTACTGTAGCGGATTATAGCGAATTAAACTTCTAGTTCATTCACTATCCAGGTACTGCAGTGTCGCGACAACCCTGCGGTGTATCATTAGCGATTTCACACGCGACGCGCGCCCGCCCCGTGACATTTCAATCAGACCACCGCCGCGCTCTCGTACCCCACACCACAACACAGACCACACCACAGACCACACCACAGACCACACCACACCACAGACCCAGTGGCGTGCAGTTCATAGAGGCATAAAAGTACTGCTTACCCAAATTGAAATGCGTTAATGCTCATTTTTCATTCATACAGCTAGTAAATAGGTATTTTGACTAACTAATGCCTACCCTAGCTCCAAGCCTTGTGCGCGCCACTGCACAGACAATCTTTGACGACCTCTCCGGCGTGGTGAGCGCTGTGCTCTTACTGTGGGAAGTCCCATGTTCGATTCCCGGTAGGATCAAACCGGAAATTTAAAATTTCTGAATTTTCTGGTTAGCTAACTGGAAAGGAAAATACTAACTAGTTACTACGGTAAGCAAAGTATCGACAACCGATTTAGAGTTCCGGTGCGATGCCGTGTAGAAGCCGATTAGGGTGTGGGTTTAAAATATCTGCCGTACCTCTAACAGGTTAACCCGCTTCTATCTGAGACTGCATCACCACTTTCCATTAGGTGAGATCGCAGTCAAGGGCTTACTTGTAGTGCATTAAAAAAAATTAACAAACCACGCTCCTCCACTCATCATACATTACACGCTCGCTACGCTTCTGCCGTCATCACACACTCACCTTGCTAGCTAATAAAATCATTGGACGTGGATTGATCACATGAGAATGAAGAAGAATTTTTTTATTTTTTTTGTATTACAAATTAACTTTTTTTTTTTTGTAGAACAAACAACCCAAATTTATTTTCAACAAAGAAAATTTAAATTTTTTAAAATTTTTCAAATTAACTATTTACAAACTAACTGGTGCCCGTGAATTTATTCGCGTTGATTGAGATTTTTGGTTTCCGTGGAATCTCTTTAACTTCCTGAGATAAAAAGTTGCCTTTGTTTTATTGCAGACTATAATCTTAATAACTCTGTGCCAAATTTCATCCAGATCCGTTCAGTTGTTTTGGCCTGATTGAGTAACAAACATCCATCTATATCCATAAAAACTCACGTGGTAGAATCAAAAAATTAATACAAAAATTTACGAAAACAAAATCTGTAATAAACATATCTTCTTCAAAAATTTACAAACCATATTTACAACTCGGTTTTTTTCCGGAAATACTTACAATTTAGTAAACAAACAACCCCCAAAACCCGCCTTTTTTACATTTTTAAAAATTCCAAAAAAAAGTTACCAGATGATTTTCAAAATTCAAACGCTCACACGTGTCTCGATAAATTTCTTAACTCTTGTTACTATTTCCATCTCGATCCTCCCAAAATCCTCGGAGCTATGGCCAAAAATACGTCTCAGGCGATTTGTACCTGATAACCATTTTCAATGGTAAAACTCAATGCGTAGACGAAGTTGTCTATCATCATCAGCTAGTACTATCTAAATATCTCTAAACTATCTATGTATCTATAATCTATCTAAACCTATAGCGTGAAATGATGAAAATAATCCAATCCCTACGGCTTAATTTGCGGCCCAGCTATCTGCGCCCATCATCTCAACGTCGTCGGAAGATAATGAAATAGTTAACTGCCCCGTAGTTCACTGGCTTACCGGTGTACAGGTAAGTGCACACGGGCCAGCATCCATCAGCCGTGTGTCGGTAAGCGGCCGCAGCATCATGTACACTGGCGAGATAACATCTGTGCTGTTATACTCGTAGTATAGTGCGATACACCGGGGACTTGCGAGCGATTCTACCACGCGTTATTGATACTTGATACTGTAATTATATGAAAAGTATACATACTAAGATGGTTTTATAATTGTCATAAAATTTACTGTTGTTTTAACTTACGGTTTTCTTATTAATGTAAATCTATACTTCTATACTTATTTACTAATATTATAAATGCGAAAGTTTGGATGGATGGATCAATGGATGGTCGTTACTGAATCACGCCAGAACAGCTGAACGAATCTCAATGAAATTTGGAAAAGAGATGAGGTGAGGAGGAGGTCTGGAATAACATATTGAAGTTTTTTGGTCCCCGCGGGAACTCTTTAATTTTCCGGGATAAAAAGTAATAAGTAGCTAATGTGCTATTCCAGACTATAATCTATCTCTGTGCCAAATTTCAGCCAGATCCGTTCAGCCGTTGGGGCATTTTTAAGTAACAAACATCCATGCATCCATCCAAACTTTCGCATTTAAAATATTAGTAAGATTACTAAGATGTGAAGCTGTAATCTAAGTATTATATCCACCACTTTTAACACGCCTACTTACAATATCATTGGTGATAACGATTTATTATTCTCATATATAACTCTATTTAAATGGATGCCTTCTCCTTATCAGTCGCGTGGAATTCATTACAGATTGATTAAAATTGTTTGAGAAAAAATGATATCTGTCCTGAGATTTACTCGTAGCGCCATTTATAGGCGTAATCGTTGTGTGAACCGATTGCTTTGCTTTTTCATTGAAACAGCCTAAAAGGGAGCTTTACTATGTACTCGCTAGTGTACCCCCAATCGTGATTGTGAAATCGTAATTATTTCAGCGGATAACTATGTGAAAAAGTAAGAAAGCTTAAGTTCCATTCGCTTAATCGGGAAATAAAACTTCCTTTAAATGCGAGCTATTATAGCTGTTTGAACAGTTGAAGTTTATAATTTTTTAAGTTATCTATAATAGTTTTCAAGTTTTGGTTTTGTTTTTTAGTTATTACTGAAGTCAACGCAACTTTATCCACGTTGTTTACGTCTTTGAAAATATCGCAATATCTTTAATTTTCTGGGATAAAAATTATCGGTCAGCTACGGCAGACCCTCACAGCCGGTAGAGAGATGTTATAAAACTAGTCGCAGGGAGCCACTGGACGTATCTTCCTCTAAAAGACAATATCCAGCAGTGGACGTCAATGGGTTGACGATGACAAAGACGAGGCTGTATATTTCTTAGTATAGATTGATTAGTTACTATTAAGTCTAGTATATACGTATAGTAGTATTATAAACATAGATTGAGAAAATTATAGTCTGCGATCACTTATCGCTTCCCTCCGGAATTCGATCACAGAATGGCTATCGAAGGTTGTCTCGGCAGGGCTATATACAGGCTATATAGGGGTATAGTAGGGGCTATAGTAGGGGCTATAGCCTACATAGTCACGGAGTCAAGATGAGCCGGTATAATTCCGGCACGGAACGGCTAAATTTATTAGAAAGCCAATCGCTTCCCGCTCGCCAATTTACTAATCGTAACTCATCTGCGATAAGCGGAGCTAGCGACGTGAATCTACAGCCGTGCCAGCTTCGGTTGGCAGTCGGGAGCACAGACTAAGGATAGGAATATAAAACACGAGGATCGGTACAGTCCCGAATCGAGAGGAAATAAATAAATGACAATGTGGTATCTACTATCAACATTATCAATTATCACATGTACAATTATCTCGAATTGATTCGTGTCTCGATGTTACCTGTATGTGGGCGACGAGAGTGACCTCATTATGTAGCAGTGGACGCCTATCGGTTGACCACAAGCATCATGTTCACTCACAGTCGTGGGACCTGATAAATAACTTTGTCCAATCGCACTGAGAAAGGGAACGCCGGAAGGGAAGTGCACATGGGTTTGTGTCTTCACTTACTACAATATAAATAGAAATATTTTCCTGAACAGTTAGCTTACTTTTTGTAATTATTTTAAATCAGCCCGAATTTTTTATATAACAATTCTTAATGCTTAATTTAAATTAACTTAACTTAAAATATTTTTTGCACGCCAAGCTTGGCAGAATATGTTGAACAGTTTTGATTTTAAGACCTATGTAATAATGCATGTACCACATACTTGCAAAATAAAAATGATTATGATTATGATTATCGAAGCTGTCGGGATCCGATATGGTGTGTTGGTACATTCGTGTGCTCTACCGTGGATAACAACGACGTTGAGGTGAGTTTCGGAGTTTGACTTACTTTGTAGACTAGCTGGTTGATGGTGTATCGATGGTGCACCAAACTTACCCGTGCTGTAAGTATAACAGTCTAGTTATCAAAAAAAAAAAAACTAACTGTACTGCCATCATGTGATGGTACAAATATTTTGCATGCCCATCGTATGGCGGATTGTAGATGGTAAAACGTTGTAATTAAGACCTATAATGTATGTACCTGCAATCAAGCAAATAAACTATTATGATTATGATTAATAGGCCCAGCAACTAACATCTCCACGGGGTGATTACCTTTTTTATGCAAAATAGGTTTGCGCTTGATAAGACCCATGCCTGATTGATAAAATGACAACTGGGTTTAGAAGACTTGGTTTTTGATACTAAAAAATCTGTTCTACAAATTATAACTCAAATGAGATGGCATCAAAATAAGATGGTGGTTTTGAGTGCTTCAAATAACTGAAGCAATCATAAGATTGCAGTATGTGTAAAATATTATGCATATACTCATATGCATTTTATGAACTTTTATCAAATTCAAGTATAATTTTTGCCAAGTTATCATTACTATATCACAGAAAGCTCATACAAAAATAAGCAATACGAATTTTTCTATTTTGGCTATTGCCTAAGTTTAGTTATACATGAATCAGCGTTGCAGTATGTTAGGTAGGTATATACCTATCTCTCATGCTGTGGCTCGGGCTGAGGAGGTGGCCCATTCACCGCACGTTCAATAATTTAAGTTTAATTTGTATTTGTATAAGTTTAGTTATGCTAAGTATTGTAGTGCTGGTCAATACATTTTTATTTATTTATTTATTCATAGTAACCTATTTTATTAATTATTGTCACATGTCCACCCCAATCCCGAAGGCTCTCCAGTCGCGATAGTCAAAGGAGTATGGTAGTAAATTCCTTCGCTACTGCTATTTTTATTATTTTCCCTGCAGGAGCTTCGCTTAGCTTCAAATATTATTATAAGCACGATGCGCTGCGGTCAATGACTGGGGCATTGGCTCACTTAATAAATGGCCGCGTGATTTTATGCCTCAGCATCGAGACTACTGGGATACCTAGCAAATAATTTTAGTTTCAAGTCAATTTAACAAGAGTGTCTAAAATATAAATAATGTGTAAATTTTTACTCGCTCCAAAGTACTGGAACCCAGTGCCATACACAGTTTGATATAAAAAAATAGAGAATAGTGTTTTTTTAATTTGACGTTTTTAAACGTGATTTTATGCCTCAGCATCGAGACTACTGGGATACCTAGCAAATAATTTTAGTTTCAAGTCAATTTAACAAGAGTGTCTAAAATATAAATAATGTATAAATTTGTACTCGCTCCAAAGTACTGGAACCCAGTGCCATACACAGTTTGATATAAAAAAATAGAGAATAGTGTTTTTTTAATTTGACGTTTTTTAAACGTGATTTTATGCCTCAGCATCGAGACTACTGGGATACCTAGCAAATAATTTTAGTTTCAAGTCAATTTAACAAGAGTGTCTAAAATATAAATAATGTATAAATTTGTACTCGCTCCAAAGTACTGGAACCCAGTGCCATACACAGTTTGATATAAAAAAATAGAGAATAGTGTTTTTTTAATTTGACGTTTTTTAAACGTGATTTTATGCCTCAGCATCGAGACTACTGGGATACCTAGCAAATAATTTTAGTTTCAAGTCAATTTTACAAGAGTGTCTAAAATATAAATAATGTGTAAATTTTTACTCGCTCCAAAGTACTGGAACCCAGTGCCATACACAGTTTGATATAAAAAAATAGAGAATAGTGTTTTTTTAATTTGACGTTTTTAAACGTGATTTTATGCCTCAGCATCGAGACTACTGGGTTAACTAGCAAATAATTTTAGTTTCAAGTCAATTTAACAAGAGTGTCTAAAATATAAATAATGTATAAATTTGTACTCGCTCCAAAGTACTGGAACCCAGTGCCATACACAGTTTGATATAAAAAAATAGAGAATAGTGTTTTTTTAATTTGACGTTTTTAAACGTGATTTTATGCCTCAGCATCGAGACTACTGGGATACCTAGCAAATAATTTTAGTTTCAAGTCAATTTAACAAGAGTGTCTAAAATATAAATAATGTATAAATTTGTACTCGCTCCAAAGTACTGGAACCCAGTGCCATACACAGTTTGATATAAAAAAATAGAGAATAGTGTTTTTTTAATTTGACGTTTTTTAAACGTGATTTTATGCCTCAGCATCGAGACTACTGGGATACCTAGCAAATAATTTTAGTTTCAAGTCAATTTAACAAGAGTGTCTAAAATATAAATAATGTATAAATTTGTACTCGCTCCAAAGTACTGGAACCCAGTGCCATACACAGTTTGATATAAAAAAATAGAGAATAGTGTTTTTTTAATTTGACGTTTTTTAAACGTGATTTTATGCCTCAGCATCGAGACTACTGGGATACCTAGCAAATAATTTTAGTTTCAAGTCAATTTAACAAGAGTGACTAAAATATAAATAATGTATAAATTTGTACTCGCTCCAAAGTACTGGAACCCAGTGCCATGCACAGTTTGATAAAAAAAATTGAGAATAGTTTTTTTTAATTTGACGTTTTTTAAACTACTTGTTGTTCTGATTTTTTTCATGAGTCATGTTTTGTGTCTGATTTTTCTATTAATGTAACGTGGGTTTTCTTTAGAACAAATTAAAGAACTCGGAACTGTTATTGTGATTATCGATCGCAACCTATTTAGAGTGAGCCGTGTATATAAACAATAACTTACGAATTAGTTGACAACTAACCGACAAATAACTGTGGACGATTATGTCGAATTAGTACAATTAGTGGCAGTTCGGAATGCGCGGGCGCAGGTCGTGACAGATTCGACTATAGTTTGGGCAGAGGGGGTGATGGGGGGGCAAGGGGGGGGGGGGGGGGTAACTAGATGTTAGCAGCATTAGCCGACGGGAAGGTAGCGTGGGAACCAGCGTGGTCACTGCACATAAACTGACTGCAATTTAACTGAATAATATGTTGAGTAGTGCCGCATTCCAACAGTTATATTTGGCTTATTTTTACCGTTTTAGTGATAATCGGCTTGTAGGAATTTGGACAAATCCAGGCATAAGTATTCCTTGTATATGTAAAAGTCGGAAGGTTAAAATTTAACGCATTATTTTTCGGTAAATTGTAATCTGTTAGGTATATTAACCCGATAGAACCTAAGCCTAACCTGATTATTTATGTCGAACCCTAATCTAAGCTACAAGAAACAGACAAGAAAACGTAAATACAATGAACATTTCAAAAATTGACACTCAGAACATTGAACGGTTCACAATCTTTCGACAGTTTATAATTTCGCGAGTTAGATTATAATCTAACGGTGTATATAATCTTACGGTGATATATACATTATTAAGTAAACATCTTCGCAAGTTTCCTGGGTCCAAGGATTTATGCTGTGATGGGGTGGTTCGTGAGTCACTGAGTTAATCGCGAATTTCCGCTTTATGATTGACAAAAAAAAAATGCGTTTGGAAGACTTTCTATTTTTAATCAGTTAGAAGTAATTTATTTTTCTAAAAAATGATATGAAATGTGCCCATTTCATACCCTGTAAATGAGTTCGAAAGTTAAACTTCCCGGCTTAGGCCAGTAAAGAATGTGTGTATTTTCATTACATATCATAACTTTGAATTTGGAATCTTTCTTCCTGAATATCTTGTAACCTGTTATGTTCTTTGGCCTAAATAGTTTTAATTTGAAACTCTACCGTATTACGCGTTCAGCGCAAAAATATATATATAAAAAAAAGTCACTTGTTTAATTTTTTTGTAAAGCAATATACACACCTCGACCGGCAGAGCATTTCTGGTCTCGTATATAGCCTAAAGTCTAACTAACACTCGACCAGAAAACGCGTACTTCCCGGTCTCGCGATGTAATGTACTGTTTGATATAGGCATCATCCATATTATTAAACCTCTAGTTCTTTGATTAGAACAGTATGAGTCGCATGGGTCACGCAGTCGTCGCGCGAGCAGGCCGCAGTCAACAGAGGTGAAGGTTACGCGGCCAAGGGCGGTCGCACGTCGTCGCGTCGCTGCGCCTTTGATGCTGAAACTGTGTCAGCCGCCACATCCACGAGATCGCTTCTCGCTCTTACACTGACACACACACGATCATCTAATTCTCTGTAATAGGCATGATGACAGTAACCAAGAATCAATGAAATTATGAATTTATCTAATGAAATACGATTCATGGATTATAAAAAACGTATTTATTTTTCTATTTCGAGTGAGATTGCTATTTATTTTGATAAAATAAAACTATAAAACACAGCAATCCGCCGTAATGGATTAAACACCAAGAAGCGAATGACGTCACAATCGTTTGTTTTCGAGCTTTGACAATCGCACTATTGTTTACTGCACACTGCACAGAGTACATTGGTAATAACAATAGTGACGTCACAAACGACGCCATGACATTCGCGAGCGTTTTGGCGGGAATTTTAAAATTTAAATTTCAAATGCCAATTCTATCTACCAAACCTAATTTTCCTGCTGAAAAAATATATTTTTTCGAAATAATAGATACTTCCAAACATTACCATCTGACCATTTTTCAAAATCAGTCATCATGCCTATTAGTTGATCGTGTATGTGTATTTCTCTAGAAACGAACTACTTACTTATTAACATTGATGAATTTTAGTACCTCTATTAACTATGTGACTGCCTCGTTGGTTTAGCGGTTAGTATAGTCGACTGCGGATCACGAGGTCATGGGTTCGATTCCCGGGCGGGCATAAAAATTGTTAGGTATTGGGTTTTTCAATTAAGAAATTCCCAGTACTAGCCCAGAGTTAGGAAGTTGGCGGTGTTTCACCCCCGAACCTCGGAGAGCACGTTAAGCCGTCGGTCCCGGTTATTATCACTAACATGATAATAGTCGTCAAAGCCCGCCAACCCGCAGTGGAGCAGCGTGGTGGGTGTAAGCTCTAATTCCCTCTCTCCTATGAGAGTGGAAGCCTGTGCCCAGCATTGGGACGTTAATGGGCTGTAGTGGTATTAACCATGTTGTTATCTAGTACTTTGTGAATAATTAGTCATGTTTCTAACCGAATTTAGGCCATAGCGACACGGAGATTATACATCTGCGCGGGAGTGTGTGCGTAGACACAGGTGCACTCTCTATTCTATTACTCTCATAGTAAGATGGTTCAGTAATGCCGACACGACCGGAGAGAGATCAGGCGCAAGACCGATGGCTTTACATGCAGTCCGAGACACGGGGCTGAACCGCCGCTAATATTCTAACTTTGGGCTACATATATATTTGTTTTTTTTAATACCTAGCTATACTTTAACTATAATAAAATAAATATAAGTCATACAATAACTACAACTATTTCACGATGCTTTCTACTTCTATTTCCCTGTCCAATCTGTGTTTCCAGTTCAGTCTTTTGCTCAGAAATTACTTCGTATCGTATCTCCCACGAGGCCAGACCAGGGAAAATTCAGAAATTATAAATTCCCAAATTGACCCCGCCGGGGATCGAACCCGGGACCTCCGCACATTAAGACAACAGCGCTACACACTGCGCCACGGAGGGCGTTTAGTGGTCATTAATGTGGGCCAGCGATTAATTATTATTAGGGGGATAAATAACTCCGCGCGGGACATAGTGATGTGCGCCCATAGTGCGGGACGAGCAAACCCGGGACTCTTTCTAGCTGTATAGGTTTGCACTTAACTGCAGCCTCAAATGTTATGAATAGGGATGATGACAACTCAATCAAATCAGCAACTCTTTATCAAACATAATCAATAAGTCTTTTATCATCTTAGTTAATAAGAAATAATTAATTTTTGACGTTTTGATAATCTCTATTGATGAGTCTGGTTAGGAGTATGACAAATTAAACTCATACCTTTAGTTGGTTTCTATATGATATCCATTCCACGACAGCCACAGCCGAAGCCTCCCACTAGACTAGAGAATATTCAGAAATATTAATAGAGAATAAACTTCCAACTATGGATCACCGCCGTAAGGTAACTATCCTATCCCTATCTATCTATATCGGTATTCTATCGGTATATCACTATCCCTATATATCTATATCGGTATTTTATCGGCCTATCGGTATTCTTTATGATATATTTCGGTGTGCTCAGGAGCTGTTCGATCTTGAACCTCCTTCACCTTTCTACCATCATACCGCAACACGTCGTGCAAGTTTCTACCCCTATGTCGTCAACGTTCCAACCTAGACCTCATCATTGCTTTTCATAAGCATGATGAAAAGTAATTGTCATAATGTCAATACTAGAAATAAAAATAAACTTGTAATGCCTGCTTCTAGGCTTAGTAAAACTAACAATTCATTTGTTGGAAACAGTGTCAGCTTCTACAATAAGCTCCCAGAAGACATGCTGAAGATGTCTCTGAATAAGTTCAAAGTTAATGTAAAACTTAAACTCATTAAAAAATCCTATTACCATGTAAAGGATTACTTAAACGACAAGGAAGCTTGGCAATGATTTGATCTAATGGCTCTGATAGTTGCTTAGTTAAGATGATTATTTGTGAAATGGTGATAATGAAAAAAAAACCCGACTGAGTTTGTTGTGGGCTCTTCTCAGATCTTTAATTTTAAAATAACGTTACTGATTGTCACCATTATATTTTATAAATAACTGGACGTCAATAAGTGTAGTATACCTACCTAAATTGTATAAACATTATTTGACTTTGACTTTGTTTGACATGATTGTCGTCACAAGCACAAGTCTATCCTGCAATTTACAAAAAAAAATCGCGAAATATCTTGACCGCGGGTCGTCATTCCACGAATGATTCTAGTGGGAATGTCACCGTAAGATTGTAATCCGTTAAATTATAATTTAACTCGTGAAATTGTAAACTGTCGACAGATTGTGAACCGTTCAATGTTCTGAGTGTCAATTTTTGAAATATCAATTGTATTTACGTTTTCTTGTGTCTTTCTTGTAGGTTAGGTTAGAGTTCGACATATATAATTAGGCTCTATCGGGTCAATATACCCAACAGATTACAATCTACCGAAAAATAATGCGTTAAATTAGAATTAAGTTAAGTTATTTCCAGTACATAGTAAAGTGGAATATTACTAAACTAAGAGATAACGCGAGAAGTTGTAGAAAGATAAGACTCACGTTGCCAAAAGTATGTAACTATTACGGTAAAAGGATGAGCTGTTATTTAGTACCCAAAATTCACAATAGCATAGATTGGCTAAGCGAGGAAAATAAGGTTAGTGTAGGAATACTTAAGAAGAATTTAAAAGGTCACTTAAGTGCTCCTATACTGAGGAACTAATTATTTTTCTCTTCTCTTTTATTTGTACTTTCTTTTGTTTTTGTTGATTGTTGGTGTTAGGTTATTAGGTATAGGTACTACTGCTAATTTTAAATTTAACTTAAATTAAAATGTGTAGACCGTCAACTTGCCAACAAACTGGCCCACCAGTTTGGCGAGTTTTTTTTTTTTTTATCCACTATAAGTTAGCCCTTGACTGCGATCTCACCTGATGGTAAGTGATGATGCAGTCTAAGATGGTAGCGGGCTAACCTGTTAGGGGCATGGCAGTTATATTAAACCCATACCCCTATTCGGTTTCTACACGGCATCGTATCGGAACGCTAAATCGCTTGGCGGCACGTCTGTGCCGGTAGGGTGGTAACTAGCCACGGCCGTAGCCTCCCACCAGGCCAGACCAGGGAAAATTCAGAAATTAATCCCCAAATTGACCCCGCCGGGCATCGAACCCGGGACCTCCGCACGTTAAGACAACAGCGCTACACATTGCGCTACGGAGGTCGTCAAAAGACTTGTCGTCGTTGGCGAGATTTATATTTTGTAAAATAAGTTTGTATCTATTTTGAAATAAATATTTAAAAAAAAAAAAAAAAACTAACGGCTTTTACAATGTTACGGTGGCAGGAACATCCCTTCGACGCATAAAGTCGTCGGCGCGGGCTCATTGATATTCGCAGCCGCCGTCAATTGGCGGCGCCTTGTTTAATTCCCTTCATTGCGCCGATGCTGCCTGTTCCCAGACGCTCCTCGCTCCTGTGACGACATCCGCTCGTCGGCAGTTCAGAACATTCATAATGAATCACGTTATTTCAATTGATGGAAATATATGTCACCGTAACATTGTAAAAACCGTTAGATTATAATCTAACTCGCGAAATTCTAAACTGTCGAAAGATTGTAAACTGTTCAATGTTCTGAGTGTCAATTTTTGAAATATTCATTTTATTTACGTTTTCTTGTCTCTTTCTTGTAGGTTAGGTTAGGGTTCGACATAAATAATCAAGTATTTATGTCACTCAGGTTTTATCGGGATTAAATACCTATCAGATTACAATCTACCGGAAAATAATGCGTTAAATTCTAATCTTTCGACAGTTTAGAATTTCGCGAGTGAGATTATAATCTAACGGTTTTTACAATCTTACGGTGACATATACAAGCAGCGATTCTAGTGAGTATGTTATCAGGGAACAAGAAAACTAGTGGTTCGCCCCGAACTGAAACCTCGCGGTATCTGTAAGGTGGTTTTAAGTATATATTGTAATAGTTAACTTAACATTACACGCAAAAGAGCTCAAGGGTGATTGGAGGAACGAATAAACTTTTGTAGAGCGCCATCTATTGACATCATTGGGAAGTTCTGTTAAAAATACTGAAGCTCATTAAAAATTAAATAATTTCGTTTCCGTATAATGTTGATCTTATTTTAGTGTTTGTTGTTCAAGTACGGGATATAACTCAAATAACTGATCAAGTTTCAGGCTCAGCCTTTCAGAAAATTGAGAGTTCTGAGGTCAATTTTGGACGTTTGAAAGCCCCCCATTACGTCAATTTTAAGGAAAAAATTAAAAAAATATATTTTTGTACTCTATTCCTAATTATCTTTAAAATGATATACCGCAACCCCATGTAACGCTATAAATAATATTTTACTTCGCATTCGCTTCTATGAGAGCCCCCCTGAAATAAAATTTTTTATAACTTTTTAAGCCATATTCGGCTGGAGGCCATAAGTTTACATATTATATTTAAATTTGAAGTAATTATGTTCAGTAATTCAGAAGTTACAAGGCTCTGACAGACGGACGGACGGACGGACGGACAAGTGCAAATTCACTCAAGTAGACTCAGAGACTTTTGCTTCGCTCGGTCAATTAATTTACTCAGGAATATTTCATTTATTGCAAACATTTTGACTTTAGTAGCGTCTCTCGCTACATACTCGTTTGAGCTGTTAAAATCCGGCAAACAGGTACACGGAATACTATATAATTTACCATGGTATAAACAGGGGTTATACCTGCATATTGTAATATGATCTTTATTTACATCTGAATTTTGGTTTTTAAAGCTGTCTCTAAGCTACGAGAGAAAGGGAATAGATGGGCCTCTGTCTTTGAGCTCGCTTATGTAAAACAGAATCTCTTATTCCATCCATTGTCTCCATTGAGTTTGGTTTGCCGTTCCGCTTTCACTAGCCCTTAGCCGTCACCTTGCTAATAACTATAATTATAATTCACTCGACGAAAAGCACTTGTAAAAGTTAACAAAAAATACATTTGAGTTTGAATTATTATTAGGTAAAAAAGAAGTTTATGTGGAAAATAAAAACAGGATATTTCTATTAATATTTTCTAGAAATTAAATACAATCTTCTTACTTATAAAAATAAATTGCTGCTCGTTAGTCTCGTCAAAACTCAGAAACGGCTTGACGAATTTAGATGGATTTTTTTGTGTGTGTTTGAATGGTTACATGGCATGGCATGGATTCGATCACTCCAGCAATGCTAAGGACAGCGGTTACTTATGTATACATTGATATAATAATTGTAAATGAAATATTTATTTAAAAAGAGCAACCACCGAGTTTCTTGCTGGTTCTTCTCGGTAGGAATGGCATTCCGAACCAGTTCACTTGACGATTCAAAAGTACTTGTAAAAGTTTATTTGAATAAAAACAAATGAATTTGAATTTGAAATTTGAATTTACAGGGATGGTTTATACTCATAATAGGATCTGCAATCGGGTTCTAGGTTCAGGACAGGACGACGTTTGCCGGGCCAACTAGTTTACAATAATTGATAAGGGTGCTAGGACACCTCCGGCCGGCTCTTTTCAGTAGAACACCTTTCCGAACCGGTGGTAGAGTCTTAACGTTTCATAAGTGACACAGGTTGTCCTACATGAAATAAATAAATCATTTATTTATCAACGCTCCGTCGATAGGAACAGTTTGATATCTGAATGAGGCCGCGCGAACAATTACACCGCCTGTAAAGCAAGCTGACAGTACAGTCGGGCGCGGCCAGCATTGTCGCATTGTGCGCGACACATTGTATGCAAATGAGCGCGTACAGTCGCCCATTAGCGCCTCGCACCTTACGCCGCCACACACGATACCATCGCCCCGGTATTGTAAGAATGCGATTATGTAAGAATTGCCAATCCAATCGTCAAAGTACGGCGTCAAAGTAAAATAAACCATAACAGTGTTGAATTAGAGCTAAATTTCATGTCCATTCTCATACGTTTAAGTATGTACAATACCATAAACAGATGAGAAAGGATACACGAAATTGCGCTCTAATTCAATGCTATTATGGTTTATTTTACTTTGACGCCGAATTTTGACGAATTGATCGCCAACTTTAAGACAATCATAATCATCTTTACTAAGCAACTATAATATATTTGTACATACGTATCTAAAACTTTCTATTTGGTTCAGGTCAGTTCAGTTCGAATTAGTTTTAATTGTTCTTAGAGACAATCGGAACCTATAGAGCTATCTCTTTACTATTCTCATACGTTTAAGTATGTACAATACCATAAACAGATGAGAAAGGATACACGAAATTGAGCTCTAATTCAATACTGTTATGGTTTATTTTACTTTGACGCCGAACTTTGACGAATTGATCGCCAACTTTAAGACAATCGGGGGGCTGACACTGCGTAAGCGTCCAATGCCGGAAATACACACTTCACAGCGATCGATGACCAAGACAACGTCATCTAATCTTGTATTAAAGTCAAAGTCAAAGTCAAATAATGTTTATTTAATTTAGCTAGGTATACTACACTTATTGACGTCTAGTTATTTATAAAATATAATGGTGATAATCAGTAACGGTATCTTAAAACTAAAGCAACGAGGGTTCCAAACGCGCCCTGGTCTCACAGCCCACAACAAACTCTGCCGGGGTATTTTTTTCATTATCACCATTTCACAAATAATCATCTTAACTAAGCAACTGTAATATATTTGTACATACGTATCTAAAACTTTCTATTTGGCTCAGGTAAGTTCAGTTCAAATTAGTTTTAATTGTTCTTAGAGACAATCGTTACTTATAGAGCTATCACATCGACCAAGAATGTAGCGACACCTACTTAATAAGTATCTGACTTAGCGTTGAAAAGAATAGCTACTTTGAGGAATATTTTTTTATTTTTTTTAAGTACTCATGAATAATAATGTATTGACGTTCATTTGCATACCATATGTTTGGTAGATTGTGGCTGGATACTGTACTTTCATTGTAAGAACTTCTCATGTAACCTCCAATCAGCAAATAAATATAACGATTATGATTATGAATAATAAAGCTTATTATATTATTATAATTGTGGTGCCACTCGCAGAATAAATGTGCACAATTTGACCTCATTATTCGCGCAGATTCCATCACAAGTGTCTCCACGTTTAACGACTACGAATGGAACTCGTAAATACCCAATCGAAGAGGTGGTGTGCCGCGATAAGCTAATTGTACTGCTACTGTATTAAAATTATATCCCGTGTGGAATATTTAGAATTGATAAAAGCGTGTACCCATGGCGTACGCTCGTGCCAATTACAGCATCGCCCCATCAGATATCACTAACAAGACGATGCGTATCTGTCGCCCGCATTCAAATTGCGATAGCGAGTACTGCACCGAGCGAAGCGCCCGTCCGAAACTCGACCTTGACTCCTGCGCGGAGGGTTCAGAATACGGCACAGGCCTCTGTCACTTTGCATGATGTACGCTGGCGTGAATTACGCGGCCGCAGGTCGTTATTGTTTCACAGAGATTCGAGCGTCGCAATCGCAGGGATCTAGATCGCAGCACGCATTAATGACGTGCAGACAGCGGGCATTGTTGGAGGGGAATATTTCACGCCGACGCCGCCGATGCCACCGATACGCGCACACGGAGCAGGAAGGACAAACCGTCGCCATGAATCAACGCGACAATGCGAGCACTCGACAGAGTCCGTAACTAGTTCCGCTCGCGCCTCGCGATTGTCCAACAAAAGGCAATTGTACTCCGTGGCCTAACATTTGTTTAGAGGATGAATAGTGGAGATCGGCGCCTTTGGATAATTCGTGAGCGATTCCTCTAGATTTATGGCCCCTAACCATAGAGCGGCGCGGCCGAACGACAATTAAATCATTTGCGTACGCCATGCCTGCTTTATAATCGCATGATTTGTGCGCTGTTGTCTCTCGTCTATTAATCATAGGCCCTTATTTAGAAAAAACGACGAGCTCGGGTAACGTTTGAGCGGATAACCCGTGATTACGAAATTTTGAAGAAAAAGTGCCTTTTTTTTGTGCAGAATTTTAGTAGCAGGTAAAATTTTTCGGGTTTCTGGGTCTCCAAATATTCGTTTGTGCCAATATTACGTTACTTGCGTACAACAACACCAGCGGAGCCCAATCCTAAATCTATGTGTATATTATACTTACCTATTATAATGCACGTGCAATATCTGATCTGTTTATAATTCGTGAAAATTGAAAATATATACTTAATATAAACCATGATCTAGATCTAGGTACAATCAAAGCCCTGATCATGGTCTGACACTGGTATAAATATACCTATGGAGAACTATCGCCAAATGCCTGAAAAGCGATTTACAAGTTAACAGTAACATAGTAACATTATAGCTTTGATTCGTATGTTACGTAGAAGAAACTCGGGAGGATAAGCTATTTTTCATCGGTTCATTCTATTAGTACACAGACAAATAAACTCACACAAACACACACACACACACACACACACACACACACACACACACACACACACACACACACATACACACACACAGATACACACACACACACGCACAATAAGTAAGTAATACAAAACTTAGTATGTAGTATTAGTATTAGCGTTGACGGTTGAAACGCAGTTTAAACTATTTTAGCTGTCATCGATCCTAGAAATAAGATCAAATGTTATAGTTTACAGAAAATAAATAAATTTCATATCTTCAAATAAAAATAAGATAACATGAATACAAGTTATTCGAATGTGTAAAGTGGTGGACACAAAACAAGAAAGGATAATAATCGGTTCCCAGCCGATGGCGACCCGACGGCCGATGTCTGATGATGATGTCGGTTTGTGTGTTGGCCGCAAAGTGGTAAACCAATTGCGTAATTGGCGGTGATCAATTGTCATCGTGAGAACTCTTCCGATGGGCCGAAGCCACCAGCCCGACATCTGCTAGTTAAATCATTTACTTACTGCGCAATGATCGTTGTTCAATTTTTCCTCAAATTAAAACACTCGGTCTGTAATTAGAACCGACACTGTGCTATATTAATTCTTTCCCGCGACTTTGTCTGCTTTAATAATTATTTATAATTAGATACAGTACGCGCGCGAGTTGAATGCGGAGTAAATGTATGTGTCACCGTACATTTACTCTGCATTCAACTCGCGCGCGATTTATAGTTAAGTTAGTAAAAAATGGTTTTGATCTGAAGTTTGTATACCCAGATGCGTGCCTCAGACCTTTTCTAAAGATTAGAAAACATATAAACGACTAGCTAATGCCCGTGACTTCGTCCGCGTGGAATATTTTTTTAATTCCGGGAACGGGAACTCCCCAATTTTCCGAAATAAAAGCCATACCCATGCCAAAAATAAGGTCGATCCGTTGCTCTGTTGCGGCGTGATTGAAGGACAAAACCAACCAACAAAAACACTGTCATATTTATAATAATACTAATGAATGCCCACGACTTTGTCTGCGTGGATCGAGGTTTTTGGTTCCCGCGAGAACTCTTTAATTTTCCGGGATAAAAAGTAGCCTATGTGCTATTCCAGACTTTATAGTCTGTTATAGATAGATTATTCTGTCTCTGTGCCAAATTTCAGCCAGATCCGTTCAGCCGTTGGGGCGTGATTGAGTAACAAACATCCATACATCCATACATCCACACATCCATACATCCATCCAAACTTACGCATTTATAACATTAGTGTAGTTAACTATGATAGCTACTTCGTCCGCGTACATTTAGCTCTTTCAGAATCCGATAGCGGCATGCAGGCTCATACAAGATTTAAAGCTACAATACGGGGCTATCCATGGGGCGGATAATAGTCAGACTTCTCCACAGTCGACCAAGGGTTGCCGGTTCCTCTGGTATTGCTAATGTTTGTGGGCTGCGCTAATCATTCAACATCAGGTGACTCGTTTTGCTGGCTATATTTCATCAACAAGTCATCATTAAAAACATTAAAAAACACGACTGCCCTGCCAAAAAACGAACTAAAAAGTTAAAAATGTAAATTAATCTAATTATAATAGAATCTTATTCACATTTTTATTAAATGATATTTTTTTGTGAATCACTGGATACTGAACTATAGTGTTACATATTTTTGGAATCTCCTCATCATTTTCTTGATGATGATTATATAGTTAATCTTATTTTCGAATTTATTTTTTTAACTTTAGTCTTTAATGCGGGACCATGGTCACCCAATCAATTTTTTTTAGAATTTTACTAGCCTATGTCACCCGGAATAATCTACGGATTCTAACGATACCTCATTTATCAAAATCGGTTCAGGCGTGTAGAAGTAATGGTGCAATATATAAACTCACATATCCTGACAAACAATATACTACTTTTTTCAGGCAGTCGTATAAAAAGGTATGCAAATACAATTTGACGTGTCATGTAAATAAGAACACGCTCCGAGTGGCGATCGCTCATCGCCGCAACAGATGTGCAGTACAGGAGTGCCAGGTGCTGGGGAGGGCGGAGGGAGGGGGGAGGGGGGGGGGGCGTTCGGGAGCCTCGCCGCGGGCTGCGCGTGCGCAGCACGGTGTGGGTACATCACATCGTGCTAATTCAATGCTGAATTATTTTTAATGCAATAACCAATACTTCCATATTAATAATACTAGCGGTTCGCCCCGAACCGATACCTCCCGGTATCCATAAGATAGTTTTAACTATATAATTGTAATAGTTAACTTTTAACATTAGACGCAAAAGAGAAGAGTTATTGGAGAAACGAATAAACTTTTACAGAGCGCCATCTATAGACATCATTGTGAAGTTCTGTTAAAAATACTGAAGCTCATTAAAAATTAACTAATTTCGTTCCCTTATAATATTTATCTTATTTTAGTATTTGTTGTTCAAGTACAGGATATGATTCAAATAATTGATCAAGTTTCAGGCTCAGCCTATCAGAAAATTGAGAGTTCTGAGGTCAACTTTGGACGTTACAAAATCTAAAAAAAAAGCCCCCCCCCCATTGCGTCAATTTTAGGGGAAAAATTTAAAAAAATATTTTTGGACTCTGTTCCTAACTATCTTTAAAATGATATACTGCAACCCTATGTAACGCTATAAAAATATTTTACTTCGCATTCGCTTCTATGAGAGCCCCCCTGAAATAAAGATTTTTATAACTTTTTAAGCCATATTCGGCTGGAGGCCAACGGTTTGCATATTATATTTAAATTTGAAGTAATTACGTTCAGTAATTCAGAAGTTATAAGGCTCTGACAGACGGACGGACGGACGGACGGCCAAGACAGATTCACTCAAGCAGACTCAGAGACTCAATTATAAATGTGTCTGATACGCTTTCAAATGAAATTTTTGTACAGAGATAGGTAGTATTCCAGAGAAGGACATAGGTAATTTTTATCCCGGAAAATTAAGGAGTTCCCGCGAGATTAGAAAAACTGAATTTACGAACGACGAAGTTGCGGGCATAATCTAAATGGAGTTGCTAATAATTTAGATTTAGATAAAACTTATCTTTTGTTCGGAACAGCTGTTCTCATTCAATCATTTAATTCAACAGTTAAATCCCAGATTCTTGGTGGTTCCTCTCAGAAGGAATGGCATTCCGAATCAGTGGTCGATCCACTCGATGATTCGTAAGCACATTTAATAAGTTTATTTAAATAAAAATATAATATGAGTTTGAGTTTGAATCCAGATTTTGGTACACAATAAAAAATCAACTGTACTTAGTTATTTTCTTGAGAAAACGTTTAACAACTCTTTTATTTATCTCCGTAGCTTATGATCAAGATTTGAATACGAGCTGTATGAGAGGCTGCGGTGGGCGGCCATTGCCGGCTCACGTTTTGATTAAGTGTTTATTTATTGCCGAATGAAACGCGGAGATGCAATCACATTACACGCGAATTAAATAAAAGTACTTAACCTTTGCGATTTATTGTACAGCCTCGGTAATAATACACGGTGTTGCTCTAATCGGTACAGAAGATAGATAATACAGCGGTCTCTACTGCAGCATGTAAATTTAAAATAAATAGCCAATGCGAAGGTGTGTCTGTTTGTTGATTACGTCGCAATAACAAAGCAACGTCTCGAAGTGATTTTTGCGTGGAAACAGTACCTAAGTACCTAAAGACTTTAATAGACTACTAGGTGATGCCTGTTGTTTAAGTATTTTTGATTCCCGCAGGTACTCCTTTATTTTCCGGGATAAAAAGTAGCCTATTATACTCTCCAGGTCCTCAACTATACCCATGTCAAAAATCACGTCAATCCATTGCTCCGTTGCGGCGTGTATGAAGAAGAAACCAACAAACGAACACACTTTCGCATTTATAATATGACTTACTCTTTGTGTAGGAATCTTTAAAAATCTAAATCCACGCGGACATCAAGAAAAATATAAGGAAAAAATTATAAACGTGTGTTACGTGACAGATATAATCATTGTTGCATTATACTATAGCATTGTTATTTACTGACTGATTATTGATTGATTGCGTAATTAATTAATCTTAAATCTACGTTTAGTCCTAAAAATTTTATTTCAGAGGCAGGAATGATTTTTTGGTTATTATAAGAAATATTTAAGGTAGGGGAGTTCTTGTCATAAAATTGCATATAAAACGTTTAAGATAAATTAATTTGTAGATCATTCATGTCAAGCCATTTCATAATATTATCCAAAGTGTTATTAATGTCAGACTAATGTATTATTTTTATTTGATGTCAGAATTATGGAAATGTCATCCGCAAATAGTGTAATTATGGAAATGTCATCTGTGAGCAGTTAATTAATTAATTAATTAATTAATTAATTAAATTACTTAGGTGACATAGTGTTGACACCTCAAGCCATCAGGTGAGATCGCAGTCAAGGGCTAACTTGTAGAGGATAAAAAAAACTTGTCTGATAGCGGGCTAACCTGTTAGGGGCATGGCAGTTATATTAAACCCATACCCCTATTCGGTTTCTACACGGCATCGTACCGGAACGTTAAATCGCTTGGCGGCACGTCTTTGCCGGTAGGGTGGTAACTAGCCACGGCCGAAGCCTCCCACCAGGCCAGACCAGGGAAAATTCAGAAATTATAATCCCAAATTGACCCCGCCGGGGATCGAACCCGGGACCTCCGCACGTTAAGACAACAGCGCTACACACTGCGCCACGGAGGTCGTCAAATTCGATTAGATTTAATGCAAACAAACTAAAATAATAACTTGGATGTTAATACATTTTTTCTAAGTCCAGTTACAAATGATATGCAATTAAAGCACTCGGCGTAATTGTATTCACGTGTAAGTAAATTAATGCAATTAATGGCGAGGACGCAAGCGGTTTTCTTAATAACTTTTCGCAATTTCGGAATTAATAAATTATCATAATGCCGTCGGAGCGTGCAAGGTTAATGCGGGATCATTTAAACCCGCCATTATATTATAATAATATTGTGCGATAATACTGCGATAATACTGCGACAATACTGCGATAATACTGCGATCTAATACGTATTCGTGATAATATTATGTTAAGGAGGAGTTAAAAGCGCTGAGCGGAACCGGTGGCGCCGACTTTGCCGCCTCTATTTATTCCTACTCTATTATCCATACTTAATAAATTCGAAAGTTTGGATGAATGGATGGATAGGTGTATATACTTATATTATAAATGCGAAAGTTTGGATGGATGGATGGATATGTGTATGTATGTTACTCAATACTCAATACTCAATATCATTTATTCAATATAGGTACACTGTAGGTACAATTATTGACGTTAAAAATTACTTACTTATAAAACATGATGGTGATGATTGGTTACGGTACCTTAAATTAAAGCTACGAAGGTTCCAAACGCGCCCTGGGTCTGAGAAGAGCCCACAACAAACTTAGCCGGGTTTTTTTTCTTTTTATTCTAATCTAAGATATGGATGAAATTTGGCACAAATATAGATTATAGTCTGGAATAATTTTGGACGAAAAGGGAATAACACTTAGGCTACTTTCTAACCTTTTTCTTTTATCCACTACAAGTTAGCCCTTGACTGTGGTATCTCACCTGATGGTAAGTGATTATGCAGTCTGAGATGGTAGTGAGCTAACCTGTAACCATGGCTGTAATATTAAAATTATATTTATTATTCTTATTATATTATATTATTATCATTATGTTATCCCAGTTAATTATATTATATTATTATTATTATTATGTTATCCAAGAAAATTTAAGAGTTCCTGCAGGAACCAAAAACCTCAATCCACGAGGACTAAGTCGCGGGAATCAGCTGGTTATTTTATCTCTTATTCGATGGCACGTTATCCTTTGGACTGCAATTTCATTAGAGTAAGTAACAAGGCAGTCTAACACTTTCGCATTGTTCTATTATATTTTATTGGTATGGATGAATTCCTGAATTGATTCTGCTGGAGATCAAAGTTGGGACCTTTGCCGCTTAGAGTACTATTATAAACTATACTGTGTCTTGTTGTCGCTCTCGCTACCGCTACCACTGTGTCAGTGGGATCGTTATAATCTCACTCATTTAACAAGTCAAAATTAAAAAATATTGTAAAACACGACTGCCCTGCCAAAAAACAAACTAAAAAGTTAAAAATCTAAATTAATCTAGATAAATTAGAATCTTATCCGCATTTTTATTACATGATATATTTTTATAAATTACTGGATATTGAACTATAGTGTTATATATTTTTGGAATGTACTCATCATTTTCTAGATGATGATTATATAGTTGGGTAATCTTATTTTCGATTATTTTTTTTCAAATTTAGGCACCCCATCAATTTTTTTTAAATTTCACTAGCGTCACCCGGTATAAGCTAGGGATTCTAACGACTCATTTATCAAAAGCGGTTCAGGCGTATAGAAAGTATGGTGGAATATACAAACTCACATACATACATGAACCCTGAAAACAATATAATCATTTTTTCAGGCAGTCGTATAAAAAATATATATGTAGGTACCAGTGGTGGCTTTGATGTTGCCGATGACCTTTTTAAAGGCATGTTAACGTATGACCCAAGGTCTTAGAAGTAACATTGGAAGCGGCGGGTGTTATTTTGCGTACTTCGCTGCCATACCAGGAATACTTGGAGGGCATGATGCGTGATAAGTTCTTGTACTTAATAACATTTTGAAAAAGTTAATCGACGTGATGTGTAAGTCTTAATGGTTGTTCTTGGCAATAAAAGTTGTTAAAATGGTAATGGGACCATTTAATACACATGTACACCGAACAGTGGCGGCCACAGGGCCACATATTTACTGACTGTGGGGTAAGGTAAGGTTATACGCCTCTATGAGCTGTTCTGAGTTTGCTGTTTTGGATTGGTGATACAGACACAATGTTACACCGTTCACAATAAAAGTTGCTAACATAGATTATTCGATTTTGAGGCTCTTTAAGTCGGTTAAATACACTGATTTGCTCGATAAAATAATTTGTGATAATAAGAATCAAGCTATAGTTAAACTTCAAAAAAAATATTTATTTTTTTAATCCACTACTAGTTAGCCCTTGACTGCGATCTCACCTGATGGTTAGTGATATTGCAGTGTAAGATGGTAGCGGGCTAACCTGTTAGGGGCATGGCATTTATATTAAACCCATACCCCTATTTAGTTTCTACATGGCATCGTACCGGAACGCTAAATCGCTTGGCGGCACGTCTTTGCCGGTAGGGTGTTAACTAGCCACGGCGGAAGCCTCCTACCGGACCAGACCAGGGAAAATTCAGAAATTATAAATTCCCAAATTGACCCTAACAGGTTAGCCCACTACCATCTTAGACTGTATCATCACTTACCATCAGGTGAGATCGCAGTCAAGGGCTAACTTGTAGTGGATAAAAAAAACCCTGCCGGTGATCGAGCCCGGGACCTCCGCACGTTAAGACAACAGCGCTATACACTGCGCCACGGAGGTCGTCAAAATGATACAGTAATGAAAATGTCACCGTAAGATTGTAAAAACCGTTAGATTATAATCTAACTCGCGAAATTCTAAACTGTCGAAAGATTAGAATTTAACGCATTATTTTCCGGTAGATTGTAAATCTGATAGGTATTTAAACCCGATAAAACCTAAGTGCCCTACTTGATTATTTATGTCGAACCCTAACCTAACCTACAAGAAAGAGACAAGTAAACGTAAATAAAATGAATATTTCAAAAATTGACACTCAGAACATTGAACAGTTTACAATCTTTCGACAGTTTAGAAATTCGCGAGTTAGATTATAATCTAACGGTTTTTACAATCTTACGGTGACAAAAACATTAAATTCACACGTGCCAACAGTCGCACCGGCAGCGATACGTCCCGTGAGAATGATGTGAGTCTGTCCCCTCGCCGCCAGATGCGGCCGGCGATTAGCGCGCATCTGATTATGTTAATGCGAGGAAAGCGTCGTAGCGCGACTATCGCGCGATCGTGGGAACTATGGAGATGTATCGGCGGCATATGGCGGCGACAGCGCGCGATCGCCGTGCGATACCCGCGCCGCACGCTGCGTGCGACCGACTTTTTTATATTTTTACTAGCTAATGCCCGCGACTTCGTCTGCGTGGATCGAAGTTTTTTCTTTTTTTTTCTTTGGTAGCCTATTCGAGACTATAATCTATCACTGTGCGAAATTTCATCTAGATCCGTTCTAGCAAGAAAAGATTACAATTATTTTGCTATAATCCGCCAACAGAAAAAATTCTGTATGGTCAAGCATGCAATTACAAGCGAAGCACCGTTTACGTTCCCAACCAAGCAAGAAAGCCAAGTTCTCAAGCAAGCAATGCCACCACCACATAACACTTTTATACTAATCTCGACGCACGTTTCGCCCCGACACCGGAGCATCTTCAGGAGATGTAGACTTTAACTATAGACTTTGTAACTGCATGCTTGACCATACAGATTTTTTTTCTGTTGGCGGATTATAGCAAAATAATTGTAACCTTTTCTTGCTAAATCATGAACTTCCGCAAAGTAACGCCTGATTCTATCCAATAAATCCGTTCTGCCGTTCGCCATCGCCAGTGATTGAGTAACAAACATTCATCCATCCATCCAATCTTTCACAATTATTATATAAGTACTAGCGAATGCCCGCGACTTCGTCTGCGTGGTTTGAGGTTTTTTGGTTCCTGCGGGAACTCTTTAATTTTCCGGGATAAAAAGTAGCCTATGTGCTATTCCAGATTATAATCTATCTCTGTGCCAAATTTCAGCCAGATCCTTTCAGCCGTTGGGACGTGATTGAGTAATAAACATCCATACATCCATCCAAACTTTCGCATCTATAATATTAGTAAGATGTTTTTACTGATAAACAACATGTAAGTGAGCCATGTTTTGAAAGCACAAGGTAGTCTATTTGATGATAATTGATGAGTCTGTAAGCTGGTTCATCGTGAAGAGGTGTTTGAAGTGGAGCGAAAGTTTGAATGTACTAATATTAATTTCGGATCTACCTACCATTCCATCAGCTGTGTTCTGCAGTTTTATAAAAATACAATTATTAACTTGTTAAACGGGGTTTTATATATGAAAAGCAGGCGTTACCTTGCAGAAGTCGATGACAATGAAGGAACTAGAAGTTTAATTTGCTGTGGTGGATTATAGCGAATTAATCTTCTAGCGGTTTTTGAATCATTAACTTTTCTAAAAGTTTCTTCAATTGACCGAGCGAAGCGAAGGTCTCTGAGTCTACTTGAGTAAATTTGCACTTGTCCGTCCGTCCTTCCGTCCGTCCGTTTGTCAGAGCCTTCCACTATCCACTACAGCCCATTAACGTCCCACTGCTGGACACAAGCCTCCACTCTCATGAGAGAGAGGGAATTTAGAGCTTAGACCCACCTATCAAAGCCTTATAACTTCTGAATTACAGAATGTTATTACTTCAAATTTAAATATAATGTGTAAACCGGATATGGCTTTAAAATTTATAAACTAATTGTACCTCCTAAAAGACTGCAGATGTTTGGAAAGAGTACACATTACATGGCAATAACTATGTACAATAAACTTCCTGACAGCTACAAAAGCAGTACTTTTAATATTTTCAAAAGGAAGGTTCATGAGCTGCTTAAAAATAAATGCTATTACAAAATCTCTGAATTCCTTAGTGATAATCTCAAGTAACACTTAAAAAATATAATATGTAAATTTTGATGATGACGATGTGATTATTAACTGAATAGTTTTAAAGTGCATTATTTGAGTATCCCCCCCTTATATGGAATTTGACATATGTAATTAAGTAGGAACTAATATCATATTATCTCTGATTATATGTTATATTATTTTCTTTCGTTTCTAATTGTAAGTATGACCTTTTATAAATTTAATTTTATCTAATTTTTTTTGTCTTTTTTTTTAAATTGCTATACAACTTTGATGATGATGATGATGAATATTCATACACCATTAATTGGTAGAATGTATAAGGCTCTCAAACTGTAATCATGTCAACTTTATATCACCTACATTCTCATGAATAAATTATTATTTATTTAAAAATCTTTATTACAGGGGGCTCTCTTAAATATTTTTTTTTTAATTTTTCCCCTAAAATTGACGAAATGGGGGCTTTCTAACGTTCAAAGTTGACCTCAGAACTCTCAATTTACTGAAACTTTGAGCCTGAAACTTAGTCAATTATTTGAATTACATCCTGTACTTGAACAACAAATACTTAAATTAAATAAATATTATAAGGAAACGAAACTATTTAATTTTTAATGAACTTCACAATGATGTCAATCGATGGCGCTCTGTAAAAGTTTTTTCGTTTGTTTACAAATAATAGAGGTTAGCACCATCTTACGTGGAGTAAAAAAATAGTCTACTGATAGTACTGATGTCTATGAACGTAAAGATGAGCGCGCATCTAGACATGCTCATCGCAGGAACCACAAACACACAGTCTTAGTCATCACAATTTTTTTTATTATGAAATCGTATGCTACGTAACACCCGCTCACCGAACGAGCTGCGTTTTAGTAATATACTGTAGTTATACGTATCCCATCCACGCAAGCGGATGACGATTGACGTCACCAGATTCGGCGCGTTTTAATGCGTACGGTGCAGTGAATGAATACCGTGAGGTCTCAGTTCGGGGCGAACCACTAGTATTGATGATTCAACAGAAACTTATCTTCATCTATATGTATAAAAATCAATTGCTGTTCGTTAGTCTCGCTAAAACTCGAGAATAGCTGGGCCGATTTAACTGATTTTGGTTTTGAAATGTCTGTTGCAGTTTAGGTAAGGTTTAAACGGTGAGAAAATATGGAAAAATTGATTGAAATGGTTGCCAGGTAGAGATCGCTAGTATAAGGCCGCCTTTTGTATCATGTCTGTGTTTTTTTTCTATTTTCTTTTTTTTTTCTATCTTTATGGTGGTACAAATAAAGAGTATATAATAATAAAAATTGCGAGGAAGATAGGGCACGACAACGTCTGCCGAGCCCACTAGTAAAAGGATAAAAATAAACATGAAAGAATAGAATTTAATGGCTTGGGTACAAATGGAACTGATTCGAATAGAAAAAAATTCAAAGATTTTTACGGATGTTGTAGAAATGAATGTGTTAATCTCTTGTTAAGGTTTTTAGTGCATTCACCGTACAACCTAGGTATCTCTATCTCCGCATCTGGCGCTGCAGCCGCGGAGTCAGCGGCGGCGGAGTCGCCGGTCGCGCGTGATTTATCCGCCGCCGCTCGATCCCGCGATATGATGTAATTAAGCCGGCCACGAGCGCGGAACATTACCATACCCCGTACACTGCACACCGCCACACAGCCTCCCGCCTCGGACGCGGGCTCCGAGGTATCGGAGCATCGGCGGAGCCCCTCGAGGCACCACACCGACGAGCTTCCTGGGACTTGCGGTTCGGATATTAAATTCATCCTCTGCAAATTATTCGGTAGGCGTAAATGTGGTTTTAACTGGAATGTACATGAAATAGCAGCCAACCCGCATTGGAGCAGCGTGGTGGGTCTAAGCTCCTGATTCCCTCTCTCCTATAAGAGTGGAGGCCCGTGCCCAGCAGTGGGACGTTAATAGGCTGTAGGGGCAAGAATATGGGTATAGTTTAGGTCTTAAAGTAGTTTTAATTTTCCTAACATATTCTACCATACAATGGTGTGCAAATGTGTGTTTGTTTTTAAAGTAAATAAATGAAATTATTTCACTACATCATTGAATTAAAAAATTAAGATTAAATTACATAACATTGGATACATTTTTAAAAACGTGCAAAAAAAAAACACAATTGCAGCTCAATGTTAAATGTCTAATTCGAATTAAAAAATACGACTGCCCTGCCATATTATTTTTGGAGTTTACCTCCATAAGAAGCGATTTGCATATAATATAGCCTTTGGAATTTTATTCACATTTTTTATTAAATGATATTTTTTTGTGAATCACTGGATATTGAACTATAGAGTTATATATACAAACTCACATACATACATACATACATACATGAACCCTGAAAACAATATACTCCTTTTTTCAGGCAGTCGTATAATAAATTACATAACATTGGATATGTCACCGTAAGATTGTAAAAACCGTTAGATTATAATCTAACTCGCGAAATTCTAAACTGTCGAAAGATTGTAAACTGTTCAATGTTCTGAGTGTCAATTTTTGAAATATTCATTTTATTTACGTTTTCTTGTCTCTTTCTTGTAGGTTAGGTTAGGGTTCGACATAAATAATCAAGTAGTGCCTGCACTTAGGTTTTATAGGGTTTAAATACCTATCAGATTACAATCTACCGGAAAATAATGCGTTAAATTCTAATCTTTCGACAGTTTAGAATTTCACGAGTTAGATTATAATCTAACGGTTCTTACTATCTTACGGTGACAGATAAATTTTTAAAAACGTGCAAAAAAAACAAAACAATTGCAGCTCAATGTTAAATGTCACCGTAAAGAAAAAATAAATCATATAATATTATTATTTCCAAAAGTAAATGGTAAAATGATGTCGCATAAATCAGTCAGTAGGAATCATGGATACGCACACTCATACAATACTTACACACATACACACACTCGCACACACACACACACTCACACATGCACTTACACACCTACACATACACACACTTGCTACCACGATTGCATGCCTGCATGATTATAATTTAATTTTTTTTTTCCTAGTGTTATTGTTAAATTTGGAAGAGCTAGGTCTTCTGACACAGGTTTATGCTTAACAGAAGGCCTCAGCCACAATTATTTGTTAAAGTGTATGCTGAAATTAATCATTTTCATTTTCACGTACATCGTACATAAGTACTGCATGTACCTAATGTCTTTTTTTGTACTACTGATTAATTTTATGCAAATTGTTGGTCAATAAAAATTCATTTATTTTATTTATTTTTATCTACCGACGAGTTGATACACTTCAACTATCTATACTTAAATAATAACTATACGTCGCCCGCGTGCAATTTCTGGTTTCCTATGAGATTTTCCCGCTGCAAAAAGCCTATGTACATAAAGCGGCTAATACTAATAAGTCTCGAATAAGCTACTTTTTATGCCGATTTTAAAAACTTATTACCTACGTGCAAGCTTCCAACCCCAATTTCACACCCACAGGTTATCTAGTTATTAATAAAACAAATAGAATATGTGAAAAACTAATAGTTTAATTATTACGATTTCGGGTCAGCAAGCAGGAGCTGTAGGGAAATTAGATTGGAATTCTAAAAATTATATTATAGTAATATTAATATCACGATCACCCAGTAACCCTATTGGGGTAAATTTTCTTAAAATTGCTTATACAGGTTATTATTTATTTAAATTTAATAACCTTAAGGCCGATTTTCAAGCCTCTAAATTCAAACGGGATACAACCTATTTCTGTACCAAGTTTCATCAAAATCAGTTGAAAAGATGGCTGACAGACAGACAGACACACAGACACACTTTCGCATTTATTATATTCCACTACAGCCCGTTAACGTCCGTGACGTATAATATTAGAGATTAAATACAATACAATGTCTTTATGGGTTTGTATTATTTATAACTATTAAATTAATTGTTAATTTTCATGTCTCTAACTTCAAAAACAAAGGACTTTAATACAAACTTCCAACCCCCATTTCAACCCCTTAGGGGTGAATTTTATACTCATTCAGACAAATTAAGTACCAACAGTCAATTAAGTCAAAAACTAGTGTCAAGAAAATTTCCAATTTAATCAGTTTATTATTTATCATCAAAGTACTCATTTATAGAATAATAGCATTTTTTTTACAAGAAATTGGAAGATTTATAAAATTAGTATGGATTAAGTTTAAGAACCCGTAGTTTCTTCAATATCTTAAAAAGTTATAAACCATGGCAACCCTACACATGATCATGTTTAAAAATGCGCAGGTCACGCACGAAAATGATATTCGTGGCGTTTTAAAATTAAAAATGTTTTATCCCTTGTTATCACGATGCGATATATCTACCCAGTGCTTGCCGGTTCTTCTCAGTAGAATCAGCTTTCCGAACCGGTGGTAGAGTCTTAACGTTTCATAAGTGACACAAGTTGTCCTACATGAAATAAATAATTAATCATTTATCATTTATCATTTATGTATACCTGAGTACTACTTAGTTGACTTTCAATAGAGCAGCTACAAAAAGTTAGTACTTATCTTCTAGTAATTTGGTATGTTAAGAGCAGAATATTAATACATCGATAAAACAATATGAAATGTGATAATAATATTAGTCCTGCACTGAAACCTTGGTCGAACATAACGCGACGCTTGCAACACGATGGGATGTCACAAGGATCTCCGTGGCGCATCAGTGAGCGCTTTTGTCTTATAACGGATCAATTCAACGGAAGGGCCAACTTGGAAATTTATAATTTTTTAATTTACTCTGGTGTGATCTGCAGCCCTATTCTGTACCTCAGTGGTTATCAAAAAATGAAAGCCACTGACTTATATTTTTTATCCATTGAAGATTTGCTATGAAATGTTCTTTCGTTTTTTCATAGTAAACCTTCAATGGACAAAATATATATGTCAGTGGCTTTAATTTTTCGACAGCCACTGAGTTACAGAATAGGGGGGCTGGTGGGAGGTTTCAGCCGTGGCTAGTAACCATACCGATATAGACGAGCCGCCAAGCATTTCAGCGTTCCGATACAATCCCGTGTAGGGTTATGGGTTTAGCATAAGTAGCTGTCTTACCCCTTACAGGCGAGCCCGCTGTCATCTTGGACTGCATTATTACTTACACGTGAGATCGCAATAAGTAAACTTGTAGTAGAAAAAAAATGTGAGAGAAGAGATTGACGACCTCCGTGGCGCAGTGTTGAGCGCTGTTGCCTTAACGTGCGGAGGTCCCGGGTTCGATCCCCGGAAGGGTTTGGAAATTTATAATTTCTGAATGTCCCTTGTCTGCCTGGTGGGAGGCTTTGGCCGTGGCTAGTTACCACCCTACCGGCAAAGACGTGCCGCCAAGCGATTACACGTTCCGGTAAGATGCCGTGTAGAAACCGAATAGGGGTATGGGTTTAATATAACTGCCATGTCCCTAACAGGTTAGCCCGCTACCATCTTAGACTGCATCATCACTTACCATCAAGTGAGATCGCAGGCAAAGGCTAAGTTGTAGTGGATTTAAAAATATATATATATATTGCCATGACTGCCTCGTTGGTCTAGTGGTTATCATGTTCGACTGCGGCTGACGAGGTCCTGGGTTCGAATCCCAGGTCGGGCCATAATTAAGTGTTGGGTTTTTCTGATTAGAAATTCTCCATACTAGCCCGGAGTTATGAAGTTGGCGGTGTTTCACCCCCGTGCCTCGGAGAGCACGTTAAGCCGTCGGTCCCGGTTATTATCACTAACATGATAATAGTCGTTAAAGCCCGCCAACCCGCATTGGAGTAGCGTGGTGGGTGTAAGCTCTAATTCCCTCTCTCCTATGAGAGTGGAGGCCTGTGCCCAGCAGTGGGACGTTAATGGGCTGTAGTGGTGGGTGGTATATTGCCGTGACGCGTTGCGTGCGACCAGGGCTCGGAGGAGCAACGCTCTGCAGCCGGCAGCGGTGGTCGCTGGGACAATGAGCAATTAAGCGAGGCATCCGCACAATGCGGCCGCATCCGCCCCGCGGCCTGTCTGCCCAGGGCCCGCCGCCGCAAAAACACATCCGCCATTCATATTCAGAGCGCGAGTTTGCATTTCATCCCGACGATGTACGCATCTCATATGTATGACTGTATGCAGCTTCGAGGATGGAAAAACTGTTAAGTACCCCTACTTCATGTTTGTGTGATCAAATTAAAAACCCGGCTGGGTTTGTTGTGGGCTCTCCTTAGACCGCGAGAACTTTCTTTAGCCCTTGACTGCGATCTCACCTGATGGTAAGTGATGATGCAGATGCATTAACACCATAAATACCCATTATTTTGCTAATCTTTGTGTGTTTTTTTTACTACACGGCATCGTACCGGAACACTTATACGCTTGGCAGATCGTCTTTGCAGTTAGGGTGGTAACTAGCCACGGCCGTAGCCTCCCACCAAGCCAGACCAGGGAAAATTCAGAAATTATAAATTACCAAATTGACCCTTGCGGGGATCGGACCCGGGACCTCCGCACGTTAAGATAACAGCGCTGGGCACTGCGCCACGGAGGTCGTCAAAAAACCTGCATGCCCGAGAGTTATATTGATTTATTGTTCTGATTACATCATAATCAGTCCTTTATTTTAAGTAAAAGCTATAATTTGTATTGTTATAATATTCTTATCATTCAATTGTTTACTTTGTTTGTTTTCGTTTTTTGTGTAACGGACCTAGATCCGGTTAGCTGTTTGCTATAGCTTGCTGGAACTTGTCACAGCTAATTTAAGTTAATTATTATTAGTTAGCTTATTCTTTATCTTTTCCTCTTTTATTTCTTTTTTCTCCGACCCATAGTGTGTTTTTAATATAATATTGCAAGCTGTGGCAGCCTCTAAGTGGGTTTACAATAATGCATACTATTCTTTAAACTAGCTTTATTTTTTCCTGTTATTCTATTGTAACCTGTTGGATGTCCTTAAATAAATACATTAAAATTAAATTAAAGTTCTTCATAATGTTTTCGAAGGTGTGTGCAGTCTGTCAGCGTGGTGGACTATACGTAAAACCTTCTATTCTCAGAGGGCGCGTTTAGACCCCCGTAGCCTTAGTTTCAAGAAACTATTGTTAATTATCACTATCACGTCTTATACTTTGCATGTATATTTGACGATCATTAAGTACCAATGTTGGACAAATATATTTTGACTTAGACTTTAATATACCTAAAGCTTTCGTTAAGAATCTAGAGAAAATATTAATCTAGGTTCCGTCTTCAAGTTAAGCAAAAGACATAATGTTTGTAGAGGCTCTGATAAGTAGGTCCGAGTTATTTTAGTTTGGGTTTTAACAAAGTTAGAAGTAATTTAGTAGAATGTATGTATGTAGCTACTGTTATAATCGGAAAAAAATACTTCCATTCAACTCTAATAAAGACCCTTGTTATTTCCCTTCTTTTATATAATAAGTAGACAATAACAAAAGCTGTTTTTTACTGATATACTCGTACATTCAAACTCGTGGATAATATGAATATTCGTGTAATATTTGTTAAGAAATTAAATATCACTTGCTTAAAACGGTGAAGGAAAACATCGTGCGGAGACCTGCATGCCCGAGAGTTCTTTATAATGTTTTCGTAGGTGTGTAAAGTCTGTCAGCGTGGTGGACTACAGCTAAACCCTTCTCATTCTCAGAGGAGACTAATGTTCAGAAGTGAGCCGGCAATAGATCGAAGTGATGTTGATGAGGTATTTTTATATTTTTCGTTTATATCGCATTTTAATCAGGGTCTATACTGCAAACGCTTAAAGCAATACTTAAGCAATATTACTCAAGTTTCATGTCACGTACCTAAAGGTTACAAAATGAGGATTATAATTTTAAAACGACCTCCGTGGCGCAATGTGTAGCGCTGTTGTCTAACGTGCGGAGGTCCCGGGTCCGATCCCCGGCAGGGTCAATTTGGGAATTAATAATTTCTGAATTTTTCCTGGTCTGACCTGGACAAGCAATTTAGCGTTCCGGTATACGATGCCGTGTAGAAACCGAATAGGGGTATGGGTTTAATATAACTGCCATGCCCCTAACAGGTTAGCCCGCTACCATCTTAGAGTGCATCATCACTTTATCATTTGAGATCGCAGTCAAGGGCTAACTTGTAGTGAATTTTAAAAAAAACCAGAAAGTCACCAATAATGAAACAATATGGCTTCATGCGTTGGCAGTATGTGGTACGGCCCCACTACAGCCTATTGACGTCCCACTGCTGGGCACAGGCCTCCACTCTCACAGGAGAGAGGGAATTATAGCTTAGATCTAGTAGTTTAGTTGGCGGGCTTTAACGACTATTATCATGTTAGTGATAAATGTTAGTGATAAGATGGCTTAACGTGCTCTCCGAGGCACGGGGGTGAAACCACCAACTTCCAACTCCGGGCTGGCACTGAGAATTTCCTAATTGAAAAACCCAATACCTAACAATTTGTACGCCCGACTGGGAATCGAACCGAGGACCTCGTGATCCGCAGTCGACTACGCTAACCGCTAGACCAACGAGGCAGTACGGCCTCAGTAGACGGTAATTATCCTCAATCACAGCCACAGCAGGTGTGAACTGTCAAGCAGACGGCAGGCAGTAGGTACAGCGAGTGCTGGGCCGATTGTGATGCGGCTCGCGCGCCGCACACCTGCGCGCTCCGTGACGCGCATGCGGGACGACCTGCGCCCACTGACCGCTGACCATAGAGCATCAATATTGTATCTACTCTATGCCACTGCCATTGTTGCTGGACTCACTTCCTTTACCCACTGCAGACTGTAGTCAAATACATGCTCGTAAACTGAGTTGTTTTGTCTGACTGCCTCGTTGGTCAGTGGTTAGTGGTTAGCATGTTTGACTGCGGCTGACGAGGTCCCGGGCTCTTTTTTTTTTTTTTTTTTTTTTTTTTTTTTTAAATTTTTTTTTTTTTTTTTTTTTTATCCACTACAAGTTAGCCCTTGACTGCGATCTCACCTAATGGTAAGTGATGATGCAGTCTAAGATGGTAGCGGGCTAACCTGTTAGGGGCATGGCAGTTATATTAAACCCATACCCCTATTCTCGAGTATAAGTGTTGGGTTTTTCTGAGTAGAAATTCCCAGTACTAGCCCGGAGTTGGAAGTTGGCGGTGTTTCACCCCCGTGCCTCGGAGAGCACGTTAAGCCGTCCGTCCCGGTTATTATCAGTAACATGATAATAGTCGTTAAAGCCCGCCAACTAAACTACTAGATCTAAGCTATAATTCCCTCTCTCCTATGAGAGTGGAGGCCTGTGCCCAGCAGTGGGACGTTAATGGGCTGTAGTGGGCGTTTTTTTACTTCTATGGTCCTCTTAAAAGATGTGTGATCTTTAGTCAGGATTGAAACAGTAACCGAAATAAGGGGTTTAAACACTGTTTTTTGATTGCCTGGTGGGAGGCTTCGGCTGTGGCTACCACCTACCAGTAAAAACGTGCCGCCAAGCGGTTAAGTGTTCCGGTACGATGCCGTGTAGAAAAAAAATACACAAAAATGATTAATAAAATTTAGATCAGCAAAATAATGAGTATTTATGTATGGACGTATGGATGTGTGGATGTATGGATGCTCGTTATTTAATCACGCCCCAAGGGCTGAACAGATCTGGCTGAAATTTGGCACAGAGATAAATTATTACAGTCTGGAATAACACATAGGCTACTTCTTATCCCGGAAAATTAAGGAGTTCTCGCGGGAACCAAAAACCTCGACCCACGCAGACGAAGTCCCCGGCAGGGTCAATTTGGGAATTTATAATTTTTGAATTTTCCCTGGTCTGGCCTGGTAGGAGGCTTCGGCCGTAGCTAGTTACCACCTTACCGGTAAAAACGTGCCGCCAAGCGAATAAGCGTTCCGGTACGATGCCGTGTAGAAACCGAAAAAGGTATGGGTTTAATATAACTGCCATGCCCCTAACAGATTAGCCCGCTACCATAGACTGCATCTTCACTTACCATCAAGTGAGATCGCAGTCAAGGGCTAACTTGTAGTGGATAAAAAAAAGCTAAATGTCGCTCACAGGTTGTACGTTGCGAGTGTGACGCGACCTTAGCGGGCATCCCCCGCCGCCCTTGAACCACCTCACAAGGGATGACCTCGTTCAGTGACCTCGCCCAAACGTACACCACCGTGCTTGTTGTTCTTACACTTAAAAGGGATGATCTAAAATAATATGTTCTAAACATAACACTAACCGAAGATGTAAGTTTTAGGTCTTTTGGAATACCCTCTGTTTAATATTCAATAAGAAATTAATTCCTTTTTGACATAGGCATCTTCACTATTTGAAAATTGACTAAAACAGTTCTTATAGAGATAAGTGCTTCCTTGTCCACTATGTATGTTTTTATTCTTATTTTATAACGTTATGGTACTAAATAAATCTAAAATAAAAAAAAGTTTTAATCGATTTTTAGAATATATGGCTACTATCTACTATATTCTACTAATTTAATATTCCAACGTAATATTATGAATGTTATCGATCTCTCTATGATAAAGGTATTTGCATTTTAATATAATGTGACACATTAAATATTATTTCATCAAGCTATAGGTGTGCACTCTGAAACGTTCAAAAATACCTATTTATTTATTTTAATTATGTTTGCACCAAACAATTCCTCAATGAATATAATGTGTATGTAGAATAATTGTTCCCTGCTGTGTACCCCGCACTAAGGTACCCTAAACCACGTCGTACTTTCACTGTACTCAGCTAACCGTACATATAAAAACCGTTAGATTATAATCTAACTTGCGAAATTGTAAACTGTCGAATGATTGTGAACCGTTCAATGTTCTGAGTGTCAATTTTTGAAATATTCATTGTATTTACGTTTTCTTGTCTGTTTCTTGTAGGTTAGGTTAGGGTTCGACATAAATAATCAGGTAATGCCTTTTACTTAGGTTCTATCGGGTTAATAAACCTAACAGATTACAATCTACCGCAAAATAATGCGGTAAATTGTAATCTTTCGACACTTTGCGATTTCGCGAGTTAGATTATAATCTAACGGTTTTTACAATCTTACGGTGGCATTAAGGAATACCGCGATGCAATGGTTCTACAGCGACATCTATGATTTCTACGAAGAACTAACTTAATATTTTTGGAATAGGGATCAAATATAAAATAGGGATCAATATCAAAAATAAATTATTTCTAACTGATTATTTAATAAAATCATCCAAAAGACGTAAAATTCACATCCTCGTTTAGTTTTAAGTTTGATAACCATTTTATAATAGAGATTAAAGAAAAAAAGTGCGTTGAAATTTGATGACGTCACAATAGCGAATTTCATACAACTTCCATACTAGAAGAGCGTTTTTAAGTTTGATAACGAGTTGCTGATTTGATTGAGTTGTCATCATCCCTATTAACTATAACTTCAATATACTAATAACATATTAATAAATATAATAATAAAACTAATAAACTGATCCTAAACAACCTCAACACTTGCTTTTTACGCGCATGTTTACGCACTCGTGTTGGTGGCGGGATGTGAACCCGCGGACAGCTGACCCGCGGCCGCGAGCGTTCATCTCGCGATGATTGATCTCTGTGCGCCGCGCACGCGATCAATCACAGCCTCCGCTAATACAGTTATTAGTTTATTATTCAATTTGTACGTCATTTATCTTGTTCAAATCGTTGCGGTTTACTCAGGTTGTCGTGTATTGTAGCTATGTGGAATCTTATGGTATGGAAGGATAATAAACTGTCTTTTGACTCCTACAGTTTCGTTCGACCTACTTGATAAAGAAGTTACATAAATTGCTCGTCAAGATCAATTATTATGTAAATATTTTATTAGCATATTATTTAGCGAACAGCTAAAAATGTTAGCCTTTCTCGTCCCATTCATACGGCCGTTTTACGGCCGTATCTTTTAATGTTGTTGACTAAGAAGCTTGACAGCTCACAGCTCCTAGGGACCGAAGACTAAAGTATTTGATACTAGATGATGTCCGAGACTTCGTCGCGTGGACTAAGTTTTTTCAATTCCCGCAGGAACTCCTTAATTTTCCGGGATAAAAAGTAGCCTATGTCATTACATATGTAAATTTCATCAAAATCAGTTGAAAAGTTGGGCTGTGAACGCTTAAAAGACAGGCAGAAACACTTTAGCATTTATAATATTAGTATGGATTAATTTCAACTTGATACATTCACGCATTCCCGAGAACAAAAGTGGTTGACAGACAGACAGAAGAACAAGAACGAAGTGATCCTATAAGAGTTCATTTTTATACGACTGCCTGAAAAAAGGAGTATATTGTTTTCAGGGTTCATGTATGTATGTATGTATGTATGTATGTATGTATGTGACTTTGTATATTCCACCATAACTTCCATACGCCTGAACCGATTTTGATAAATGAGGTATCGTTAGAATCCCTAGCTTATTCCGGGTGACATAGGCTAGTACAATTTAAAAAAAAATTGATGGGGTGACCATGATCCCGCATTAAAGACCAAAATTGAAAAAAAAAAACAAAAATAAGATTAACTATATAATCAGCATCTAGAAAATGATGAGTAGATTCCAAAAATATATAACACTATAGTTCAATATTTAGTGATTCACAAAAAAATATAATTTTATAAAAAATGTGAATAAGATTCCAAAGGCTATATATATGCAAATCGCTTCATATGGAAGTAAACTCCAGAAATAATATGGCGGGGCAGTCGTATTTTTTAATTCGTTAAATCAATTTCACTTGTTTCGTTTTGAGGTACGGAACCTTAAAAATACACTTTTCACTAAATAAATGCCTAGTTCCTAAGTACGTCCGTAATGAACGAGTTAATATTTCATTACGGTTCATTATTTCACATTACAGCTTGGATCGATTAATTCGAACAATGCGCTTGCGCCGGTATCATCCGCGGCCCTTTGACGCGCCGCCCGCGCATTTGTTTACGTCAGACTCGAACCGACGGCCCACCGGCACAAAAACCACTTTAATTGTTGCTAGTACATACTCATGCTACTTAGGCATGCATTCTAATTGAAGGGAATCGTATAAATTACCTTATTGTCAGGTATTATTGATTCAATGTAGAAATATTTAAATTAATTTAATTAGTAAATAACTAGCACGTCGGGTTTTAGATTTATGACCACGTTATGTTAAAATAATTATAATTCTTTTCTGTACCAGTTTACGAAAGTACTTATAAATTATTTTTAACTAAAAGAAAACACACTCATATTTTCTGTACGTTAAGAATTAATTAGCCACTAAGGTAATATAACCTACATAGCATAAAACGTAATAATTGTTTCCCGTTTCGACGGTTTAAGATTGCATTTCAAAAATGAAAAGAAATAATATTTATTTCCTAATTATTTCACACATAACAAGCATACCTAAAGAGGTAGATCACCCCTGCACAAAAACCATCTAAACAACAACGATGAGGCGCAGGGATGAACTGTATCACGTATGGCACAACCCGAAAAATGGTCCAGGCTCAGCATAACACTGTATGTTCAGTGCAAGCACTACCATTGATTTTCAGCCTGTACCCTGTTTCAGGTGACACCACGGAAAAAACTACGTAGCTGCAAGCTAGGATACTTAAAACCATTGCTTAATAGCAAATTCATTTACCTAATTATCTATCTATCAAATTAAAGTGCTATACATTTACAAAAACGACTATAAATGTTCATTAGTATTACATTATATATAGTATAGTATTATATATAAGTATAAATTAATCATCAAACGCAATACATATTATGTATAATACATAACTTATTAAGCATAATAAATTAGAAAGCTAAAAAAAGAGTACTCTGCCACATGATCTTGAAATTCCACTTGTTTCTCCAGAAGGAATTTGAATTTGAACGAAACTTTGCTTTTTGAATTCCTTATTGGAGGGGGGATGTTATTCCAACATTTTGTGGCAGAGTAAGTAAAAGAGCCTCTGAAAGCGGCCCTGCGATGGAGCGGAATACGGAGCCTATTACGACAGCTACGAAGACGGTCTGTCTCTCCATCACCCACCCACTTAAGGGCTAGGTAAAAAGGCTTACCCACTTTAATTAGTCCGAAAAGCAACCCAGAAAGATGCAGCTTCCTCCGTGATGTCATTTTTAACAAACTATGATTAATCAAATAGGGGGTGCCGTGACTTCGCGGAGGAATAGGAAAGTTAAAACGTGCACAAGCGTTCTGCACGTGTTGAATAAGACGTTTAGTTCTGCATAACAGCCGTGGCCCATAGACAACGTCTGCATAATTCAGCTTACAAAGTACTAAAGCCTCCACCAACTGAATACGAAGTTCTTGAGAGAGATACTTACGAACTTTGTAAAGTATCTTTAGTCGATAAAAGCAATTTCGCACCCGCTCCGCAATATGGTCTTCAAATCTTAGGTTAGAGTCCATGAGTAGACGTAAATTACGGGCCAGGAACACTCGCTCTAAGTCATCACCTTATACTTACAGCTTGACCCTGCAAGTTAACTTTACCTACTTGATTTGGACTACCAAACTAAATGGAAGTACGATTTTTGGTCAAGTTCAAGTTCAAATCTTTTTTATTCACTTAGACAAGTGCTTTTGAATAGTGTAAAGGCATTTAAATACGTCAGCAAACAAAAGCGAAGGAAAATTATTACTCTATCGGAATTCCAGCCACGGCGGCCAATCTCGCCGGGGAGTCGGTAGCCATCTATGCAAAATATAGGTATCGTAAAGCCTCTGTTCCCTCACGTCGCAACAGAGGAACATATCGACTATTTTTTGCATAGGTATAGTTGAGAACCTGGAGAGTGATATAGGCTACTTTCTATCCCAGAAAGTTAAGGAGTTCCCATGGGAATTTCAAAAACTCTACTCTACTCTCTCTCAGTTGTAGAGTCTTAACGTTTCATAAGTGACACAAGTTGTCCTACATGAAATAAATAAATCATTCATTTAATCTACGTGGATGAAGTCGCGGGCATCATCTTATAAGTAAGATATTATAAATGCGAAAGTTTGGATGGATGTATGGATGTGTGGATGTATGGATGTTTGTTACTCTATCACGCCCCAACGGCTGAACGGAGCTGGGTGAAATTTTTCACAGAAATAGATTATAGTCTGGAATAGCACATAGGCTACTTTTTATCCCGGAAAATTAAAGAGTTCCCGCGGGAACCGCAAAACCTGAAACCGCGCAGACGACGACGATCTCCGCGGCGCAGTGTGTAGCGCTGTTGTCTTAACGTGCGGAGGTCCTGGGTTCGATCCCCGGCAGGGTCAATTTGGGAATTTATAATTTCTGAATTTTCCCTGGTCTGCCCTGGTGGGAGGCTTCGGCCGTGGCTAGTTACCACCCTACCGACAAAAACGTGCCGCCAAGCGATTACGCGTTCCGGTACAATGCCGTGTAGAAACCGAACAGGGGAATGGGCTGAATATAACTGCCATGCCCCTAACAGGTTAGTCCGCTACCATCTTAGACTGCATCATCACTTACCATCGCAGTCAAGGGCTAACTTGTAGTGGTTATAAAAAAACGACGAAGTCGCCGGCATTCGCTAGTCCAGTCATGAACACTCAATACTCAATATCATTTATTCAATATAGGTACACTTGATTAAATATGAATTGAATTACATTGACTAAATAGTAATCATAAAACGTTACTGGTTCTGTACCGGAGCGATTATGTATGAAAATGCTGGGCTATAACAGCGGCCATTGAGCGCGGCTGGCCGGGCATCGCAATCGGCCGCGCAGGTGTGCTCGGTTCCGAGAGCCGCTTCCTTCCCCGAACGGCCGCGTGACAACGAATGAATATGTATACGATCTGTTGCGGCCAACGCTGATGTATAGATTGGCTCGCCGTTCCGGTGACTAACACCACTAATTTCCATTGTAAACAACCGTCGATATATTCGGGTCGAGAATGGATAAGAAGGTACGATTCTTTATCATTGAAAGAAACAGCCAAATGGAAGTGATTGTGATTGTCACGCTGTAGCTGTAAAGTTTTGATACTAGGCCTATCTGCATAGTACCCTTAAAATAGCAAGTGTTTTTATAGATTGGCTCGCCGTTCCGGTGACTAACACCACTAATTTCCATTGTAAACAACCGTCGATATATTCGGGTCGAGAATGGATAAGAAGGTACGATTGTTTATCATTGAAAGAAACAGTCAATTGGAAGTGATTGCGATTGTCACGCTGTAGCTGTAAAGTTATGATACTAGGCCTATCTGCATAGTACCCTTAAAATAGCAAGTGTTTTTATAGATTGGCTCGCTGTTCCGGTGACTAACACCACTAATTTCCATTGTAAACAACCGTCGATATATTCGGGTCGAGAATGGATAAGAAGGTACGATTCTTTATCATTGAAAGAAACAGCCAAATGGAAGTGATTGTGATTGTCACGCTGTAGGTGTAAAGTTTTATACTAGGCCTATCTGCATAGTACCCTTAAAATAGCAAGTGTTTTTATAGATTGGCTCGCTGTTCCGGTGACTAACACCACTAATTTCCATTGTAAACAACCGTCGATATATTCGGGTCGAGAATGGATAAGAAGGTACGATTCTTTATCATTGAAAGAAACAGCCAAATGGAAGTGATTGTCACGCTGTAGCTGTAAAGTTTTGATACTAGGCCTATCTGCATAGTACCCTTAAAATAGCAAGTGTTTTTATAGATTGGCTCGCTGTTCCGGTGACTAACACCACTAATTTCCATTGTAAACAACCGTCGATATATTCGGGTCGAGAATGGATAAGAAGGTACGATTCTTTATCATTGAAAGAAACAGCCAATTGGAAGTGATTGTGATTGTCACGCTGCAGCTGTAAAGTTTTGATACTAGGCCTATCTGCATAGTATCCATATAATATAGTACGTATAGCTTAAAATAGCAAGTGTTTTTATAGAGTGGCTCGCCGTTCCGGTGACTAACACCACTAATTTCCATTGTAAACAACCGTCGATATATTCGGGTCGAGAATGGATAAGAAGGTACGATTCTTTATCATTGAAAGAAACAGCCAATTGGAAGTGATTGTCACGCTGTAGCTGTAAAGTTTTGATACTAGGCCTATCTGCATAGTACCCTTAAAATAGCAAGTGTTTTTATAGATTGGCTCGCCGTTCCGGTGACTAACACCACTAATTTCCATTGTAAACAACCGTCGATATATTCGGGTCGAGAATGGATAAGAAGATACGATTCTTTATCATTGAAAGAAACAGCCAATTTGAAGTGATTGTCACGCTGTAGCTGTAAAGTTTTGATACTAGGCCTATCTGCATAGTACCCTTAAAATAGCAAGTGTTTTTATAGATTGGCTCGCCGTTCCGGTGACTAACACCACTAATTTCCATTGTAAACAACCGTCGATATATTCGGGTCGAGAATGGATAAGAAGGTACGATTCTTTATCATTGAAAGAAACAGCCAATTGGAAGTGATTGTCACGCTGTAGCTGTAAAGTTTTGATACTAGGCCTATCTGCATAGTACCCTTAAAATAGCAAGTGTTTTTATAGATTGGCTCGCCGTTCCGGTGACTAACACCACTAATTTCCATTGTAAACAACCGTCGATATATTCGGGTCGAGAATGGATAAGGAGGTACGATTCTTTATCATTGAAAGAAACAGCCAATTGGAAGTGATTGTGATTGTCACGCTGTAGCTGTAAAGTTTTGATACTAGGCCTACCTGCATAGTACCCACATAATATAGTACCTATAGCTTAAAATAGCAAGTGTTATAGTCCAAAGAGTTGCAGTCAGGAGAGGTATGGGCCAGATCGTACTTGAGCCAATCTGTAAATGTGCTGGAATCAAACTTAGAATCGCATCGAGCATCGGTGTATGGAATAATTTGTTTTTTTTTTTGTAGATTCTTGAATATTTTTTTTTAATACAATACAACACAACTTAATGCTAGCTAGCCTAACCTAATTACTATATAAATCACGGCCGCGTGGAATGGTGGCAAGAATGCTGGCTGCATTTCCGCGCTGGACAGCCAGGCTGATCCTTTGCGCAAAAAATGAGCCAGCCCTTCTGTCACCAGATGAGGCAATTAACCGCAGTGAAATATCTCCCAAAAAATTTTTGCCCCAAGGGTCTCCGCGGTAAACGAATTGAATTTTAATTTGTTAATACAAACTACCGAGTTCAGATCAACGGATTCTCCCTTCCCATAACCTCATACAATACAATGCGTCATCGATCACCAAATAACTAAATGATGTCTATTTGACGACGATTCCGGCAGCCCTGCGTGACTCCCATCCGCACTGTCTCATTACCGCAGCACACCATGGACGCTTAGACATGTGCCACTAAGTAAAGTGAGTAAAAACACTTTATTACACACAAACAAATAACAGAACAAAAGTAAAACGAACCGTGACAGAATTTACAACTTGTTACGGTGTAAATTCGGCCTTATTACTATAAGTGATCTCTTAAAGGCAACCTTTTTAAGATAGGAGATTGGTTGCATGATGAAAGGGTGGTGCATTAGAACACACGCGGTATACATTTCCAAAAGAAACTTTGAAATGGAAATAAAGAAGAAGAAGAGTTTAGGAATTTCGTGTTCACTTTCCATCATAAACTCCGTGTACAAATGTAGATATTGTATGTTAGGTACGCAATTGTTCTTGTCTTACTATGCGAAGCGATAGTCTTTTCGTCATGAATATGAACTTGTGTTGGCTAGTTTAATAAAGAATTATTTAATTCATTCGCAACATGGTATAATATTAATATAAAACATTGGAAATAAGTCTTAGTTCTCCAAAATTATTGCATCTGCCCTCGTGATGAGTTGATCTTGGACGCATAAGTGGTCCATTCGTCCAAGGTTGCTATCTAGTTTTCCTTTGAAATAATGCTGCACTACGTCGTAAGAGAGCGCTAAAAGTTTGTTATAAACAGTAAAAGTAAAAGTAAAAGTAAAAGTAAAATATACTTTATTGTACACCATACTATGGCCATCCATGGACATGGCACAACCATCTAAGGGTTATTATTGTTAAATCATTACAAACTTGCACTAGTAAAAGTAAAATATACTTTATTGTACACCATACTATGGCCATCCATGGACATGGCACAACCATCTAAGGGATATTATGGTTAAATCATTACAAACTTGCACTTTGGATATTTATAAGTAACCGAAGCGTAAGTCCGGTTACCAGAATCAACGGCACTCATTGGCATGCACAAAACGCGTTGTTATTAAATAATTCGGTGTCAATGTGCACTACATTACAGCGCGCTGGATCAATATTAATGCTGTTCAAACAAAAATGCAGCCTCGAATTATTCTTAGCATGCACTTATGGAGCACAGCCGTGGCCCGTGGGACTAACTTATAGGTACAGACGTAGGTACTTATTATTATTATTCTTTTATTTCATTTAGGTCCATATTGTTTACATTTTTAAATATTTAACTATTACAACAAAAATAAAAAAATAAAACATTAAAAAATATAAAAAATAGCGTTCCATCGGTCTCGGGAACAGGTTCCAAGAAACCGACGGTCAGGGCTCCAGAGAGAGGAACCTCCTGACGATGCGAGCCGTGTCCAGGAGTACAGCCTTCTGGATCTGGCCCTCGACCCAGCTACCCAATGAGAGCCTCGAAAGATGTTGGTCGAGGCTCTCAGCTATAAGACCGTTAACAGTCACGACTATTGGTACAATGATTGCTGAGTCCACATTAACCTCGTGCGCCAAGTCGAGATACTTGGTTAGTTTCTCTTACTCAGCTTATTATTATTATTATAATCGACATAAATTTAGCTCTCACGCCCGCATACAAAATAAATATATATGGCCTAAAGAGTTATAATAAACTTACGTAAATATTATTATTATTATTAATTTTATTTCAGGCAACAAGGCCCATATTATAAATTACATAAAATACATTATTACTTAAAAAATAAAAAAAATTATAAGATAAAATAAGATAAAATAAAATGCAACCATAAAATACTATAAATAGGTAAATACTATATTTAAAAAAAAACAATCAGTAATAAATTAACGAATTAAAAAATACTACTGCCCTGCCATATTATTTTTGGAGTTAACTTCCCTAAGAAGCGATTTGCATACCAATATACCTAGCCTTTGGAATCTTATTCACATTTTTATTGAATGATATTTGTTTGTGAATCACTGGATATTGAACTATAGTGTTATATATTTTTGGAATCTACTCATCATTTTCTAGATGATGATTATATAGTTGACCTTATTTTCGATTTTTGTTTTTCAACTTTAGTCTTTAATGCGGTATCATGGTCACCCCATCAATGTTTTTTTTTAATTTTACTAGCCTATGTCACCCGGAATAAGCTAGGGATTCTAACAATACCTCATTAATCAAAATCGGTTCAGGCTTATAGAAGTTATGGTGGAATATACAAACTCACATACATACATACATATATACATACATACATACATACATGAACCCTGAAAACAATATACTCCTTTTTTCAGACAGTCGTATAAAAAGACTAATACTACGGTGGGGATTTTTACTAACTTAGCTAATGTTTTCATTTGGTATTTCTGTTTTGTTATATTATCTCTAAACCTCTAACTATTGAAATTGTGTTGTAACGCAGATTCTCTCAGTTAATATGAGTTATTACTATTTTTAGTAGTACCTTAATCTAGCAGTGATACCTAATTCATTTTTTTAATACTTATCTTGACTTGTTGCTTGAACTTTTGGCTAAAATAATTATTACAAATATTAATAATTGGCGTACATCTGATAATGAATGAATGGCTGAAAATCGTCAGTATCAAATTATCATGTAATACATAGGTATCTTGATTGTCGTAATTCGACGATTTTTTGTCTCTTCAAAGTTTATAATAACACACTACAGACAAAAACATCGTCCAGTTGCAGTTTTATTATACAGAGAGATAACATGCTAAAATGATATAATAATTATTCATACATCGCTGGCTCGGACGTTAGCCAAAGTCAAATGTTATCATCTCAGATGTGAAATACCTTCAGGACCTGGACACACAGAGCGCGCTTCTACCCCCACCTCAGGCTCACACTGATGACTGAACCACTACAGCCTATTAACGTCCCACTGCTGGGCACGGGCCTCCACTCTCATAGGAGAGAGGGAATTAGAGCTTACACCCACCACGCTGCTCCAATGCGGGTTGGCGGCTGTAACGACTATTATCATGTTAGTGATAATAACCGGGACCGACAGCTTAATCTAGGCACGGGGGTGAAACACCGCCAACTTCCTAACTCCGGGCTAGAACTGAGAATTTCTAGTCAAAAAAACCCGATACTTAATTATGGCTCGACCCGGGACTCGAACCCAGGGCCTCGTGATCCGCAGTCGACTATGCTAACCGCTAGACCAACGAAGCAGATGACTGAACGCGTGTACGATAATATTATGTAGACCACACTGTAAGAGCTGGAAGCCTTTTTGTTACGACTAATTGAATCTATTTTTATATCTCATCTATCTTTACGATTGCTTCTTTCCAGAACTTAATCGGCTGAGAACAATTTCTAGATTGAACTTAAGAGGCTTCGATCGAGAGCCTGGGGATGTCTCGGGCAGCGGAATGGAGGCATTTAAGCTTATAAATTCTAAAGTCAAAAAAAATATTGGAATTGAAAACTTTTGAATTTAAACAGACGTGGTAGAGAGATGCTTGAGCTGTTGGCTTAGTCTTAGAGAGAGGCATTAAACATATTTAGTCTTGGTTAGTACGCGAGCTTCTAAGCCAACCTCACAACTAAGCAAATAGCAAATAGTGAGATAGGAGCTAATTTGTAACTCGCTTCGCTAACTTCTGCTCTAATACAAAGCATAAGACACCACCGCACACCACTCACGTACTCGTACACCATTCACTGATAGAATATATAGAGGGCTCTAAATACGTAAAATATTAACTCCTATTTTACTTGGATTCTGATGAACTATCACTATAATTCGCCTTGTGAAAGCTATTATAATAATAATAATATAACTTTATTTCAGGAAACTGTCCCATATTTTGTTAGCTACAATCACTTGATTGTAACTAACAATATAATGAATGATAGTAAATACAAAATACTTAACCTACTCTATACTAATAGGGATGATGCCTATGTCAAAAATAAATTATTTCTAACTGATTATTGAATAGAGGGTCTTCCATAAAACCTAAAATTCACATCCTCGGTTAGTTTTAAGTTTGATAACCATTTTATAATATAGATTAAAGAAAAAAGTGCGTTTAAATTTGATGACGTCACTATTGCAAATTTCATACAACTTCCATACTAGAAGAGCGTTTTCAAGTTTGATAAAGAGTTGCTGATTTGATTGAGTTGTCATCATCCCTATTATACCTAACACAACTACAAGGCCCTTTGGGGCCTCCTCGCGGGACTGTGTGCACCATTCCAGCACCTCCAGAGAGGGCTGTCCAGTTTAACCATCAATGTGCCAAGGAGGGTGTAGGAGTTATTCAACTCTTCTTTGTATTACAATATCTAGAAACTGCTGCAATAATGTTATCGTCACGCGTCCTGTCTGTCCCAGCCTAAGCACTGACTCACGTGTGGGCACATCCGAGATGCGAGTTAGGCTGTAAACCACGCTCGTTAAACTCTGTCTGGAACGAGTTTAATTTCATTTTCATTAATTCAGTTTTAGTGCTTGGATGCAAATTATGGTGTAAACTACTAATTGTTGTATTTTATTAGCGATCTTGTTAAAAGATTTGCGCGTAAAAGATTGTGCGCAGTCGTAATTTTTTTTTATTATGTATGCTGTGGTAAAAGTCAAGGTCATTTAAATATAAAGTTTCACAAAGAAAGTTTCATTGATATCACATATTAATTACACTCAGATTTACTACTTACTGAATTTACTTACTGGATTTAATCCACTGTTCACGTGATTCCAGTGGGTAGCGATTCAGTGGAATAAGTATTGAAATGATGTGTTAATCCACTAATATTGTTTTCTAATTTCATCCTTAAGCTTTCTGCTATATACCTTGTAACCTGTCCGTTAGTATAATCGGTGTCCACTTCACTTTCTATTCACTATTATACTCAATACTCAATATCATTTTCATTACTCATACACGGAAAGTAGGTCTGAAGTTGCCTGAGAAGCGGGTTGAAAGTAATACTTTTCAGCCCTAGGGAGAATCGTTTTCAACTGACAGCTGTCAAATAATTTAAAAAAACTAGTTGTCACATTTTTATTGGAGTTCAAATGAAACACGACATACCCGAGTGCATCCATAGACAAGAAGAAAGATAGACTTTATTCATAAAGTAAAGACAACTGATTCATAGACATTCATAGACAATCATAGACAATACTTGACTATTAAAAAGCTAAATGCATAGCCCGCCGGCTAGGCCAAAGAAAAAAAAAAGGCGGGAAAATGGCAAAAATAAATAAATATCTCACCAAAGTTGTTGATTTATGTAAAATAAAGTTCACTCAATTTTCTTTAGCTAATTTCTATTTTTATTTTGACTTTCCTTATATTCGTAATGAAAAGCACAGTGTTTACCTCGGGATAAAGACTTATTTAGTCCCTCGAACTATAGGCCCCCTCGCTACGCTCGGGCGCCAAACCCCGTCTCGGGACTAAATAAGTTACTTTCATCCCTAGGGTAACAATGTACTATTATTCAATATATATACTTACACTGTAGGTACACTTATTGACGTTAAATATTACTTATAAAACATGATGGTGATAATCGGTTACGGTATCTTAAAACTAAAGCTACGAGGGTTCCAAACGCACCCTGGTCTGAGAAGAGCTCACAACAAATATAGAGCAAATTATTGCCAATTATTGCACTGTAACTAGTAAACTAACTAACTGTACAATGATCGACACACTACTTTCACTCGCGAGGATCATAAAAAACTGGATTCATTACCCAGCAGTTAGCCTGCCGCCAAAACTGACCTATAGGCTTGTGGGAATTAGTTTGTGAGAGCACCGCAGACTGCAGACGAGACTTTCACTAGACGGCTGAAGCTTTTCTTAGCTTTCGTGCCAACAATCCTGATTAATATTACATCCTGAGTAATACATCCTCGAACTTGTAGTTTAGATTTTATTAGGATGTCTCCTAAATAAATGTAATTATTAAAACTAACCGCTTTTCATTAACTTTTCACAGCTAAACCATATTTCAATAACAATCCTTTTGTTCGTTGATTTGAGTTGAAAAGGATTGTTCGTTGTTCTTGTTGTTTCGTGTTGTTGTTGTTGTTCCTTATTGTTGTTGTTGTTCGGTGTTGTTCGGTGTTGTTGTAGAGTTTACAATGCATATCCCTATGCTGCTTTTGCCCCAGGTAACAGCTTGTGTGAAAACAATAAGTATTTTTAGTACATTTCGACGCCAACAAGAGTTGTATCATAATGTTCAACTAGCTCATTGATCGAAATTCGATATTACCAAAATCTGAAATACAATGTTTGTTCTTTATTGTGGTGTTGATTGGAAGTACAGTTACGATGACGTAATAAGAAAAACGAAGTTCCGACTGTCTTTACAATAGGAATGATGACAACTCAATCTAATCAGCAACTCTTTATCAAACTTAAAAACGCTCTCCTATTATGGAAGTTGTATTAAATTTGCAATTGTGACGTCACCAAATTTCAACGCACTTTTTTTCTTTAAAAAATATTTATCAAATTTAAAACTAACCGGCGATGTGAATTTGAGGTCGTTTTGGAGACCGTCTATTTAATAATCAGTTAGAAATAATTTATTTTTGATATAGGCATCATGCCTACTCGTCTCATGATATCAGTCTCCCGTGTGAGTATGGAAGTTGTATGAAATTTGCAATTATGACGTAAACAAATTTCAACGCACTTTTTTTCTTTAAAAAATAGTTATCAAACTTAAAACTAACCGGTGATGTGAATTTGAGGTCGTTTTGAAGACCCTCTATTTAATAATCAGTTAGAAATAATTTATTTTTGATATAGGCATCATCCCTATTCGTCTCATAATATCAGTCTCCCGTGTGAGTATGGAAGTTGTATGAAATTTGAAGTTGTGACGTCATCAAATTTCAACGCACTAACCGGTGATGTGAATTTGAGGTCGTTTTGAAGACCCTCTATTTAATAATCAATTAGAATTAATTTCTAGTGTAATATAGGCATCATCCCTATTTGTCTCATGATATCAGTCTCCCGTGTGCGTCGCTGGGGGTGGATGTGAACGCCCCCCCCAAGGCCGCAGGAGCCCGTTACGTGCCCTTTGCACTGCCCTTCACCTTTCCCTGCCTTTCCTTCAGCCTTCCGCCAACGAGCCTGAGTAACGATGCGTCACACTAATGTACGACTTGCGGTTTTTATACCGATACAATTAAATTAATCCACGAAACACGTCGTTAATATCAAAATGATAATCATGTTTTTTCGCAGTAGTTTTAGTATATGTGGACGTTTTATTCGATTTATTAGCTTTCATTTGTGTAATTAATTAATTGTCTATTGCTCATAATAATTCTTCACGAGTGGGCATTCCATCTTTTACGGATAGATAATATATTTTAATACGACTGTGTTTTATTTTCATATAAAAAATTATATTGTTAAAAACCACACTGGTATATTTTATGAGGCATCTATAGCGCAAAGGTTTAGAAATGAACAATGGTTATAATTCTTAATGGTCATGGGTTCAAATCTCACCATTAATCTACACGGAATAGGGAAATATTAGTCAGGATCTTCATGGCTATCTTGGCTAGGTATTTAATTAAATAAATCATTTATTTTAACACTAAATAATAAAACTGTAAAAAAGCATGAGTTAATTAGTGTTTTTTTGAAATTTGGGTGGGAACGGTGGGAAATTTATTTCAATTTTTTTTTATTCCAGTACAAGTTATCCCTTGACTGCGATCTATTCTGATGGTAAGTGATGATGCAGTCTAAGATGGTAGCGGGCTAACCTGTTAGGGATATGGCAGTTATATTAAACCGATACCCCTAGTCGATTTTTACACGGCATCGTACCGAAACGCTAAATCGCTTGACGGTACATCTTTGCCGGTAGGGTGGTAACTAGCCACGGCCGAATCCTCCCACCAGACCAGACCAGAGAAAATCAATTTCGATGATTAGGTAGTTATACTCGTTCCTATCTGGTACGGAAATTCCTAAGTCCTGAACTGACTGAAGTAGGCTTTTGCGAGGTTCAAAACATGAATAATTAAAGTTTGTTTTTATTCTTCTCTTTGTAGTTTTTTGTAAAAAGAATTCAATTTGGTTTAGATCGAGAAAGTACATTGTTATTAAATTCAAATGTAATTATAACTGTAATTATATCTTCATGATTTTATACCACATTTTTAATATTATGTGTGTAATGCAATAAATAATTTCTGATTCTGATCTCTGTGTGATGTGTATGACTGTATTGACCGGTATGACCTGTATTGAGGATGTTAATAATGATTAGGACAAGTATTTATTACTAGTACTTTTCCATGCCGATACACGGCAGATTAATATTAATAATGTAACACCAATGTACCTGCGCAATCTATGCAAATACTTAAATGATTTAAAAAAGTGTAAATGTAAGTGTATTTTCTTTTGTCAGGTGTTGCGACTTGCGTTGCAAGGTTTTTTCTCCTTACAGGTAGGAAAATGTTCTAACTTTTCACGGTTTAAAGGCCTATTACATTGCACTTTTTACAGGGCCCTGAGAAAAGGCTGAGCGTGGCCGCTAGTTAGAGCGTCGCTTATTACACAGCAATAAGGATCAATTTAGGGACCCTTACTCCCGTGCAGTGTAATAGACCTATTATACTTATGTAGGGTGTTGTGTTGCAAGGTTTTTCTCCTTATAGGTAGGTAGATGTCCTAACTTTTCACGGCTTAGGCTCATTCAGCGGCGGCCTACGCATTGACCACCCAGGAGACTGTGCGGCCTACGCATTGACCACCCAGGAGACTGTGTGCTGTGTGGTGGCGTACAGCGAAATATCAATAGTGGAGCGAGCGCGAGCGGAAGAGCCTTGCCCCCCCCCCCCCTCCCGCACCCCGCGAATTTACAATGCGTCCGCCCCTCCGCGCCCCGCACCGCCGCTTTCCACCGCAGGCGATACCTCGCCGCTGAGATTTAACCACTCTTCCTTAGCCGGTAAGAGTCACATTGGCGTGCGTCCGTTGCCGCTTCGTGTCGGTGTGCGTGAAATTTTCTCGCCTGGAAATTCTAATGCGCCGCGCGACTGCGATAAAAAATGAGTAGCGCGCGAAGCGTGCATACATTACCGAGAGGGACGGCGAGCGTCGCGGCGCCGCCTCCCGACGCCGCTATGTACTTCACACTCTACATTTACATGCCGACTGAAAAAGGGAGGCTCCGAGAGCGATGTGGACTATTCAATGAGTGTCTGCCTCGGCCCCCGCCGCCCCCGCCGCCCCGCCGCCCCGCGACGGAAATAGCGTGTTCAATGCGAACTTTATACAGAACCAGGCGCCACCCCGAGGCCTAAGCGATAGGTACATCGGGGTACGTTTTGTAAAAAATCCGTGGAGATAAAGTCAAAGTCAAAGTCGAATAATGTTTATTCCATTTAGGTAGGTATACAACACTTATTCAGGTCTAGTTATTTATAAAACATAATGGTGATAATCAGTAACGGTATCTTAAAACTAAAGCTACGAGCGATACACGGCAGATTGTAGCACCTACTAATTTCAAACAACAAACTCAATTCAATACAATTTCAAACTCAAACTCAAACTCAAATAATGTTTATTCAAGTTAGGTACTTTGGTTCCTACACTTATTGACGTCTAGTTATTTATAAAATAATAGTGGGCCCAGCAGACGTTGTCCTGCCCTATGTTCCTCGCAATTTTTCCATATTTTCTCACCGTTTAAACCTTCCCTGGACTACGACAAACATTTCAAAACCAAAATCAGCTAAATCGACCCAGCCGTTCTCGAGTTTTAGCGAGACTAACGAACAGCAATTGATTTTTATATATATAGATAATGGTGATAATCAGTTACGGTATCTTAAAACTAAAGCTACGAGGGTTCCAAACGCGCCCTGGTCTGAGCCCAAAGCCCCCAAGAGCCCACAAAAACTCAGCCCGGGTTTTTTTTTCATTATCACCATTTCACAAATATATAGATAGATTTTATTTGTTTATATGATTTTTTTTCGACTGAAAGGCGTTCTTGTTAAGCAAAAGCTACCTGGTGTCCACAGCATCAGGTCACTGCATCGAAGGATATGATACTAGAGCTCAGGCGTAATAAAGTTTTTCACAGTTGTATCAGTTCTAATTCCGTACAAAACAGCTGGGCGGGACGGTCAGGAATGTGGATTTTACAAACTGCCTTATTTTTTTCTCGTTGGCGCGCTTCCATAAATGAATATAGATAGATGATTTCCTCAGCCTCTTTTGAAATTTATGATTCTTCGGCCGTGGCTAGTTACCATCCTATCTGAAAGACGCAGGTACTTCCAAACGATTTAGCGTTCCGGCATTTCCAGTTCCATCTTAGACGGCATCGCTACTCAAGAAGAAGTGAGGTCAAGAGCTATTTGTAGTGGAGAAAAAAAACGCAGTCCCCGCAAGAAAATGAATACAAAAATTTACGAAAAAAAATCTGAAATAAAAATCTCTTCTTCAAAATTTTTCAAAAATTCATTAACCAATTTCCAAAATTCCAACTCGAATGCACTTCTCGCCTGCATCCGCATGTTTTAACACCATTACTTATCTTTGCCTATTATTAAGAATCTCTTAAAAAGGCACTTTTTGCCTCCTAAGTTTTGTGATCCAATTCCTTAAATTCTACTCCTTAGATAGAAAGCTTATATCCTATTATTTGTTTTATATTTAAGTTGTGTGTATATATTGTATGCATGTATATATATATATGTATGTATGTATAATATTTATGTATGTTTTCATGTATTTTATGTATTTTATATGTACAGATATGTGTATTATATATCACAATAATCATTAGATTTGCTACCTTTATTTAAGTGTTTTATCCCTACATTGTACTTTGAGTGCACCCTCATTCAAATTTTCTGTTATTATTTCCTTTTCTAGGTTGCCTGGAAGAGATCGCTTCTCAGCGATAAGGCCGCCTATTGTACAGTTTTTGTGATTTATGTATGGTGTAAAATAAAGTAAATTTTCATTTCATTTACCATGACGATCGGTCAATAATCATAGAAGCTACCTCACTCTGTATATACGGAACCCGTTTTTCTATATTTTTTGCTATTTTGTATGTACCCTAGGACTCTTTTTTTAAATTTTTTCTTAAGTCGGTTTTTTCCGATATATTTACAATTTAGTAAACAAACACCCCCCCAAAAATCCGACTATTTTACATTTTTCAAAATTCCGAAAAAAGTTACCACGCGATTTTCAAAATTCAAACGTTCACACGTGTCTCGATAAATTCCTCAACTCTTGGTACTATTCCCATCTCGATCTTCCCAAAATCCTCGAAGCTATGCCCAAAAATACGTCTCAGGTGATTTGCATCTGATAACCGTTTTCAATGGTAAAAAAATAGCGCTAAACTTAACATCTAATAATTAAAACATTAAGAAAATAACAGAATGCGTTCTGCTTCACTTGTGTGATAGAGCTCGCGTTTTTATTACTATTGAATAGTGGTGTTGTGTCGGCTTGTTATACTTGTCAAGTAAATAGATGTGTTAATATAGTTAGCATCTATTTACCCCTCGCCTGCGATGAGCCTGCAAACCATTAGCCAACCGAGGGCCAATCAATATAGAATTAGACGACACGGGCTAATCAACGCGAGGAATCTAATGCCTCTAACGGCCAGAGAGCCGGTGGGTAGTATGAAGACGTAGCTGCTTCGCTTAATATTTATTACAGTTCTACTTTGCTTGAGTATGGTTAACTGTCTAGATAATCTACAGGCTAATTGATAGTCAGCCTATCGATTTATGTTTAGCTGGTGATAGTGTAATGAGTTTTCTGAATTCCCACGGAAACTCCATAATTTTGCAGGATTAAAAGTAGACTGTGTCACTCTCCAGGTCCTTAACTATACCCATGCGAAGAATCATCAAAACCAAACCGATTTGTTGCTGTGTTACGACGTGATTGAAGGGCAAACCTACAAACAAACACACTATACAAACATTAGTATGACTATAGTTTGTGCCCGTGGCTTCATTCACGTTAAGTTCAATTTTGATGGTAAAACTCTTAGTCTACCACCTTAGGGCTTAATCCTTTCTTCTATATATATGCCCAGAAAAATCTGCGTGTGTGATTTTTTCTGAGCGTCGATAGAACAGTCAAGTCAGACACTTTTTTTCTTTTAAATATTTAGAAGGAGTAGAAGCGCTTGTTGGTTTTTTTTTAAATCGCCATAATAGTAGTTAAACTTTAGTTATTATATCTAGGTTTCTACAATATCACCTACAGGTTTAGATAAATGATAAATTATTTATTTATTTCATGTAGGACAACTTGTGCCTCTTATGAAACGTAAGACTCTACCACCGGTTCGCAAAGATGATTCTACTGAGAAGAGCCGGCAAGAAACTCAGCAGTTGCTCTTTTATAGAAAAGAAAAGGTTACAATATGTAGACAACACAACACATACGTTACAAGTATTACACTGACTCGTGGGTCACTGGATGCGAGGCCGGTTGCTTCCATGCTACTTTGTCATTAATAAAATCATCGATAGTGTAATAACCTCGACTTAACAAATGCTGTTTAACACAGTCTCTAAATCTATGTAATGGCAAATCCAGAAACTCTTTGGGCACCGTATTATAAATAATAATGTACAAAAACTACTTCGCCTTTTTTTTCTATTGAAAATAATACAATATAACTTAATGCTAGCTAGCCTAACCTAATTACTATATAAATCATGCCCGCGTGGAATGGTGGCAAGAATGCTGGCTGCATCTCCGCGTTGGACAGCCAGGCTGATCCTTTGCGCAAAAAATGAGCCAGCCCTTCTGCCACCAGATGAGACAATTAACTGCAAAAAATTTTTGCCACTAAGACTCCACGGCCCAAGGGTCTCCAATATATGTAACTCTCTATGAGAGAGGCATACTTCGCCTCGTAAAGTGCCTGCCTAAATTGCCTGCCACCTCTTGAGCAATAGCGGCAAGGTCGTTCCGTAGGGTTGATAGTGGCTGGTGTTGGTAATGGGGGTAAAAAAGTGTGTGTACGGGCGCGACACTCGGCGCGTGCGTTTGTGTAATGGCGTGCGTCAAAACACCTGCGGCTTGTGTGATTGATGACCCCTGCTCGTAGTAGCCTTGTAACCCGACACGTGGAGCCGAGTGTTTGACGCCCTCCGTGGCGCACTGTGTAGCGCTGTTGTCTTCACGTGCGGAGGTCCCGGGTTCGATCCCCGGCTGGGTCAATTTGGGAATTTATAATTTCTTAATTTACCCTGGTGGGAGGCTCCAGCCGTGGCTAGTTACCACCCTACCGGCAAAGACGTGCCGTGCATACGATGCCGTGTAGAAACCGAATAGGGGTTTGGGTTAAATATTACTGTCATGCCTCTAACAGGTTAGCCCGCTACACACTTAGATTGCATCTTCACTTACCATCAGGTGAGATCGCAGTCAAGGGCTAAGTTGTAGTGGATTAAAAAATCATGTGAGGTGAAAGGGATGTTGAGGTATCTGCCGTTGTGTTCATACAATCTAAAATGATATCCATATTAGCAATAATATTAAGAGGTAAATGTTTTTCAACGCTAGCGATAATTCTCATTTACCTTTCATATAATTATCATTATCATTTCAGCCTGCGAACGTGTAATGCTGAACCTAGTCCTTTCGCACAGTAACAATTGTGTAACACTGTTTTTAAAAAATAGACATCATTCGCAAACGTATAACTCGAAAAAGTGGATAGAATATATAGGAAATTATGTCTCCTTTTAAAAACTTATTTTTATTCCAGTAGGATCCTTGTTTTCGAGATAAAAGCGAACAACTCAAACAAAGTCAATAAAGAACTTTTGGGCCCCCATCTGGTTTTACCTCACCTCAAAGAGTTGAGACGCTTAATAAGTTTGCCTCGGCTCCTGATGAACCGAAGTCAAAAAATTATTCTGCCGTGCAGATCGTTTATTGAGTAGGCTATAAAATATTATTTCTAGAATGGGTGTAATCATTTATTTTGTCTAAGTGAGACGTTTGTGTCGCAGCGCGGTGTGGAGTCCCGCGCGTGGCTGCAGTACCCGGCGTCGCGTCTGCAGCGGCTCCTGCGCAGTGCCTGCCCGCCGCGCCCCAGCCCGCCTCGCCACACGTGCCGTGAGTGACCCCACACTCTACGTACCCCACACTCTACGTGCCCCACACTCTACATGCCCCACACTCTACTTACCCCACACTCTACGTACCCCACACTCTACGTACCCCACACTCTACGTACCCCACACACTACGTACCCCACACTTTACGTACTCCACACTCAACGTACCCCACACTCTACGTACCCCATATCCAATATAGAACCCATAAAGAAATCCCAGGCATGGAACCCAAGATCTTGTCATTTAAAAGTTCAACACACTTACCACTAGAGTCAGGACTAACGAGACAGTATCAGTTCAAAGTACAGCGTATACTACCTACATCCATCTTTACCTACTTATAATATTATAAAAGTGAAAGTATGTCTGCTACGCATTAACGGCCCATCTTTTCTAAATCTTTTCTAAGATTTGTACCAAATTTGATTTGGTGAAGATTGTATCACGGGAAAGGACATTTATACAAAAAAATAATAAGAAATAACTCTAGCTGGACTATAAGCTGATAGGTAGAAGTTCCAACTGACTTCACGAAAGTATACTATATGAAAAATATTACCTACCTATTCTCTCTTAGATGTGAAACTGAGCAACGTCTGTTGTACTACTAAACTAAAACCATCTGGTTTAGTTCTTTCCGATTTTGGCGTTTTGATAACACGTCTCTCTAATGAGCAAGGAAACTATGGCTTAGCTGATAAACAGGTACAGCAAAGAGCGCTGCTCCAGCTCCAGGTTTTGTTAATTTTTAATAGTGCGTAATACCCCTTGTAACTCTAAACTGTAAAACTCCCAAAGAGTTTCTGGATTTGGAATTACATAGATTTAAAGACTGTGTTAAACAGCATTTGTTAAGTCGAGGTTATTACACTAAATAAATAGGTGACTGTAAGTATTTAGTGACATGTAAGTTCTTTGTAACAAATTGGTCCTAAACTTTTGAATACAACTTTTTGTGTGTTTTTATTAATAGTCTGTTATTGTTAGAGTTTATAAGACGTTAGATTTTTTACAGAATTAATTCACTTACAACTGACAGGCTAAAATTCCGGAATTATAGACATCGAACAATAAACGACACCATGCGAAAATATGTTTATTGATTTTAGGAAAAAGTTGCGGACATCATGTAGTACAAAACATTGATAAATAATTGTTATACTACAAGTTAGATTGATCAAAAGTTGAATAAATAGTAGAGATATTTATTTAATTGCCTATCTAGCTGCTTTTGTTATTGTAAGATAAACACGTCTTTCCGCTAAGGGGTAATGACGTTTTTATTGCGAGCGTCGAGTACGACCCGCGGCGACATTTATTCTGGAGTCTGGACGGTGTTGTAATCTGAGAACACTAAACTCTACACAGATGCTTTTTGTGCGTCTATAACGTACCTGAGCAAAACTCTTTTAATATGCATATAGCTCATTCTTTTCACATGTCAAATCCATACTGCCACCAAAACTGAATGCAATATTTGCTTTTTATAAATGCGTATCCTTGGAAAAAGGAACATCATTCATTGCTCCAGATGCAAACCGATCATGGCGATCATGGAACCGATGGAGATCATGGCGATTTCATCGATTAAAATAGAGTTGCTAAAAATTAAAAGATATTTTCGTGTTTACAATTGTTCTAACACTATTTAAAATGCTAAATGCATAAAGCAAAAATTCGTGCACAGTACTAATGAAAGTATCCCTACGCCTATTTGAAAATCTACGCCCATAGGTAATTAAGCGAGCTTACCTGGTTCGCATCTATCGTCTGTAACTCATGAAGTGTGTACACCTAATACGAATTATTTCGATTGTTTATTAAAATCATCTAATGCCGCTTAAAATATTTTTGGTGAAATTTTAAATTAAAGTAAAGGAGACGGTTCAGATTTGTATGGGGCGTAGGCCAAGTCTTGTACAAGCAGAGAAATGAAGGAAAATAAAATCCTAGACCAGTTTTTATTGTTCAAATCTACGAATTCGTCGTAATTTCAGTGGCAAAATTATTGAATCTCTTCAAGTTATGGAACACTAAACATGAGTGGGCAACAATGGCGGATTCATATTTTTTGACGTTTTCAAAAGAAAAACACGTTATTTTGACAGTGACTGTCAGAAATGACATTTGATACATTTTGCGCCTGCTGCCTTCTCTATGGCTGAAGGTTGCCATCTTGGAAACGTATCGAAAACTTGAAATACATTTTATTTTTTGCTCGTTATTTACTTTACTGTTCTAAATTATTATATTTTGAATACAATCTATGTATTTTCCTCTATTCATGGTAGAGTGTACAAGAGTAGGCCTAAAATGTACCTTTTCCTTTTACGCATTTTTTTTATTGGCCTTTAACATGTCAAAGTATGTTAATGTTCCAAAGGTCAAAGGATAGGTCTATTTACTTTCGCGGAGAAGCGATGGGTGATACACGATAGTAGATAGATAGTTAGGGCTCGCTAGCACCCCTATGCCTCTCAAACTGATTGATGTTTAAGATCGTTATCATATCGCCCGGTGTCAACCTCCGCGCGTGGCCGCTTTGTGCGGCCGCCATGTTGTCCGCCACACTGGCAGATAGCACCGGACACGTCTCATCACAACTGACGTACGCCCCTCGCAAATACCTGCACTGGAATTGACATGATTTGGACTATTGATAATCTAAAAAAAAAAAATTTTTTTTTAAATCCACTACAAGTTAGCCCTTGACTGCGATCTCACCTGATGGTAAGTGATTATGCAGTCTAAGATGAAAGCCGGCTAACCTGTTAGCCGCAGTAGCGTGCACAGGGCTTAAAGCAAGAGTAGGCATTAGTTACTTACTGACTTTTATAATGAAAAATGAGCATTGACCTATTTCCAGTAGGATAAGCAGTGTTTTTATGCCTCTATGAACTGGACGCCACTGCTGTTAGGAACATGGCAGTTATATTAAACCCATACCCCTATTCGGTTTCTACACGGCATCGTACCGGAACGCGTAATCGCTTGGCGGCACGTCTTTGCCGGTAGGGTGGTAACTAGCCACAGCCGAAGCCACCTACCAGAAATATTAAATCGAGTTCACCACACACTTAACAGCCCATAGCTTTAGAATTTTCATCGAAATCTACTAATATACGTAGAAAACTACTGAACTGATATTAATGCTTTTACAATATCAGTATAAGTAACAGTTTGTAAACTTCAGCTACATATAAATTCTGCTTGGTATTTTTATTTTCATTTATTTATTTCGATTTTGGCTTGTATAAAGCTCTTACGAATGTCATATAAAATTATAATTAATTAATGTCAAATAAGATTTACAAAAAAAAAACCAGATCATAAAACCAGATCATAAAATTATAAAAATTAAAAAAAAAGCGCGCGCCTATATTATTAGCACCAATCAAACAGCTGATAATCGTCTGTTTTTTATCGACTACAAGTTAGCCCTTGACTGCGATCTCACCTGATGGTAAGTGATGATGCAGTCTAAGATGGTAGCGGGCTCTAATCTAATCGTCTCCGAGTTGAGGTGCGAGTGCTTGTTCACACAAACTGTCAAACTGTCAACGTCAACGTACACACCACCCGCCCAAATATGCTATATATGAAATCAACTTCAGACCCGACTAAATTATTAACACCAGCTATACCTAACTGCCTCGTTGGTCTAGTGGTTATCATGTTCGACTGCGGTTGACGAGATCTCCGGTTCGAGTCCCGGGTCGGGCCATAATTAAGTGCTGGGTAGTTTTCTGATTAGAAATTCTCAGTTCAGTTCTAGCCCGGAGTTGGAAGTTGGCGGTGTTTCACCCCCGTGCCTCGGAGAGCACGTTAAGCCGTCGGTCCCGGCTATTATCACTAACATGATAATAGTCGTTGCAGCCCGCCAACTCGCATTGGAGCAGCGTGGTGGGTCTAAGCTCCAATTCCCTCTCTCCTATGAGAGTGGAGGCCTGTGCCCAGCAGTGGGACGTTAATGGGCTGTGGTTGATACCTGCAAACTGCGCTCGGCTCTTCTATCGATTCTACGTCCGTACACAATTTCGGTTGTGCTATAAATCTGCATCTCTGCGGGAAGCCGGGGGTGTGCGGGGGTGTAGTGGGGGGGTGCAGGGGGGGTGCGGCCAGGCGCGGGGGCGGCAGATGTCGCGCGTGACGTCACTGACCCATATACCACGGGCCGCGCGAAAACAACCCCAATCCCCAGGCCAGAGGGTCGCTGAAGACAACATCTTGTGATAAGGGTGCGTGGTGAGGGTCAACCGGCACTCGGGGCACAATGCAAATGGCGACAGTGTGGCCTTGCAGCGAACACGCGGCCGTTGCAAATGACACTAATGATCGATGCCTTTTAATCGTCACAATGGAGAGGTGTTCAATATGGGTTCTATTTGCAAATATAAACGACAGTTCGTGGCCTGTCTGCGCTATGATGGGTTATAGGGTTATAGGGTTATAGGATCCCGTACCTCCACCACTGCAGCCTATTAACGTTCCACTGCTGGGCACAGGCCTCCACTCTCATAGGAGAGAGGGAATTAGAGCTTAGACCCACCACGCTGCTCCAATGCGGGTTGGCGGTCTTTAACGACTATTATCATGTTATTGATAATAACCAGGACCGACGGCTTAACGTGCTCTCCGAGGCACGGGGGTGAAACACCGCCAACTTCCAACTCCGGGCTGGCACTGAGAATTTCTTAATTGAAAAACCCAATAAATACCTAACAATTTTATACCCGACCGGAAATCGAACCCAGGACCTCGTGATCCGCAGTCGAATACGCTAACCGCTAGACTAACGAGGCAGATACGTACCTCAAGATAAAAAAACCCTTATAGGGTCACTTCGTAGTCCGTCTGTCTGTCAACCACCCTTTTCTAAGGAACGCTTGGAGGTTTCGAGTTGATTTTTTTGTTTTTATCCACTACAAGTTAGCCCTTGACTGCGATCTCAGCTGATGGTAAGTGGTGATGCAGTCTAAGGTGGTAGCGGGCTAACCTGTTAGGGGTATGGCAGTTATATTAAACCCATACCCCTATTCGGTTTCTGCACGGCATCGTATTGAAACGCTAAATCGCTTGGCGGCACGTAGGGTGGTAACTAGCCACGGCTCCCACCAAGCCAGACCATGGAAAATTCAGAAATTATAAATTCCCAAATTGACCCTGGCGGGGATCGAACCGAGACCCCGCACGTTAACACAACAGCACTACACACTGCGCCACGGAGGTCGTCAAAATCAAATCAAATACTTAGGTCTTTGCCGGTAGGGTGGTAACTAGCCACAACCGAAGCCTCCCACCAAGTCAGACCAGGGAAAATTCAGAAATCATAAATTCCCAAATTGACCCTGCCGGGGATCGAACCCCCAACCCCCGCACGTGAAGACAACAGCGCTACACACTGTGCCACGGAGGTCGTCAAAATCAAATCAAATTCTACGGTCTTTTGGAGCCGTTTGATAAAGATAAGGGCAGATGTTTGATAAATATATTACAGGCACAGAAACACTTGCACATTTTTATAATTTGGATATGGATAGTGGATAAACGGTAGCTTCTTCGCTTACCGATGTTAATTGACTGTGATGATATTTAAAGATATTCACAGTTTATGGGCACGCTCCCTCATTAGGCATTCACTTGTACATACAAAACGCCGAGTATGTTCAAGTCACGGGCCACGTGGCACGCAATATTATGACCACTACACAGGAAGTGGAAGTGGTGACATTTTCGCATTTCACACTCTTATTTCACACTTGCATGCCCTTAACAGGCTAGCCCAGTACGATCTTACAATGCATCATCTTTTTCACACTGCAGGCTAGCCCGCTACCATCTTAGACTGCATCATCACTTACCATCAGGTGAGATCGCAGTCAAGGGCTAACTTGTAGTGGTAAAAAAAAAAGAGTCTGCTTCACCGGGGCTCAACACGTGACCTTCACTGTTGTGAACGTTGATTATTTTCATCCCTAAAGGAAAAGGTGTGTTATACCGATACTAATGTTACCTACATAAATTTGTCCGTCAAACACGTCGCAAAAGGGCAATGGATCGACTTGATCTTTGCATGGGTGTAATGGAAGATCTGGCGAGTAACTAAAAAAAAAGTTAACAAGTCAGAATTTAAAAAAAATTCAAAACAAAACTGCCCTGCCAAAAAACGAACTAAAAAGTTAAAAATCTAAATTAATCTAAAATTAGAATCTTATTCACATTTTTATTAAATGATATTTTTTTGTGAATCACTGGATATTGAACTTATAGTGTTATATATTTTTGGAATCTACTCATTTTCTAGATGATGATTATATAGTTAATCTTATTTTCGATAATTTTTTTTTCAAATGTAGTTTTTAATGCGGGTCCATGTCAATATACTCCTTTTTGCAGGCAGTCGTATAAAAAAAGTATCCTATACTTACTTAGTCACTCGCCAGGTCACATAAGTCTCGTGTTTTCCAGGCTAAATCCTGGAAAACATGAGACTTATGAATTCCCTCGGAACTTTTGTTACGAATTATTATATTCGCGAGCATCGCCAAGTGTTTTATAAATACTAGTTGATGTCCGCGACTTCGTCCGCGTGGATTTAGTTTCTTTTCCCGCGGTAACTCTTTAATTTTACGGGATAAAAAGTAGCCTTTAAGTTATTTCAGACTATAATCTATTAACTGCCATGCCCCTAACATGTTAGTCCGCTACCATCTTAGAGTGCTTCAACACTTACCATCAGACGAGATCGCAGTCAAGGGCTGACTTGTAGTACATTAAACTATATACTTATTTAACTCTATGCCAAATTTTATCCACTTCCATTCAGCCGTGCTGGCGTGATTGAGTAACAAACATCTATCCATCCTTCCAAACTTTCGCATATTAGTATAGACTAGATAGTTATCCACATACCACGTGTTCGTCATTTCACTGGATAGGATATGTAACGCGGGGCCAAAACAGTCATTTAGTCATTTATTTATTTATATCTGTCATGTCTTACATACTAATACAATATTCTTAATATAATTAGCAGTTAGCATGCATGGACATAGTCTTTAGCCTACAATGTTAATTCATGTATGAGGTAAACCTTTTGATTTTTAAATGGCACTCAGCGGTTTCAGAGAAAAAACTATTAGATTGTATTCCATTGTCAGTAAGTATTAGAGATTTTGAGCCTATGTTACTTATATTGTTGCTTCAAGTTTAAAAATGGTCAAGATCTCAAGTAGTCAGGCAGGTCGTCAGCATTACCTACGTATTTGTATGAGTTTTTGACACGCACTTGACAATGTATTTACCTACATTTGAACAGGTATAAATATTGATACAAATAGTAACAATAAGCTAAATATTCAAGAATGTTAACATCAATAGAAGCCACATCAATTAGATGATAATAAAATACCAGCAGTTAGCGGCATACAAATGAACTGAAAATATGTTGAACGCCAGCTGGCTTCTGTTCCATTGACGATAGCCTCCTAATACTTACTTATGTAATTTATTGGCTCAAGTCGGTACTACAAGTCTTTAACGTTATAATACTCGGTGGATAAAAACGTTTGTTTGTAATAAAGTCACTTATCTATGTAGTCATGATTAAAATACCGTTTTTTATATTACTGCCCAGTTGTCTTTTTAAAGGCGATGTACGTAAAGTAAAGACAATACGAACGTTTTTCGAAAATTACAGAACTAGGTACGGATTTGCCTGGTGGGAGGCTTCGGCCATGGCTAGTTACCACCCTACCGACAAAGACGTGCCACCAAGCGATTACGCGTTTCGGTACGATGCCGTGTAGAAACCGAATAGGGGTATGGGTTTAATAAAACTGCCAGTGGCATGTACTCCATAGAGGCATAAAGGTACTGCTTACCCTAGTTAAAAAATCTCAATGTATAATTTTCATCATTCCCCGCCTGAAAGTAGGTATCTACGTAACAATGCCTACCCGGGCTCTGAATACTGTGCACACCACTGTTAACTGCCATACCCCTAACAGGTTAGCCCGCTACCATTTTAGACTGCAACATCACTTACCATCAGGTGAGATCGCAGTCAAGGGCTAACTTGTAGTGGATAAAAAAAACAAAGATCAAGATAGCTATCGCCTACTCAACACACCTATTGATTTTATATCATCAAAGTAGTTTTTTTTTTTTTACTTATTTTTTTTTATATTGAAAGTAAATTAAATTAAAAAATTAGTAAATTAGAAAATTAACTTCAGAGTGAATAAAATGCTTTTGAAAAGACAAACCATCTAACCACTAATAAACAACAAGTGTGTAGATATGTTGTATCAATCAGTAGAGCAGTATTCCGGCACGTGCGAATGTTCGAGCGGATAATAAACAACAATGAGTCGTAGGAGCTTTTGTTCGTCTCGAGCTGAGATCGCAGTCAAGGGATAACTTGTAGTGGATAAAAAAAAAGAGATCAAGATAGCTATCGCCTACTCAACATACCTATTGATTTTCTTTCATCAAAGTAAATAAGAAAATTAACTTCAGAGTGAATAAAATGCTTTTGAAACGACAAACCATCTAACCACTAATAAACAACAAGTGTGTAGATATGTTGTATCAATCAGTAGAGCAGTATTCCGGCACGTGCGAATGTTCGAGCGGATAATAAACAACAATGAGTCGTAGGAGCTTTTGTTCGTCTCGAGCTGAGATCGCAGTCAAGGGATAACTTGTAGTGGATAAAAAAAAAGAGATCAAGATAGCTATCGCCTACTCAACATACCTATTGATTTTCTTTCATCAAAGTAAATAAGAAAATTAACTTCAGAGTGAATAAAATGCTTTTGAAACGACAAACCATCTAACCACTAATAAACAACAAGTGTGTAGATATGTTGTATCAATCAGTAGAGCAGTATTCCGGCACGTGCGAATGTTCGAGCGGATAATAAACAACAATGAGTCGTAGGAGCTTTTGTTCGTCTCGAGCTGAGATCGCAGTCAAGGGATAACTTGTAGTGGATAAAAAAAAAAGAGATCAAGATAGCTATCACCTACTCAACATACCTATTGATTTTCTTTCATCAAAGTAAATAAGAAAATTAACTTCAGAGTGAATAAAATGCTTTTGAAACGACAAACCATCTAACCACTAATAAACAACAAGTGTGTAGATATGTTGTATCAATCAGTGGAGCAGTATTCCGGCACGTGCGAATGTTCGAGCGGATAATAAACAACAATGAGTCGTAGGAGCTTTTGTTCGTCTCGAGCCAAGGTCAACGACCCGCGGCTGAACATTCTCTACGACACGTCAGGTGCTACACTTTACTGTAATACTACACCAATTCCAACGCACTTAAACTTATTTCAGGTTTATTTAAGTATTTACTTAAGCTTTCATTTAGCACTAATTGCAAGAAGGTATCAATCAGGCTATGATTTATTTCCATATTTAGGTATAAGCTTTTATGATTTGAATAAAACATACTGTGTTTGAACACACTAAATAGGTAGTTTTAGAATTTTAAGCAATTGGTCTCGCATCCAGTGACCCACGAGTCAGTGTAATACTTGTAACGTATGTGTTGTGTTGTCTACATATTGTAACCTTTTCTTTTCTATGAAAAGAGCAACTGCTGAGTTTCTTGCCGGCTCTTCTCAGTACAATTAGCTTTGCGAATCGGTGGTAGTGTCTTAACGTTTCATAAGTGACACAAGTTGTCCTATATGAAATAAATAAATCTTTTATCATTTATCATTGATTTATCATTTATCATTAATTTATCATTTATGCTTTTTTATGGCTAAGGGCCTCGTAAATCTGGTCTCTACTCACCGAGAGGATCGAAAAGCGTGAGGTTACCTTTCTTAACATCAGGTTTTTTCTTTTTATTCACTACAAGTTAGTAGATGACTGCGATCTCACCTGATGGTAAGTGATGATGTAGTCTAAGATGCTAGCGGGCTAACCTGCTAGGGGCATGGCAGTTATATTAAATCCATACCCCTATTCGGTTTCTACACGACATCGTACCGCTTGGCGGCACGTTTTACCGGTAGGGTGGTAACTAGCCCCAGCCGAAGCCTCCTACCAGGCTAGACCAGAGAAAATTCAGAAATTTTTTACGGCGAAGGACTGGCTACCCATAGCACAGGGAATCCTAGTTTGGGGGCCAGGAACCTTAGCCAGATACTATTTTTGTTATATATATTTTCTTATATAAATATATGTATATAACTTTGTACCTACTACTACTACTATTGTTTAATTGTACTTTATTTCATATTTTAAAAAAAAACAGTGTATATGTGTGTTATAAATTCCCAAATCAACCCCGCCGGGGATCGAACCCGGGACCTCCGCACGTTAAGATATCAGCGCTACACACTGGGCCACGGAGGTCGTCGACAAGGTGGGAGAGCGTTTCTCGCGCGGCGGAGGAGCGGCGGAGGAGCGGCGGAGGAGCGGCGGAGGAGCGGCGGAGGAGCGGCGGAGGAGCGGCGGAGGAGCGGCGGGAGAGCGGGCCGTATGTAAAGCGGCTCGGAAAATCCATAACGGGCCGCGGAAAACCCTTTTAATATACGGCACGTAAATAAGCCGAGAGCGGGGCGCGGGCGGGGCGGGGGTCGGGGCGCGGGGGCGGCGGGGGCGCGGGGGCGGCCGCCATTGGCCGGCGCGGGCCCGCCCCCGCGCGCCCGAAAAAACCTCGCCGACCCGCGGCGGGCGCGCGGCAGTGCCTCGCAGACGCGCGCGGTGGGCGGACGTCCCGCGCTAGAGAGACGGCGCGCTCCACGACCCGCGGCCGCGGCCGCGCCATGCCCGCGCTGGCCCTGCGCGACCAGCCGCTCGACTGCTCCATGCGCCTGCGCGACCCGCCCGCCTGGCCGCGCCGCCACCACGGTCAGTGACCACCGCCCGACCACCGACCACCGACCACCACCGGCCACCGGCCACCGCGACCACCGCCTGTAGGCCTATTCCGTGCCTGTGTGTATAAGGAGTGTTGTTTTGGTTTTACGTTCTCACATCTGTTTATATCTAACGATGCGACGACCATGTGAGTAGAGTTCTCTTAGCACGTTTCTATCGTCCGACGTCACCCCTGAAGATAAACGGCTCGACTCGTTGACCCTTGTGAAATATGACGGTGTTTAAATATCGGGCAGTTCACCCTTCGACGATGTTCCGTTCGCGACCCTCGCCGTCTGTTGACGCGGAGATGTTGTGTCGACAGTCGCGGCAGGTTGAAGGGTTCGCATTGTATGGAGTCTCGGCACGCGCCACCCGGGATAGCTTCCGATAGGGTTAGCAGGTGACTGCACGTGTGTTCCACGAACTTTGACATGTTGAGATGCTGCGGATATCGAATCTTACGAGACGATGTGTGAAAACATCCATTGAGATTTTATTTATAAACTAGCAAATGCCCGCGACTTCGTCTGCGTGGTTTGAAGATTTTTAGTTCCCGCGGGAACTCTTTAATTTTCCGGGATAAAAAGTAGCCTATGTGCTATTCCAGACTATAATCTATCTCTGCGCCAAATTTCAGCTCGATCCGTTCAACCGCTGGGGCGTGATTGAGTAACAAACATCCATAAATCCATACATCCATCCAAACTTTCGCATTTATAATATTAAATAAGAAACTTATGTATTTCGAAAAATCACAAAATCACAGCTTTTCATTTCATACCTGAGTACATAGTTATAAAAAAAAAAACAATTAAAAAATGCACCCCAGTGTTCAGACTCTAGTGTTTGTCAGAAGTAACAGAATCATTGACCTCAATCTAGTGTTTGATAGCGGCGAGACTGGCGGGGGTCGGTGGGGGTCATTCAGTCCATGTAATAAGATGAGGTGAGACTGTGATGGACCCCCATCGCGCTGATAATATCATCCCCCAGCCCTTGTCCGGGTCCTTTCAGCATTGTATCAAAGAGGTGTCTCTCATTCGGTTAATGGAACAATACCAATACCTACCAAGTATCTACCTATTATAATAATAATAATAATAATAAATAATAAAAGTTTTTATTAGAGGCATAAAACCCACTTGTAGGTATACATATTAACAATGTACCGTTAAAATATAAACCTCATAATTAAACAATAAAAATAAAAATAAAATAAAAATACGAATCTTAAAACTATCTGGGAAGGTTAAAAAACTCTCCCCAGGTGTATATGTATGTGTGTGTTATCTAAGCTAGTATTTTTTTGGAAATAATAAATATAACACATACCTATCGGTACCTATCCTGTAGGTAACCTGACGTAAGAGCACTCAAATGTAATCTGTAACTTAAAGTTCTTGTATTATAATATATTTGTATATAGGTAGGCGGTGAATCTAAATTTTATTTTCTAAAAGTGGATACTGTAGCTATTTATCCCTTTTATGGTTACCTGTGAACCTCACACTTAGACCTGTATCGTCCAAATATTGGGTTCCTAATTAATTCATCTTTATGGTGTGTGATGAGTGAACTTCAGACAAGAAATTACGTTTAATTTTTTTTAATAGTCATTGTCATAACTAATAATATAGGCACTGGTTATATTATAGAGGCTGCTTAATCTTATAATTTTATTAAAAAAAACTATAATTTATCAACAATTCTCTTATGGTATACGAAATCAAAGTATGACAAAATAGGATTGAATTTTTGTAATTTTAGACAAGAGATACCAATATAGAGAGTGATATAAATATGACTGCCTTGTTGGTGTAGTGGTTAGCATGTTTGACTGTGGCTGACGAGGTCCCGGGTTCGAGTCCCGGGCCGGGCCATAATAGTCTCACTCAGTACTAGCCCCGAGTTAGGAAGTTAGCGGTGTTTCACCCCCGTGCCTCGGAGAGCACGTTAAGCCGTCGGTCCCGGTTATTATCACTAACATGATAATAGTCGTTAAAGCCCGCCATCCCGCATTGGAGCAGCGTGGTGGGTCTAAGCTATAATTCCCTCTCTCCTATGAGAGTGGAGGCCTGTGCCCAGCAGTGGGACGTCAATGGGTTGTAGCGGTAGTGGTGGATGCAAATTTTTTTTACATCCGTAGGAACTCATAGATTTCCGGGATAAAAAGTAGCGTTATGTCCTTTCCCGGCATGCCACCTAGGTATCTCTGTTCCAATTTTTGTCAAAATCGGCTGAACAGATGGGGACTTGGGGGAGTGCAAACGTTGCTTTGACAGGCATTTAATAATATCAATTACTATGTAGATGATGTCCGCGACCTCGTTTCTTGATTCCATTGGGCACTCTTCAATTTTCCGTGATAAAAAGTAACTTATGTATGTCCTTTCTCGGGATGCAAACTATCTCTATACCAAATTTCATCAAAATCTGTTGAAAAGGTAGGCCGTTAAAGCGTAGCAGATAGACGTAGTACGAGTATGTATGTATGTGAGTTATGTGTGATATTCCACCATAACTTCTATACGCCTGAACCGATTTTGATAAATGAGGTATCGTTAGAATTCCTAGCTTATTTCTGGTGACAGGCTAGTAAAATTTAAAAAGAAATTCATCGGGTGACCATGGTCCCGCATTAAAGACTAAAGTTGAAAAAAAAAATCGAAAATAAGAATAACTAAAATCTAGAAAATGATGAGTAGATTCCAAAAATATATAACTAACACTTAAGTTTAATATGCAGTGATTCACAAAAAAATATCATTTAATAAAATTGTGAATAAGATTTTATTTTAACTAGATTAATTTAGATTTTTAATTTTTTAGTTCGTTTTTTGGCAGGGCAGTCGTGCTATTTAATTTTTGAAGTATTTTAAACTCAGTACCTCCTAGGTTAATACTTAATGCCTCCGTCGTTATAACTAAACAATAGCGCGTAACAAGATTATCAAAACACCATCAAATGATGGTAAAATGGCGCCTCACACCGGACACCGACACTTGCCTCCTAATGACCCGCGGTTATTGCCGTACTCGAGTTAGAATGTCGTCAATCATTGTACAGTTATACATTACAATAATAATATAGTTATTTATTTTATAAAATTTCCTATAATTTGACCGGTCATTGTGCTTTGGATCTGATTATAATAATATATAATAATAATAAATTATCTTTATTTGTAACATCTAGGGCTCACTTTGTTAGTTTAAAAAACCGTGAAAATTAATGTTAGTAGATACACAACAATTTTTAGAAAATTAATACATTGTTACACAAAAATTATATAAGAAACATATTACATATTATTAATTATTAAAACTTTTAGAAATATTACAATTTATTGTGTAACAAAATCGAATTAAATAGGATCATAATGAACATGCGTTTGGTTATTTTGTTTAAAATTGACATAAATAGGTATGTTATTAATAATTCTGGTATAGAGCTAGCATTATTAAAACAAAATACCTAAATAAATTATTATTTCTAGCTAACTTTAGCCAGTCGGATTAGTGAAGATCTTATAGTGTATAGTTAGTTAACAGCTGACACTGTTTTAGAGGTCTATCTCTCCATCAAATTTCTTTAAAATTGGTATAGCGAATAGATAAAAATGCAGGGAAAGATATTTTCGCCTTTATAATAATTAGGTATGGACTATGGATTGATTCATTATTATAGCGAATACATAAAAATTAAAGATATTTTCGCCTTTATAATAATTAGGTATAGACTATGGATTGATTCTAGTCATGGCTACTCTGACAAAACTAAAAGGTACCTCCTAGATTAGTATATTTCGGTAAACTAGATCTATTGTTCCTATACCTATCATTAAAACTTGATCCGATTCAACAGCTGATAAAAATATTTTTCACAAGAATTTTGACACAAAAAGAAACATTTTGCTGCAAATATGCATATTAGCATATTTTCAACGTTTCAACTAATTATTTTTTCTATCTTGTATGTCGGTATGCCTAATTAGTAACATTTTAGGAAGTTAGATGTATTTAAATTGAGATGAACACATGAGAGCATATTGTTTGGTCTCTTGTATTTAACGTTTTAGTGTCTTGTAGTCTTAGACTAATTAATCTGCTATCTTTGCGGAACTCATCAAAATAAACAAAGAAATATTAATTTAAAACAGTGATATCGTCGTTATCGGTCACTTATTATGGATAACGCAATTAACGTCCGGTGCCTAAACAAATCGTGTCACTTTTTACATTATAGATTTAAAACGTGATCAGTATCTTCGTACGGTTTCCTTCGCGTCGGCCCAGTTCCTAATTCCACTAATCTGATTAATCGACAGTGTAACAAATCGCATCAAAATATGCTTACACGCATGCTATCGCCTTACAGCAAGTGGATTATGACCGTCTTGTACAAAACCCTGTTCATTATTACATTACTTATCCGACCGAATTATAGTTGATCAGAAGGGGCAACAAGGGTTATCTAATTTATTAAAAGTCAAATATTTGGTTTTAATACAGTTCAACCCCTTCTCCTTGGGGTGCGGTAAGATGAAGTTTTTATGATCGTAACAACGCTACTCTACATTATGCGTGTACTGAAACACCCTTTGGTAGTTATTTTTGTTGTTTTATCAAGTTTATTAAAATGATAAAGATCATGATAGGTACTATATGTAGGTAAAATATAATGATTGTCCAAATAAATTAATCACTGGCGTAAAAATATCGGTTAACTTGATAAGAGATAATTTTCGGTTTTTGAGTGGTATTTAGGAAAACTGATAATACCTATCTTATGTTTGAGAAAAACTGACTCATTCACTATCGAATTATTTATTTACGAATTATCGATTTAAATGCATTTTAAAGGGCTTTAATTTTTACCTATTTTTACTTTTACTATCTACCGAGGTTGATTATCTTTCAAAATTCCTATTAACGATATTTTATTTATTTATTTTTGATATTTTATTAGCTTTTATTTTTCAGTATTTTAATTTATATATCGAGTAGATACAAGTTAATTGTTTTTGAAATAGCAATTAAATAGACCTGTAAGAAGACTTCTTGGAGATAGTACCTACACGATACTCGGCTTAAGTACTCGGTATAGAAAATAAGTTAACTACTTTTGCGAAAAGAAAGTAAACCTATTGTTGTAATGGCAATCAAGCGTGGCCGAAGCCAATGCAAATAATGAAAATAGGCTTGTGCAAAATATGCACATACTGAGCAGCGGCGAGATAATGAGTGCAAAGTTGCAAATCTATACTTTAGGTCGATCTAATGAGTGTTTCAGTCGTGCCCGTGTGTGCGGCCAGCTCGTGAGTCGAGAGCGCACTGAATTTAGGCATCTACCACTTTCACTGTCCCCTCATAAGTTCATACCATATTGTTACTAAAAATGAATGTCATAGTTTAACACTCTCTTCAACTAATCATAGCAATTGAGATTGTTAAAATCACTGTGACAGTAGTATCACATCAGATTAAGAATATAGAAATCATTAAGACGTTCCTAACTGTAGGTACGCGTCAGGTTGACTGCCACACTGCACTAGTCTCAAACTTATCTCATCAGGTGACAACGTCGCTTATAGTAGCTGTTAAAAATAAAAACAAAAACTAAACAGGTATAAAAATTCTCATATAAAAAGTCTCAATTTTGGCCACCGGGCCAGTTAAGTTGGCGGGACTTTACTATAGTGATCATATCGAGTCCATCACAATGATTGTGAATTCAACGATGTGATAAACACAATAGGGATGATGACAACTCTTTATCAAACTTAAAAACGCACTTCTAGTACCTATGCAAGTTGTACGAAATTCATAGTAGTTATGTCATCAAATTTCAACGCACTTTTTTACGTAGTTTTTGCCATAGCTCCGAGGATTTTGGGAGGATCGAAATGAGAATAGTGCCATGAATTGAGGAATTTATCGACACCTGAGCGCGAAGTTGAGCGTTTGAATTTTGAAAATCGGCTGTTAACTTTTTTTTTGGAATTTTGAAAGAGAAGTGCATTAGAGTTGGAATTTTGAAAATAGGTCAATAAATTTTTGAAAAATTTTTAAGAGATTTTTATTTCAGTTTTTTTTTCATAAAATTTTGTATTCATTTTCAATGCTCAAATTCTTGCGGGGACTGCGAAATCTGTGATTTTTTTCTATAATCTATATTTTAAAATTTTTATGAAACGTAAAACTAACCGAGGATGTGAATTTTAGGTCTTTTGGAAGACCCTCTATTTAATAATCAGTTAGAAATAATTTATTTTTGATATAGGCATCATCCCTATTCTCGTGCCGCCTAACTGACCTAAACTGCCACTTCCGGTCATTGCTGTAGGTATAGGCAGTTTAACTTTATAGACAACGCATGTGTTTAAAATAAAATCCTTATTTTGGTAATATAACACTAAATGAAGCCCGCGACGTCGCGTCGTTCAATTTGATTTCGGTTTTTGTAAAATTCCGTGGAAACTATTTCCGGGATAAAAAGTCCACTAGGACTTCTTAAGGACTACTTAACTTATTACTGTACCAAATTTCGTAAAAAAATTACAGATAAGAAGGCTGTGAAAGCTTAGTAGACAGACATAAACTTTCGCATTTTTTGATGACCATATCATACCATATATCATATACTATATACCATATATCCAGATGGTAAAATAAATAACATCTTACTTTCAGTTAGCAGGTTTTTCCATAATAATCATGATTACGCATTCCAGAATATTCATAAAGAGTCTCAGATAATTTCAGTTGTAATGAAATATCATTAAAATGGTTTACACGTATGGGAAATACCTACCTAATTTATACAACAATTGCGATAATCATGGATATTATTTAGAATGAGAGCATCACCATCAGGCAGCTGGTTCGCTTCAGCCTACCATCAGAACGCATTTTTGGTTCATTAATTTTAATGGCTAATTTTTTTTTAACTTAACTGCTCTGAATGTGTTAATTTGGCTATTTAAATCACTTACATATTCTTTTATTAGTGCTTAGGAAGTACTTCATTCGGAAAAAGTACCTTAATGATGTAAATTTTAATATAAAATAGATGTAGCTCGTGTAAAACGCGTTGTTTTGAATGTACAGATTAAATCCTTAATTGAATTGGTTGTTTTTAGTGTTGTCATTAGTTACAAGCTTACCCTTGATATCGATCTTACATTATAACTTTTCTTAGATATTTACTTGGATGAGTATTTTTAGTAAGTAGTAGTATTTTAAGACACAATGATATAATTGTCACCAATCAACTGTATGTGTATGATTGAAAGAGTTTCCAAGAGACTTTATATAACCTATATTAAAGAACGAGTGGCCTAGTTGCGTTAACGCATACTTATCAGTCGATTCCAATGGTTTAGCAAAGTTGACCCAAGTTGGATGGGTGACCGAGTTATGAAGTCCGAATTTCTTTTCACTACCTCCATGCCTCTTAAGCTGAGATCTATAGATAGCTAAGTCAAAGTACGCTCTATTGATCGTACTTTGACTTGGCTCAGACTTTGCTTAGAGTCAAAACGAGACGGACTTATGTGAGTAACATAATTCTGTCTCGTTTTAACCATGTCTTAAGTCAAAGTTAAAGTTCGCTCTATAGATCTGACTATGAGAGTACGTTAAGCCGTCGGTCCCGGTAACATCTGATAATAATTCTTAGTAACCTAAGAGTTGAAATAGTACACTTAAACGAGTCTCGAGTCGTATGCAGAAGGACATTATTATGCCAAGAAAACCACTATGTGATTAATGGAATGGGGTCAGGACCCTCAGCAATGAAGAATACGACGCAAAGAGAGATATTACGGCTTACGGGCATCATTTAGCACTCAATATATAAATCATCATCAATTTTCCGGGATAAAAAGTAGCCCATGTGCTATTCCAGACTATAATCTATCTCTGTGCCAAATTTCAGCCAGATCCGTTCAGCCATTGGGGCGTGATTGAGTAACAAACCTCCACACATCCAGACATCCATACATCCATCCAAACTTTCGCATTTATAATATTGGTATAGATTACAGACTATAATCTATCTCTGTGCCATTCTGGCGTGATTGAGTAACATCCATCCAAACATCCTATATCTATCTATACCAAATAATATTAGTATAGATGGATATAGGATTAAGAAGTGATGCTAGAAGCTGGAAACCAAGTGTGCGTGAAAGTGTCACGGCAGATCTCCGCGGCTCCTGATTCTCACTCCCACACCAATTACCGCTTTCCTCCGCGTTTCGAATGCCTCCCGACTGATTACATTACCATACTCATTGTTGCTGCTGCTTCATTAAAATACCGACCTCGATTCATATCACATCGGTATTCCTAATGTTTACTGCGCCCGTAAAGTTTCGTATGTTTACGCGATGTTCCGTACGTATTGTTACTCGTCGTAACTCTGGACACCCTCACTGGTTGAGCTCTACCTCCCTGGTTGAGCTCTACGTCCCTGGTTGAGCGCTGTTGTCTTCACTTTCACAAACACTGACACAAAGTCAATTTATAATTTCAGAATTTTCTCTGGTATGGCCTGGTGGGAGGCTTCAACCGTGGCTAGTTACCACCCTGCCGGCAAAGACGTTCTGCCAAGCGATTTTGCGTTCCGGTACGATGCCGTGTAGACCATTATGGGTTTAATATAATTGCCATACCCCCAACAGGTTAGCCCGCTACCATCTCCAACTTTATCATCACTTACCATCAGATGAGATTTCAGACCAGGGCTAATTTGTACCTAAAAATGCGCAAATAAAAACGAAGTCGAATGGCTAATCCAGGCTAAGCTTTCTTCCAACTATTCAACAGGTTTTGATGAAATTTGGTACAGAGGCAGGTTACATCCTGGGGAAAGGTATAGGCTACTTTATGTTGGAAAATTAAGGAGTTCTCTGAGAATCAAAAAACCTCGTTCCACGCGGACGAAGTCACGTGCATCATCTAGTTTATTATAATCTAAAGCAATATTTATAAGAGAAGCGATCTTAATTTCAGTGTCCGGCATTATAAGTTACGAGTATTTATTACATAAAGCCAGATGGTTAATGATTTAACTGTAACGAATTACAATCACATTATTAAATTAAATTATAAAAATTACAAGTTCAATTTGGTCAATAAAATATACAAAATATGGAACATGTCAATTGATTTATTTTAACGTATCAGTCACCGCTACGGCGTAGGCCTCCCCCAAATCGTTTCAACGCGTTCTGTTCCTGGTCTGATTCATCCAGTTCGGCCCACATATATCTGAAAAAATGTCTCTTCACTTCTTCCTTTGACGGCCTCTTTTCCTTTTCCTGTCTCTAGGAATCCATTCTGTGACTTTTTGGTCCATCTCCTGTTTTCTAGTCCGCATAAATGTCCAGCCCAATTCCATTTTAATGTTCTCTTCTCCTTTTAATTATATCTGCTAGTTTAGTTCTCATTCGAATTACTACTTATTCTGTCCCTTAATTTCAAGCCAAGCATGATTCTCTCCACCTCCTCATACTTACCTAAATACCTCAGATTATTTACTTCTTTAATGTTTCAAAAGAATTTCGGTACAGTAATTTTAGAATTTATTTAATAGACCGACATTTTGATTATAAAAACAAACAATATGATGCAGCCCTGAAATATAAATTAATCACTCTCCAATAATAATATGGTGTTCAGAAGCAGCAGTAACAAATATTATTAATTAAAATTACTATTTGAGCACATCTACTCTTTCTCTACAATTATAAAGTTTGTTCATTTGTTTGTACGTATGTGATTCAGTGTTAGGTAAAACTCACTTGCCAAGTAGATGCTAAATCGATCTGCGCCGTAGATAAAACTTATTTGAAGACCTGTATTTTTTCGCCTCAAATACCTCAGCTATCTTAGGAATCTGTATTTAAAAATGAGGATACAGTTATCTCATATTAAATGTAATCTACACAGAGTAGTTAATGATAAAATCGGCTCAGTTGTGTGTTTCTGAGAATCGCTCGTGCCACTAGTGAGGATGCTTCACTTGCCGCCACCTACACCCGAGATTTGCACTTTACCTAATTACACAGAACAACGCACTAATCATCCACACTGCGTCACCCTTGTTCGACGTCCAGTTACGGTCTGTTTGGTGCGTTATCATTTTATAACAGATCCTCATCGTAAAAATGATGAGTAGGTTTATTCACTGAAATTTGCCGAGAAAGTGGTGTGAATTATTTTCTAGCAAAAAAAAATAGTAAAAATCTTGTTTGTTTTTCGTAATTTAGATTAAAAAGCACATAGTGTTGAAATATTAAAGTTATTTATGTATTTTTATATTCGAATTAAAAAGTTTCTACTCGCAAAGTTCTCAAACGGCAAACTACCTCAAACAGTAAAACCTGAAAAGTGCGAATTCCAGGAAGAGGATTAACCTATTCTCATTTAAAATAAAAAAGTCTGATAAAAATACTTTACCAATCATAATTATTTTTAAAAATCTAATTTTATTATGTGTAATTAAATAATACTTAATTAATGTATGGAATTAAATTAAGCTTTATTCATTAATTCATTCATTTAAAATAAAGTTTGTTTAGTAATCCAAGCTGAGTATGTCTTACAGAGGCACTTCATCTGGCAGCATCCTCAGATTCAGCGCGATACTAAGACAGGATGAACTCGGGTTCAAGGGCAGATGATTTTATTCAAGTCAACTCTTAGTCTGTCAGAGAGTGTATGATATAGTACATAAATAGATAAATATATCCACTTACAAAGTATAACAATAATTGTAACAAAATTCATTCGCGTGGACTACACAAATTTCTAACCATTATTTACCCTAGTAGGGGTTGAAATTCCAAAAGTTCTTTCATAACGGATGTTTACGTCATAATACCTATCTGCATGTCAAATTCTAGCCCAATTCGTCCTGTGCTTTGAGTTGTGCGTTGATAGACCAGTTAGTCAGTCGCCTTTATATGTACTAATTACAAATCTTTTGTATTTCATGTGCCTATAATCTTTATAATCATAATAAGTCATAATATTCTTGCAAACAAAGTAGTGTATTGTAATGAAATATGCAAAAGATATAATCAATTATGAGGCGTTGCTCGTGTTGGCGTTTACATAGTTGCAGTCAGTTAGTCAGTCGGTGCGTGCGGCCACGCAACTCTCGCGCCTAACGTTTACGTATTGAAATGTCTTTCCTTTTCAAACTATGTACGTTTGATCCAAATTTGATAATTAATTATGATTGATTCATTACTCAACTTCATTGCTAATTATTATTTACGGCTAGTTGAAGCCAGCAACTATGCCCACGATATTATATTAAGTACTAGCGAATGCCCGCGACTTCGTCTGCGTGGTTTGAGGTTTTTTGGTTCCCGCAGGAACTCTTTAATTTTCCGGGATAAAAAGTAGCCTATGTGCCAGACTATAATCTATCTCTGTGCCAAATTCCAGCCAGATCCATTCAGCCGTTGGGGCGTGATTGAGTAACAAACATCCATACATCCATTCATCCATACATCCATACATCCATCCAAACTTTCGCATTTATAATATTAGTAACAGTAAGATAGTAAGAAGTAAGATTTAAAAACTATAATCTCGTGGTGTTTTTCTTCATGTAGGACTATTTGTGTAACTGTTGAAGTTTGTCCGGCCCCTGCGACATATTTTTATTTCCCAGGATGAAAGTTATTCTACTTCCGATCCACGATCAACCTTAGCTATTTCCGTTGTAATCCATATTAGTTTAGCAGTTGATGATTGAGTTGATGGTAGGTAGTAGTTCACAGACAAACACGCTCGCATTTAAAACATTAGTATGGATCATATTATACACATTGTAAGCATTTCGACATGATACTTAATTGGTAATTAACTAATAAACCTATGTCCTACGATAATTGTAGCAAAAAAGTAAAGTGCAGTTTTACGCCGACGAAATTTAATTTTTTAAAGATAAAAAAGAACATTTACCTAAGTACCTACTAAAATCGGCCCAGATATTGGAGAAATGTGCAATAGAACGTTACGCATTTTGATTTTATTTCAATTCTCTTCCTTTTTCAACGGCGACTAAAAACTGTCGGCATAGTTCCAGTAACTACTATGGGCATGTCATCTCCAATATTCCAAGCAATTAGTCCCTGGTGGTGAGGCATCAAAGGCTCACGTTCGGCGACGTTTTTGTGGCCAACCTGCTTACTCCGGATACGGTAAAATCTCAGACGACGCCGTTCCATCAGATCGCTTAGTTGTCCTTATACTGGCGCGAATTAGAATACCAGAGACGCGACTCCGAGGCCGCATCCAAGCCTTTTACACCGAGTTCCGAGTTCCGACCAATAGAGTTCAACGACTTCACAGCTATACCTACATATCAAAAGTTGAATACAGTTTGTGGAACGCTGTATAAATTTTCCAAAACTATGACCATAGATTTTTGTAAAAACTTCTTTCCTCCGTCGCTTTTGAAATGAAAATGTGTTTGGAAAAAGCTTCTTTTTAAACTTTACCTGTAAAGGCTTCCCTAATCTTGTAGCTTATACCTAAGTATTAAATTCAGATTACCTAAGTATTAAAATGATTGTAGTTCTAGCTAAACTTCTCAGATTTACAACAATGTTCTGAAAATAATAAGAGAAGAACTGTGGTTCCATTAATAAAACCAGATAACCACGCACACGCTCCTTCCTTCTGTCTACTATTCACACAACATAAAACATTCACAGCAAGTTTGGTGTTCGAGTCTGTCGACTATTTACTAATATTTAAAGGGATAAAACTTAACACATATTTCTAAATATTGAGACCGGTATAAAAACCATATCGGGACCATATCGGATCGGTTTTGTAGCGATACTTATTGACCGCCTGTTCAAAAAACAGCTAAGAATCATCTCGATGTAGGTAGCACGACTTCGAAAAAACCATACTCAAATCGGTCTAACCATTCTAGTACTTTGATACTATATTATACACATGGAGAGACAAATATATACAACGTCCCTATAAGAAAGGTGAACGCCATGGGACTATAATACAAGACTTTCGAGAAAATCATGCAAGTCTGGTGTTTGGCCGTCGCCGTCGCAGCAATTGTTCACTGTCGATAGGTTCACATGTTGACAGCGATGGGAGGGCCACGGTGTGAGGATGTTTGTTGACGAGATCACATCTCGTGAGGACGGAAGCGCTACAGAGCGTCGGAGGACGACACGCGGGAATATTGAACTTGTTCCCTTTACGAGCCATCGATTTTCGGATGTAGGGCGAATGTTGCGAGGTTGTGGGCCTGTCACGTGTGAAGGTCTGCGGAGGGGTAGGAGGAGGGGGGGTGCGGGGGCAGGGGGGGAGACGCAATTAACCACCCGCGGTCACTCACCCCGTGCCTCTCAGACGATAACAGTTTTTGCAGCCATGTGTGGGCACACAACTGTGTCACAATCTTATTGTTGCAAAGTTTATGTTTATGCATCTCTAGATCTAACTAAGATAAGATATTCATAATGCTATAGGACGAGATAATCACATGACGTCCCGTTAGACGCCAATGAACCAAACCTCAAAACGCTGATAGGTAGCTTGGAATCGTTAGCGTTATATTAACCTGTTACCCTTTTAACCACTAAAACTTTTTTAATTCAGGCAACTATGCTCATTAATTAAAAATATTATGTTGTATTGAGAGCACCAGTAGATAAAATGGTACCTAGGAATTCATTAGAAGCTTTGCAAAATTTTACCACGACAATACCATTACCTTCTAAGATAAAAGCTATACAAAATTCTTCTGATATGTCATGCTTATGGTTTTATGTACATTTTAGCATTAGTACTCGAACTGAATGATACTTTAACACTAGGCTATAGTCGGTTGAGTTCGATGCCTTTCTTTTTAATACGGGATGATATGATTTCCGCAGTTTTTGTGGGATCAAGCCTTTTTAGCGAATGTAGATGAGCTCATTTACATGGATAAATAGAAAGCATTTCACTGAGCCGGAACGCTGCGTGTGATAGGGTACACTCTATTATTATTACTATATCATTATTATCGTGTAATATCCACTTTCTGCATGCATAATACATCGCGATTAATTTAAATATAAACAACAATTCTTTCTTTTGCAAAAATACCATAGGGCGAGTGGAAACAATAAACAGTTTCTGCGTATAAATAAAATAACTGATGTTTTGAATGAAATATATGTGGCTGTTTTGCAAATAGCCTTAGTATTGTTGTATTGTTTCTTGTACTTAAATTTGAATAAAAACGACCATTTTCACGTGGAGCTATCTTTACGAAGAATCGCGCAAAAGTTTATCCTACTTCAAGTTAAAAACACTATGAATATAACACTATGAATATAATTTCAGCGAAGCTAATAATAATCCTACTGTGAACAATCGCTTAGAACAGTAGACTGTCAATTTATTGCGATTAGTTACGTCGTATATGCAGCTATTATGTAGCAAAAGAGTTGACGGGGTGTTAAGAAGAGGTGCTTGATTAAAACTGAAAGATTGGGACACAATCAAAAGCGTATATCCATGGATGCATTAAGCGTTTCGGGAACTTATTTAGTCAATATTTTAACACATGATGGGATGATGACAACTCAATCAAATCAGCAACTTTTTATCAAACTTAATAACGCACTTCTAATATGGAAATTGTATGAAATTCTCCACTGTGACGTCATATTTTTTCTTTAATCTATATTTTAATATGGTTATTATACCTAAAACTAACCGAGGATGTGAATTTTAGGTCTTTTGGAATATCCTCTATTTAATAATCAGTTAGAAATAACTTATTTTTGATATAGGCATCATCCCCATTAAAATTAGTGCATAGTATTGAGGTGCTATGAAGTTTCAACGTAGTTTCATGTTTTAGCAATTTTTATTTTATTAGCAATCTTTTAAAATATCATCAACTATGTGAACATGCTCAGCTCCCCTATTCTGTAACTCAGTGGCTATCGAAAAATGAAAGCCACTGACATATATATTTTGTCCATTGAAGGTTTACTATGAAAAAATGAATGAACATTTCATAGTAAATCTTCAATGGATAAAAAATATAAGTCAGTGGCTTTCATTTTTTGATAACCACTGAGTTACAGAATCGGGCTGCAGGACCTTCTAATATTCAGAGTACAGAGCATGACAGTTAATATCAGCTCGTATGAAGCATCCTTTCACAATATTCCGCGAGCTCTGACGACCATATACTTTCAAATTAAGTTTTTATGTAACATAAAGGAGTAATACTAAGCGAGTGCTAATATTATTAATATATGAGCGTCATCAAATCGCCTGTTGGCTCTGCCCCTACCCCTCCTGCCTGCCCCTACCCCTCAATACCTGCGTATTTGTAATTCGCAATGTTTCTGATGGGAGATTAGCATTTATGGTGATATCGCGCATTCGAGGACGACACTCGCGTCAACAGAGCATGTGAGGAATCACTCCGAGCCTCCTCCTAATGGGAATATTATTCAGCGAACGAGTGCAGTGTACAGTGTGAACGCAGGAAGGCGACCTGTTATACAACAAGTCATATTTGGCGAGTCGGGACTCGGGGAGCATCTTTTCAATAAAATACAGATTGGAAATTCTCACGAGCATTATCGATATGCCGTTATGGTTATAGTTATACTTAGTTGTCCAGAGCCGTGGTCCTGAGTAGGAACAGATAACGTTTCAAACGCTGAAATGATGACATGAGATCTAGTTGTTTTAAGTTTTTTGACGACCTCCGTGGCGCAGTGTGTAGCGCTGTTGTCTTAACGTGCGGAGGTCCCGAGTTCGATCCCCGGCAGGGTCATTTTGGGAATTTATAATTATTGAATTTTCCCTGGTCTGACCTAATGGGAGGCTTCGGCCGTGGCTAGTTACCACCCTACCGGCAAACACGTGCCGTCATGCGATTTAGCGTTCCGGTACGATGTCGTATAGAAAACGAATAGGGGTATGGGTTTAATGTAACTGCCATGCCCCTAACAGGTTAGCCTGTTAGGGGCTTAGACTGCATCATCACTTACCATCAGGTGAGGTCGCAGTTAAGGGCTAACTTGTAGTGGATAAAAAATAAATAAAATAAATGCCATAATCATTTACATTGGTCTTGAAAGATCTCCGTATAGCTCTGTATAGTCAGCCTCTATAAAATTAAGTTCAGATAAACACGCAGGTTGTTGCGCTTAAACTGTCATACAACTGTTTTATTGCAGGGCGATCGCGTATCTTCTGCATCAATCATTGTTACAGTATCAATTGTTGTGATTGGCTGAATTTATGGTATTGTTGCTGCGTCAATGGATTGTGTCCAATAGTGGAAGAGTGTTATCCAATCAGAGGTGATTGCGATCGTTACACTGTAACTGTCACAGATACACGGTCGCTCAGCTGATTTCGCGATTTCGAAGGTTCAATTGAATAAACAGCGACGCGTAAATGAATATTAACACAATGATATTTCGCAGATGCTTATATTGTATCGTGCGGTGGATTATCCAGCATTAGCATAGCGTTATCGTCAGGTGGTTATATTAATACTAAGTACGCAGGAATGCGTGCGTTTTCTAATGCGACATGCGACGCATCACACCGAGTGCAATCTCTCCGCCGCGCTACACGCACTGACAACAGACTGGCCGACCGCGTAAGTCTGACAGCTACAGTGTAACGATCGCAATCACCTCTGATTGGATAACACTCTTCCAATATTGGACAAAATCCATTGACGCAGCAACAATACCATAAATTCAGCAAGAAAAGATTACAATTATTTTGCTATAATCCGCCAACAGAAAAAATTCCGTATGGTCAAGCATGCAGTTACAAGCGAAGCACCGTTTACCTTCCCAACCAAGCAAGAAAGCCAAGTTCCCACAAGCTTGCTTGGGAACTTGTTGGCGGATTATAGCAAAATAATTGTCATCTTTTCTTGCTAAATCATGAACTTCCGCAAAGTAACACCTGATTATATCCAATATTTACCATAAACTCAGCCAATCACAACAATGGGCATGATGACTGATTTTAAAAAATAGTCAGATTGATGCAGAAATACGCGGTCGCCCTGCTGACTGACACTTCATGACAAACGCTGAACTACAGTCACATAATTGGCTATTTGACAACTAGTCAAATCAGCAACTTTTTTTTCAAACGTCAAAACGCTCTTCTAGTATGGAAGTTGCATGAAATTTGCAATTGTGACGTCATCAAATTTCAACGTCACTTTTTTTCTTTAATCTATATTATAAAATGGTTATCAAAATAAATAACAATCTCACTCGAAATAGAAAAATAAATACGTTTTTTATAATCCATGAATCCTATTTCATTAGATTAATTCATAATTTCATTGATTCTTGGTTACTGTCATCATGCCTATTGATACTGTAACAATGATTGATGCAGAAGATACGCGGTCGCCCTGCTGACTCACCCTGCTTCATGACAAACGCTGAACTACAGTCACACAATTGGCTATTTGACAACTAGTGAAATCAGCAAAAATTTTTTCAAACGTCAAAACACGTGCTTAGTATGGATTTTGTATGAAATTTTAAGTTGTGAGTTGTGACGTCATCAGAGTTCGACGCTCTTTTTTTACTTTGAGCGATAGTTTAAAATGGTTATTCTAAAAAAAACTGGCAGGGGACGTAGATATTACCACTTTTGGGAGATCCTTTGCTTAATAATCATTAAAAAGTAATTTATCTCACTTAATAGTCAAATACCCAATACAAAAACTTGTCTTACCCGGTGACAGCGTCGCTAGTAATACATGTCTCAATCAAAAATACAATAAAAAGAAAAATTAAACAGGCATGAAAATTAGCTCCAATTTTGGCCGCTTAATTTAGTGTCATTTAAGTTTGATGTTTGCTCAGCGAAACCCTTAAACCATCAATTATATTTATTATTCCAATACCCTACTTCTTATTCAAATTAGGAAAATATCTATTTGAATAAAAGTTCATTTAATTTAGTAAAGAGCTATTGTTTAATGAAGGTTTATTTACATAGAGCTCGCACATAATAATCTGTAAACAATACTTCTCTAAATATATAAAAGAAAAACGTAACTGACTGACTGACTCATATACCAACCACTGGATGGATCGGCCTGAAACTTGGCATACAGATAGATATTATGACGTAGAAAGGATTTTTGAAAATTCAACCCCTAAGGGGATAAAATAGTAGTTTGAAATTTGTATGAAAATCGAACCTAACGTAAGCGAAACCGCGGGAAAAAGCTAGTATAACTATAAAATGTAGGTGCCGAAAGCTATTTCTACGGCCCTGCCATTTCCCTGACTCTGCATGTTTGTAAATACTTCTTTACTATACCCCCTGTTGAATGATTTATGCAAAACTGTATCGTTCTGGTACACTAACTGCGTGATAGTTAAACTGTACGCAGATAACTGAAGTGCGTATCACTATGCTCAATCTCAATTTTTAATCTAACTGATGCCTAGTCATTCTTTACTCATTATTAGTGAAAGAAAAAGTTATAAAAATATTGAACCTTGCTTACAGCTAATCTATTCCTGTTTTCTTCTAGGTATTATATAAAAGGATACACAGATTAACTGACATATTAGTTCCAGGTTAGAATAGCACATACTATGTCATGATTTTCTAGTTTTATATTCTGTGGTACGACATTCGCAATAAATATAAGGCCATAAAGGACTTGAATCCAGGGCCGTAAAATAAAATAATTAAAAAAGAGGGGATTCTGAGGGCCAATGGGGGCACTTTCCGTCAATTGAGCGCGAAGGACGAAAGAAAAATCGGATGATTAAAATATTGTAAAAGATAATTAAATTAGTTACTCTAAGAATATTATTTTATCGTGAGGAATAAAGTCTTAAAACGAACATTGGGTCTTGATTTGTCAAACTAGATATAGCACATGCTTAAGTAAATTATCTCTCCATCTCACTGAGGTAGTTTTTTAAAATAGATCCCTAAATTTAATATATATATTTAGAGTACATTCTATGACTCTCTTTTGAATAATCGACGGTAACAAACCGTACGTAATCCGGTCTTGTAGATAGACCTAGACTACATACATTACGATGTACCTTCGTCATTCGGTTAGGTCGTGTGTTTGCGCGTGTTTACGGCCCGCGTGCGGAATATCAAGTCAATCAGCACTCGTGCGAACTCCCCCGCTCCGAGGGCGTTTAAACTCTGCAGTCTGTTAACTGCTAACATCGGTTTGTCGTTTTTTTTATTCTACTTAATCTTAACCTTTGAATACGATTTGATCTGTATATTATGTTCGTAGCTTTTTCTAAGATACCTACCGTAATTGATTATCATCATCATCATCACTACAGCCTATTAACATCCCACTGCTGGGCACAGGCCTCCACTCTCATAGGAGAGAGGGAATTAGGAGCTTAGACCCACCACGCTGCTCCAATGCGGGTTGGCGGCCTTTAACGACTATTATCATGTCAGTGATAATAACCGGGACCGACGGCTTAACGTGTTCTCCGAGGCACGAGTGAAACACCACCAACTTCCAACTCCGGGCTGGCACTTTGAATTTCTTAATTGAAAAACCCAATACCTAACAATTTTTATGCCCGACCGGGAATCGAACCCAGGACCTCGTGATCCGCAGTCGACTACGCTAACCGCTAGACCAACGAGGCAGTCGAGTATTGATTATCACCATCATGTTTTATAAGTTTCGGACGGCAATAAGTGTACAGAGTTGGTACCTAAATTGGATAATTTTTTGATTTGATTTGAAATGCATCCAGTGATGATGCAGTCCCATATGGTAGCGAACTAAATTGTAGGGGTCAGACAGTTTGAAATATTAATTCCATACCACTATAATCGGTTTCTACACGGCATCGAACCGGATACACAATCTCTTGCCGGTTAGCTACAGCTGAAGCCTTCCACGAAACAAGAGAAAATTTAGTTTGGGATTAAACCCGGGACAGAGTTAACCACTGCGCCGGGGTGGTCGTCCCGGATTAACCGTTTAACATTCGCGGGCCGGCCGGTGTTGGATGACCGGGATTGACGGTCCGTCCCCGGGGCCCGGGGGTCAGACGGCCATATCTCAGCGGTGACTGCGGCCTGAGCGATGGTAACGCCTTTGAGATCTATTTACACAGAACCAATCTATTTGCAAAGGAAGGGATAGTCACTAAAATAATAACAACTAATGAAAATTTAATTGTGTTATGCGATAAAGGTACATATTTTATTAAAATGGTGATTATTAAATTACTTAAATGAAAGCTGAATCACGGATGTTATTATAACTTTTACTATTACTAATAACTACGTAAATGTGTTCAGTATTAAACTCAGATTTATTAATGCCATTTTGAAGGACTTTTTTTGATTAGTCAGAGCTCCCAAAACTTATTCCACTTTTACAATAAACTCCCAGAAGACACGTTAAAGATGTCTATTACTCTATGGCTCTGATAGTTCCTTAGTTAAGATGATTTGTGAGATGGTGATAATAAAAAAAACCCCGGCTGAGTTTGTTGTGGGCTCTTCTCAGGGCGCATTTGGAACCCTCGTAGATAGGCTTTAAGATACCGTAACCAATTATCACCATGTTTTATAAGTAAGTAATTTTTAACGTCAATAAGTGTACCTACAGTGTACCTATATTGAATCAATGATAATGAGTATTTGATGAAACATGAATAATGGGCATGATGACTGATTTTGAAAAATGGTCAGATTATGTTCGGAAGTATCTACTATTTCGAAAAAATATATTATTTCAGCAGAAAAATAAGGTTTGGTGGATAAAATTGGCATTTGAAATTTAAATTTTAAAATTCACGCCAAAACGCTCGCCGGTTTCATGGCGCCGGTTGTGACGTCACTATTGTTGTTACCAATGTACTCTGTGTGATTGACAATCAATTGTGCTCAAGCTCGAAAACAAACAATTGTGACGTAATTCGCTTCTTGGTGTTTAATCCATTATGGCGGATTGCTGTATTTTATAGTTTTATTTTATCAAAATAAATAGCAATCTCACTCGAAATAGAAAAATAAATACGTTTTTTATAATCCATGAATCTTATTTCATTAGATAAATTCATAATTTCATTGATTCTTGGTTACTGTCATCATGCCTATTGGTCATTTCCGTGGCTGACGACAACACCTGTTATTTGAATTTGTTCTATGTCTCATACATCAGTGATCGACTTGAATATATTATAACACAGATATTATTAGACAGAGGGCAAGTCCCGGGCACGGCTCGGCTCTGTGTAAACACTCCTTAAAGCAGTCCGTCCCTCGGCCGTTTATTTCCCTATCCTTTTAATACGATGCTATCTTTGGGCGCGATTACGGCGGAATGAGTTTCTTCTCGAGCTGCGATTACTTATTCCTTTGAAGTCGGGCAACAATTCTATTAGGTACATTGTCAGCCCCCGACCCGCCCCGACCCGCCCCGACCCTCCCCGACCCGCTCCGACCCTCGGCTTTTTAGTTTACTTTAAACGGAACACAGGAATGTCCCCGTTCCAGCGGGCACAATACGACAATCCGCATCGTGCTTTTCAAATGGGGTGAGATTTGAGGACTTAAGTAAATACGACTTTACAAACATTTTGATTTCTTTCATTATGAACTGAATATAATATTATTATGGTTATAAATCAATGGGCACTTTTGTTTTGGGCAATTTGTCAGTTAAACAAAGTTATTTTCTAAGTTTGTACTTACGTAACCTCAACTTTATTACTAACGAGCTGATGTATGATAAGTATGTTTTATTCCCGCGAGAAGTCCTTAATGTACTGAAATAAAAAGTAGCCTACGCCACTGTCCAGGTCCTCAATTAAAAATCACGTCATTCCGTTGTTCCGTTGCGGCGTGATTGAAGGATAAACCAACAAACAACCACACTTTAGCATTTATAATATTAGTATGATGTTTTCAGCTTTAAATGCAGTATAATTTGATAGCACTCCGCTACGTGAGCCTCATTTTAAGCGCTAAAGGTCATAAATATTAAAAACTACTATTTGCACATTGAATATTATTATAATATAACATCATACAAACGTTTTACACAAGTCATAATTGAAAAAATAAAAAACACGACTGCCCTGCCAAAAACGAACTAAAAAGTTAAAAATCAAAACTAATCTAGTTAAATCAGAATCTTATTCACATTTTTATGAAATGATATTTTTTTTGTGAATCACTGGATATTGAACTATAGTGTTATATATTTTTGGAATCTACTCATCATTTTCTAGATGATGATTATATAGTTAATCTTATTTTCGATATTTTTTTCAACTTTAGTCTTTAATGCAGGACCATGATCACCCCAACGATTTTTTTTAAATTTTATTAGCCTATGTCACACGGAATAAGCTAGGGATTCTAACGATACCTCATTTATCAAAATTGGTTCAGGCGTATAGCAGTTATGATGGAGTATACAAACTCACATACATACATACATACATACATGCATACATTACCCTGAAACAATATACTCCTCTTTTCAGGCTGTCGTATACAAATTAATAACTATGTATGACTTCAAAACCAAATTGACCATTTATACGGAATGTTTATGCACGTTTTTGTGGTCTGTGTATAATAAAACAGGAGTGTCATCGGAGCGGGTAAAGGTTATGACATAATGGTCCCGTTAGTGCGGGGGCGATGCTATCGCCTGCACTTGTCGCGCAGGCCTGTCCCGCACCTGTGCCTTCCGCTCCAGTGCCCCCTTGTTCATTAATAACTTAACGCCTGGTTGGTCTAGTGGTTCGCATGTTCGACTGCGGCAGACGAGGTCCCGGGTTCCGGCCGGGTCATAACAAGTATTGGGTTTTTTCTAACAAGAAATCCTCAGTACACTAGTGTCTAGTACTGAGTTAGGAAGTTGGCAGTTTTTCACTCCCGTACCTCGGAGTGCACGGCAAGCTGTGGAGCCTGCGCCTGATCTCTCTCCGTTAGTGTCGGATTTTCCGAGCTATGAGAGTAAAGGAACAGAGAGTGCACCTCTGTATATAATAACTTGTGCACTATAATATCTCCCGCGCTGCAGTTGGCTAATCTCTGGAGATAGGCCGCCATGGCCAAAATTCGGTCGAGAGGACATTTTAATAACTATAACTACGGACTCTACATCAGCCGAGAACTCTATCTTCTTGTCAAAGTGCTTACACCATACATTTGATTTATTGATTTATTTGTTGTGAAAACAATATTAATATGCAATATAATTCTGCCATTTCTGGCGTACAACATTTAGAATTATTATACTAATTATTTAACAAAATTAAATTATTAAATTAAATTCAAAATCATTATTACACTCAATAATGGACAAATCATACAATACATATTATCAAATCTTCTTGTTTTTTTTTTTAATACAAATACAAATATACATGTCATTATATAATTCTTAGGTAAGTTATGTTTTAATGATTTATACTCAAAAAAATCTTTACTTGAGTAGAATGAATAACTCAAGAGCCATTTACTGAGGGCAGGCTTAAATCGTTTAGTAGGCAAGGTCTGAATATCCCTAGGCAACAGATTAAATATTCTAATACACATAGCATGACAACTGTTTATATATAGCCTATATATTGAGCCTATAGTTCATACTATGAGTTGTACTATTGGCTATTCGGTGTATTACTGTATTGTGTGTCAACGAGCTGCAGATGGCACACGGTTACACTAATTATGTAGGTATTTGGCTAAGCATTAGAACCTCGTTAATTGGGACCGGTCTAGGTTGATGAGTTCGCGCATTACTAAACTAATTATTTTAATTATATTTAAATTATCATATCATAACATTTACCGTTTCACAAACACTGTTATAATTTGTCTTGTATTTTTTCGAAACAATCGTTCAAAAGTGGTGAAACAGTACCCACAGTTTTAAATGTCTAGGTAGGTACAGCACAAGTTATTTGAAATAATTTCACTCTTTCACTTTGCATCCGTTATCCATGATTCTGAAGGTTGTCACTACAGTCTCTATTCACGTAACGGTAAGGTTTTTCTTTTAATACGCAGTACTATCATGTACAGCATTATTACCATAGAATCCAAATTGCTTTCGCATCATTTAAAGAATCACAAATAGTGGATAAAAATATGTATATACAGTATGGTCAAAAATGTTAGATTATAATCTAACTCGCGAAATTGCAGGCTGTCGACAGATTACAATTTAACGCTTTATTTTTCGGTAGATTGTAATCTGTTAGGTATATTAACCCGATAGAACCTAAGTGCCCTACCTAATTATTTATGTCGAAACCTAACCTAACCTACAAGAAAGACACAATAAAACGTAAATACAATGAATATTTCAAAATTTGACACTCAGAACATTGAACGGTTCAGAATCTGTCGACAGTGAACAATTTCGCGAGTTAGATTATAATCTAACGGTTTTTACAATTTTGGTAATAAGATTAGTGGTTATCACAGTAAATTGTTATGCTCTACTAAGAGCAAGTTTACCTTAAGTTAAGTGGGCACCTATTTGCTCTATAAAAAAGGTAACGTTGTGTAACTTAACACCGACCATTTCAGAACAGCCACAACTCGAACGGTTCTCTATTGTTCCTAATCTGTTCGCCAAAAATATATCTCGAGCCGTGAATTGTTATACAACAGGGGGGTTACTACCATCGTTTAAAGCAGTATTACTTCAAAATATCAATTTTATGTCACGTACCTTGACGTTCCTAAAATAAGGATAATTCTTAAACATCAACAATATTATAACAATACGGATTTAAGCGTCGGTAGTATGCCCCTGTTACTCCTTATCACTCAGTCGCGAGCGGCGGCCATTGCTCCGTCTGCTTCGGTCAGCACTCAGCAGTTACGGAGCGGAGTGAAAGACATATTTTTTTTCAAAAATCACGTAGCTTCACTCTAATTCCCCGCGTTGCGTTACAATTACACGTTTCGCTAAACGTGTGAAAGTGACATTTTCAATAACCGACTTATTTAAAATTTTAAAGCAAAAAGTAAAAGTCAAACGGCAGGCTATAAATGTAGCACTGCAATATTTTTTATTGTACCAATTAAAAGCACTTAACTATACTTCAAGGTATTCTTAGAAAAATATCGTACGGAATTGTAATTTGTAATGTAATGTTCGCGTTCCAGCCGAAGTGATCGATTGCGGTCTAACGCTTGATATTCATTCGTCAGTTCGGGGCACGTGTTGTTACTAATTGTGACATAATATCCTAATTTGTGGGCCCGAGGGTGTAAAATATAAAGGCTGATAATAAGATTTATAGACTACGTACTTTGACTCTGCTCATGCTTTACTTAGAATTAAAATGGGATGGACTTGTTGTCATAAATCTATCTCGTTTTAACTCTGTCTTAAGGCAGGGCCAGTCAAAGTGCGCTCTATAGACACTATAGATCTCAGACTGAGTATGGTGTAAGCTTCTCCTCTTGTTCACATTGGGACCCTCGTGACTTAAGTTTTATGTTGGTGTAAAAAATTAACACGATGTTCTTACAGTTGTACCTGCAAATTATTATCAGAGCAGTGTTTGCGTAAATTTTAGAAACTGTTTGCACAATATTGTATCAGTGATTTGTAACGCAAAGACGTAGCTACTAGCTAGACCGTATGATCTAGTTAAATATTACTTGGTGGGTACCTACCTAGCTAGTTGATAGTTACATTTTATCCGCTTCCGGCGCATCGTAACGGCATCTACTTATCTAAATATTATGCAACTATTTTTGTCAAAATATCGCGATATACATCATGAAACATCTATGTTAAGTTAATAGTCCCTGAAAAGCCTAAATCTACTTCGTTTTACAAACTAATTGAGCATTAATTTTTTTTTTCTCATATTTGATTTGTATACTAATTTCTAAAATTGTTCCTAAACATGTTTTGCATACAACTATTTAAAAATAATACACAAAATAATTCCCACTTAAGGAAGGACCCAAGCAGCCAGAACGTGAGGGCCAGAGAGAGGAATCTCCTCACAATTCGCCGTCTCAACCGCCTTCTGTATCCGACCCTTAATCCAACAACCAAGCGAAAGCTTCTTAAGGTGTCTGTCGAAACTTTTCGCAATAAAACCGAACATTGGTACAATAATTGTTGAGTCAACACTCCACTCTTGATTATACTTATTATTCTCAAACTATTCAACGATTGAACATGTAATATACATAGATTGAATGATGAATGTATGCAAACAACCGCGATGGTAATACAAGGCAGGCAGTATGACAATGCTAGTTGAGCAATGGCTTCCCACCGCGGTGCATATCGCTGTATCTCTGAGATCACACACACGCACGCGACCGGTGTCGCCCGCAAAAACTAGTGTGCGCTGAGGCGACCATACCACCGCAATCCCGGGACAGATCCTCTTATTGAAGCTTTAGTAAGTTGCATCGATCCCTGCTAACATTTAAATTGCAATGTATCTTAGCCAAAAGCAAAAGAGTTCTCGCCAATCAGAGGTGATTGCGATCGTTACACTATTCCAATCATAAATACGTTATAAGGCCTTGTCTGTCTCGATTCTGTCTGTCTCGATTTATTTAAACTTAAAATCATGCTACAATTATTATAACGTAAGTAATTTTTCAATCATCGAAAGGGATTATCGTGAAATAACAATCAGCATTCGCTAAGTGTTGGCACCAGGAGTGGATGCGAATAGCATTCTAATAGAGTGGGTTATTCTTGCTTATAAGCTGATCGTTTTAGGCAATCAATCAATTCCACTACTCGTTAATAGTTACTTGGGATCGAACCCGGGACCTGCCACTGATAAGACGACGTCCAAAGAGATCCTCTAATTGTTGTGCTAATGTGTAGCTACGGATAATTTCTGTCAGTGTCCCAAATTTTAACAGTACGGCTCTTGCGTATATCAAAACATTAATTCTAAAAATAGCTGTGATACAAAGGTGAACAGCAGGACTCGACGATATTTGGTTCCCTATTTACAGACTCCAACGAACCAGAAGCTATAACGTGTCTTTATTAAAAAGTACTACCTATAAGCAACTAGATCAAGCCCGAAACTTCGTTAGGGTTTTTATTCCCGCAGGAATTCCTTAATTTTCCGAAATAAAAAGTAGCCTATGCCCTTCCCCAGGATGTAACCTACCTATATACCAAATTCCTCGAAATCCGTTACACATATGGGCCATGAAAGCGTAGCAGACAGACAGACACACTTTCCACCACCACTACAGCCCATTAACGTCCCACTGCTGGGCACAGGCCTCCACTCTCATAGGAGAGAGGGAATTAGAGCTTACACCCACCACGCTTCTCCAACGACTATTATCACGTTAGTAATAATAATCGGGACCGACGGCTTAACTTGCTCTCCGAGGCACGGGGGTGAAACGCCGCCAAATTCCTAACTCCGGGCTAGTACTGACAATTTTAGTTAGAAAACCCCAATACTTAATTATGGCCCAACCCGGGACTCGGACCCGGGACCTCGTCGGCCGCAGTCAAACATACTAACCACTGGACCAACGAGGCAGTGACACACTTTCGCATTTATAATATTAGTATGGGTCAGTTCATCTCGTCCGGTGTCCGGCGGCGAGCGTGGCCGCCCGACCCGCGGGTGACTTGCTCGTCGTCGCTTACCGTTTCGCCATCGCGTCGCTGTCGTAACTCTTTTAATGAATTTGCATCATCGCGGCCGCTGCGCGCTTTACTATACTAATTAATTATGATTCGCCATTAGGCCTCCGCCGGCGCTCTCTCCGCCGCTCCCTCCGCCGCTCCCTCCGCCGCTCACTCCGCCGCTCCCTCCGCCGCTCCCTCCGCCATCTTAATATCCGTTTAATTGATTCGGACGTGTCTAGCGGCAGCGGCCGCGCAATGCCTTTTGTGTTCATTTCGGTTTGATTTGATACTGAGCTCGATAAATTACGAGTCTGCTCGAGCGTGCCAATATTCGGAGAATTTGTGTTGAAATAATGTGTCCGCTTCTACAATAAGCTCCCAGAAGACATGTTAAAGATGTCTCTGAATAAGTTCAAAGTTAATGTAAAACGTAAACTCATTGAAAAATCTTATTACCATGTAAATGACTACTTAAACGACAAGGAAGCTTGGCAATAATTTGCTCTATGGCTCTGATAGTTCCTTAGTTAAGATGATTCGTTAGACCGTGATAATAAAAAAAAACCCGGCTGAGTTTGTAATGGGATCTTCTCAGACCAAGGCGCGTTTGGATCCCTCGTAGCTTTAGTTTTAAGATACCGTTACCGATTATCACCATCATTTTTTATAAGTAAGCAATTTATAACATCAATAAGTGTACCTACAGTGTATCTATATTGAATAAATGATTTTGAGTATTGAGTATTGAAATGAAAATTATATTGAGTATTGAGTATTGAAATGAAAATAACTAATTCAGGCGATCTAGGTAAGACTAGGAAAATAGATACTAACTTACTTTTTTTAATCAAAAAGGCGTAAATATTAATTTAGATAGTTGCGGATGAGACTCCAAGAACGTTAACGTCATGGGATTTATAAATGATATTGAGTATTGAGTATTGAAATGAAAATTATATTGAGTATTGAAATGAAAATAACTAAATTCAGGCGATCTATAGGCAAGACTAGGAAAATAGATACCAACTTACTTTTTTTAATCAAAAAGGCGTAAATATTAATTTAGATAGTTGCGGATGAGACTCCAAGAACGTTAACGTCATGGGATTTAGTTATCACACAGGTTCAGACAACAGGCATGAGGCTGGCAGTGATCTGTCTTTATTATTATTTTAGTACGTCTTGAGGCCTGGAGGGTTACTACCATCGCTTAAAGCACTATTACTTCAAAGTGGTAGTTTTATTTCACGTACCTTGACGTCCCTAAGAGTTTTGGATAGTACATTATAGCGAATTAAATTTCTGGTTCCTTCATTATGATGGACTTCCGCAAAGTAACATCTGCTATGGTTGCTAAACACGGACGTCGACAATATTAAAACAATGCGGATTTACGCGATGGTAGTGTGTCCCCAGAGCACGTCGTTGTATAACCTAGAGTAAGCGGATTCTTATTATTTTTAATAAAAAGAAACACATTAATCACAAAAGGAGTATGGCAACGTCCTCCTAAGGGCGCCTCCTATGAGACCACGGCTTAGGAAGACGTTGGGACGAAAGGGAGGTCGGTTAAACTAGATTAGTCCACACGTTCCCGAGTCCGTGGGTTAAGACCACGTCCGGGTGACGTAAGATATCGGGGTCCTCGTCTTCACCGGCAAAGACGCTGTGTTTGATAGGTGTTTGTGTGTAGCCCTAAGTAGGCTACAGTATTTTATTTTATTTTTACTTGGACTACCAACAAAATTACATGTAAATGAAACTTAGACATAAATAATCTTAGGGTAACGGAACACACATAATTTCACTTATAGGTAGACACATCACGCACACTATAAAGGTCGTACTTACTTAAACAAATTGTTAATTTAAATTATATAAACTATACTTATTGCTAAAAAAATTTAAACTAGGTACTATACTTATTGTTAATTAAATTAAGTAGTGCTTTTAGAAGTGTTGATAACTTTCGCTTTAAATTTATTGACTTTGTCATGGAGCAAGTCGATAGAATTATCTTTGCCCGTAAGTTCCTTAGACAGCCTACTCAGCCGGGGTATTGGTTACCGGGGTACCGCTTGGTTATATAGGCTCGAGAGAAGTAGGGTGCGGGAGGCGCGATAAAACGACCGTCTTGCATAACATTTGACGTTTCGGACGATAAAACCAACACAACACACGGCACTGCAGCAAAGGCACTGCAGCAAAGGCACTGACTGCAGCACACGGCACACGGCACACGGCCGCGGTCGGGGGGGCGCGTCACAGTTAGCGCTGACCTCTGATTACATTATGACGTGTTTGTTGCAGTGTCGGGGCGCGGTGACGTCAGCGGCTACTTCAACACTCAGATGGTGCTCGACCTTAACGGTATGTACCCAGGGGCCACAATCCCGTGGACCGCTCATTTGAATATCGCGGACCCTAATTATCGTGTTATGTTTTTGTGGGAGCCTCCGAGGTGTTCGGTTCTGTCGGCGTTTCCTGTTCGCTTCATTCATCGCTGCAGCACCGCTTACGTGCACGTTGGATTACGAAACAACGTATACTTACAATATAAATTCCAATCCATACTTATTCTATACACTTTTTTTTTAATTCACTATAAGTTTGCCCTTGACTGCGATCTCACTTGATGGTAAGTGAGTCTAAGATGGTAGCGGGCTAACCAGTGACGTGCACAGGATTTGAGGTTAGGCTAGTTAGTCAGAATACCTATTACTAGCTGTTTTGATGAAAAATAAGCAGTGACCTATATCCATTTGGGTAGGCAGTGCTTTTATGCCTCTATGAACTTCACGCCACTGGGGCTAACCTGTTAGGGGCATGGCAGTTATATTAAACCCATACCCCTATTCTGTTTCTACACGGCATCGTACCGGAACACTTAATCGCTTGGCGGCACGTCTTCGCCGGTAGGGTGGTAACTAGCCACAGCCGAAGCCTCCCACCAGACCAGACCAGGGAATAGTCAGAAAGTATAAATTACCAAATTGCCCCTGCCGGGGATCGAACCCGGGACCTTTGCACGTTAAGACAACAGCGCTGCACACTGCGTCACGGAAGTCGTCAAACCACTATCAAAACCATAATATCAATTTTAACATTTCCATAATTTTTTTAGAATTTACTTATTTATATGTGCTCTGTATAAAATTTCTCTTGTTTTACGATACATCAAGATAAGTACGAGTCGTTGTAGAGTTCAAAAAATATCGACCTCAACTTGCAATAAGAATCAAATTGAGGTCATCGGTGGAGAATTGGGGATAAAGGTACAAGAACTTTTCATTAAAGGTATAGGTACCGAAGCAAACAGAATAGAAAATTTTACTTCAATCGGTCAACAATAGCAAATCTGTCATGATCTACAATTTACCTATCTATTTCCGCGCTCGACTGTACACTTGAGGTAAAAACTCTCTGTCGCCTAATCGAATTATTGTGCTCCGTTAGAGCGGCGCGGCTCACAAAAAAGGCCTACTTTAAACTTTGTTACTTATTTGTGAGAATCCCTCCGCCCGCCCCCGCTCGGGTCCGCCGAGAGAGCTCCGTGCGATTCATTACCACCCCTCACCCCCCCAAGCCCCACTAGCCCCCCTAGCCGTGCCTACAAAACGACGACATAATCAAATTAATACAAATTCACAGCGGATCTTTTTGTTAGGCCGCGCGGCGACACCGAGACATTTCTAATTTTCGTCTAGGCGCGTTTTTTGCTCGCGTTAATTACGGGATGAATGGAGCGGTCCGCGGTAATAGCGCGCGAGGGGGAGGCGGGGGGAGGCGAGGGGGAGGCCGGGGGGAGGCGGGGGGAGGTCCGGTGGCGCGCTTTTTGTCGCGCGCGTGCTTCACGGAACATCAGCGTCATCGTGCCGCGCCGCGACCCTCTCCGACTCATCGGCCGAAGTGTTCGAGGAAACGTCATGCTTTGTCCATTCCTCATCAAACGGCCGTCACAGTCGTCCTCTCGACCGATACACGTCCTCGCCTCGACACCTGCTCGAAGGTTTCTTGCAAAGATCTCCGTACCGGTTTTGTACCGCGTGTATCCACTACATTATTAAAACAACTATACTTGGCTATAATGGCTAGATCCGATTTGATATAAAAATTCGTAAGACTGTATGTCGGTAACAATTCTCGTAACATTATCTAATTACGTCCATACTCATATTAAAAGTATTCAATCTATCAAAGCACTGTATGTAATTTATATCCAAAATATTCCAAATCACACTCCGGTCGTTCGGCAGCGCACCTGCAATGTTAATAAAGCGAGCCGGGCCGCTTGGGAGAGGTATGGCACCGCAAAAACCGCCCGCCCGCTCCCACGGCCCGCGGCCGACGCACGGCCGTGCATGCGGGCATGCGTGCGTGCGTGCGTGCGTGCATGCGAGCATGCGTGCATCGCATGCTGCGTGCATCGCGACGCATCCCCGCCCCGCATTGCGCCGCTCAAAAACACCAGCACATCACTATCATGTCACGTACGCGCACGTAACAATTATAATATTATCACATACCTATTAGCTGTCATTATCATTCCTCGATTTAGTTAAACGCTATGGAATATTGCAGCCGTGAGAAAGAAAGCGGACATCATTATTTTTGAATCTGTGTCCTTATTGCTCAGGTTCGTGATCCCGAGAAGTTTGCTGAAATTGTTTTCTTAGAAATGAGGATAATAATGCAATATAAGTCAAGTAGATAACAAAATACAGTATTCGAGTGTAGAGTTCATAGCACCAGTGCAAGTGATAGCGGCACACGGAGAGTGTAAGTGTAGGATAGTGTGTGTTAGTTCCGCACGGCCGCACGGGCGGTCGCTGTCACGCCGCCTCAGCAGAACGGCGACCGTGTCGATGATCCCGCCGGACGAGCGCCGGACGAGCGCCGGACGAGCACCGGACGAGCGCCGGACAGATGCCGGACGAGTGCCGGACGAGCGCCGGACGAGCGCCGGACGAGCGCCGGACGAGCGCCGGACGTCAGGGCTCAGGCTAACGCTGTCACTGCTGCACGATTGCGGACAAGCTGCATTGATCATTAAATAAATTATATATTTATTTAATGTAGGACAACTTGTGTCACTTATGAAACGTTAAGACTCTACCACCGGTTCGGATGCGTCAACCGATTCTAGCTATTAAGCCGGCAAGATATATTATCAGTTGGGAACATGGTTCATGATGATAGAGTAAAGGTTACAGATATTTAGACAACACAACACATGCGTTACAAGTATTACACCCATTTTTTGTCGTAAAATTGCTTATGCAGTTTATTATTATTTATATCTAAAAAACCTTACTTACCAACCAACATTTTCAAGTCTCTTAAAATTGCTTAAATAGGTGTTTATTATTTATAACTAATAGCTTCATTTAATAATTAATCATAATTTTCATGGTTCTAACTTCAAAAACAAAGGACTAGGATAATTTTTCAACCCCCATTTTAACCCCTTAGGGGAGAATTTTCTCAAAACCGTTTCTTAGCTGATGTTTACACCATAGAAGGAACCTACCTTCCAAATTTCAAATCTGTGTGCTTTATAGTTCCTGAGATATCGTGACTAGTCAGTCAGTGAATGAGTGGTAATTCGCTTCTATATGTCTATGAGATAGATAAATGAATTACATACTTGATGATTGAATGTTGGTCCACTATTGGCCTTTATGATAACTCAAGACTGTAACACCAGTTCTGAATGCAGCTTTTAGTGATTTTATTGAGAAGATCAGGCAATAAACTCAGAGGTTGCTCGTTGATGACTGATGCAAGGAACAGCCCGCGGTAGAGAGGCACTAGAGCTACTTGTATCTGTGGAAGGAAATGTTACGAAGAGGATGAGTACTAACGTCAGAGGGAACCTCTGCGTTCATCTTTGTCAGATATATTTAAACAAATTTTACCACACAAAAGATCTTGATGAGGTCGGCTCATACAGAGATAGATTCAAGCTTTCATATCATCTTCTGTCTTTACCGCCAAAATATGACGTCTAAAATATGTTCGATATAGACTTCAGACCGCCGCGTCGTCGCGTACCTAGGTTGAAAATGTAAAATCTAAAATCTCAGACGCGCATAAAATTAATGAATAGGTGAAGATTTGCATCGAAACTGCCTTAAAGAAGAAATAATTTACATTCCCGAGCATTAGCGCGCGTTCAGTTTTTGTGGCTGCAGGCAGTCGGTCGGGGAAACATTTGAGATCTCCTTCGCGAATTCTCTCGCCGAATGCTTCTGCATTTTTTGCCGAAAGCGGTGTATGCCGGCGCAGGTAACTGCCGACCGCTTCGTTACGTTTGCATGGCATTATCAGCCAATATTCTACTCTAAACTATATTCCGCTCATGCCAGGTTAGCAAGGGTCGAAGCGGTGTAGGAAGTGTTTAGTCGTGCACGATTACTTCACCATTAAAAGATAAGTCATAATTTAAAAAATTAAAAAACACGATTGCCCTGCCAAAAAAAGAACTAAAAAATTAAAAATCTAAATTAATCTACTATTAGAATCTTATTCACATTTTTATTAATTTTTTTTTGAATCCACTGGACATTGAACTATAGTGTCGTATATTTTTGGAATCTGCTCATCATTTTCTAGATGATAATTATATAGTTTTTTTTCAACTTTCAACTTTAGTCTTTAATGCGGGACCATGGTCACCCCATCAATATTTTTAAATTTTACTAGCCTATGTCATCCGGAATAAGCTAGGAATTCTAACGATACCTCATTTATGAAAATTGGTTCAGGCGTATAGAAGTTATGCTGGAATATACAAACTCACATACATACGTGAACCCTGAAAACAATATCCTTTTTTCAGGCAGTCGTATAAAAAGAAAGCATCGACGGCAGTGTTCCCTACACCACCGACAATGCACCCTACTTAGGGCTACACACCAACACATGTCAAACACAGCGTCTTCACCGGCGAAGACGAGGACCCCGATATCTTACGTCACCCGGACGCGGTCTTAACCCACGGCCTCGGGGGCGTGTGGACTAACCTAGTCCAACCGACCTCCCATTCATCCCAACGTCATCCTAAGCCGTGGTCCGAGCCTCATAGGAGGCGCCCTTAGGAAGATGTTGCCTCCCCCGATGTCATCGAGCCCTAGGGCTCTTTTCTCGGCGACGCTTAGCGCTCGCCCATCCCCCCGGTGACGCTGTAGCGGCCAGTAGGGCCTATGCAGCATACTCAATCCGAAAAAAAAAAAAAAAATGCAGTGTTCCCATTAGTGTTAGCGCCAAGTCCGGGAGCGCGCATTTGCATGCGCGGCCGCTACCTGCTCTGCGCACGCGCATCTGCCCGCGTGTTTTTGCCTCACCCTCACCTCCGATCGCCGAACAATCGGCACGGCTCGCATATTTCTCTCTATTTCCATTAGTTTTTGTAGCCGGCTCGTAAACGTGGATAACAATTTTTTTGGAGATTTATTGCGAAACGTGCATCAGCGGCGGCCTAATGGCGGCGACCGTGCGGGCTCGGTCACGTGGAGCAGCGTTGACTCCGTATCCTGATGTGGTTGAGTCTATACCTATTGCAATATCCCTGAGAACCCTTTTCACCGGCCATAGAGATATGATAACATTAGGTCACGGCTCGTGTAAACAGTCCCCGCGCGGTCGGACGCGGTCGGGCGACGAACGAGTTATTATTAGCGCTGCAATTAACGCCAATACGAGTGCATAATTTCTCTCATTAACCTTTGAAAGGCCAGCAGCCCCTACCACTCGAGTCGCATCAACGCGACAGCAAACTGACGAACTTGGCTTTACTCTTTAGTTGAATTCAAATTCCCGTAGTTCCGTATAATGTATGTAGGTAGTTGTTTTTCGTTTTGTCCTCTATTATCCGCTCATGTTAACGTTATCTTGATGCCACGCTAGATGTGATCTATTATGTTAATGAGCTGCGTTGCCCGGTAATGAGGTACCGTGGAGCGAGCGCGATTCCAAATTAAATACTGAATAGGTATTCTTTAATCGGATAGAATATGAATAATTATTAGTCTACATACGATGTTATAAAATGTAGGTGCATGTTTTATTTATTAAAGTAAGCGCCGTTACAGAAACATAGAATTGTAATGATGAATATCTGATACGAAGCGTCATTATTTAAATATCAAAACGTTTTTATTTGTACCCAATAGGTAGGCTTTGTATACGAAACTCGGCAATTTTTTTCTGAATATTTCGGTTATAAATTAATTATACCTTCTCAAGCGTTCATTTTATTTGTAAAGATTTTTGATAGCTAAAAAGGTGATGGCAGTTCGAGATAAGGGTATTTTTTTCACGAACCACGTATTATAGCGATATGGAATGGTTCCTTTTTGTTGGTTTCTCAGAATTTCGAGTATTGTAATTTATGAACGTACTTAGATCGTGTGCGCTGCGACCGTCGCATCCACCTCGTGCAATAATAACCACTATGATACAGGTGATAAGAAGTTATTTCGCACGCACGGGAAGTCGTCTAGTTCAACAAAAGATTTGCATACGTAGCCGGCGCAATTTTTTGCACGTGTTTTTTGTTCGCATCTGTGAATCCGGAGATCAATCACAGCAGCAACAGTCGCCGCGCTGATATATCGACCCGGCTATTGTTACGAGGGAACCGTCCTTTGGCAGATCCTTCAATAATTTATTCACAGGTATAATAGCCTTTCTATTTTTAACGACTTAGGGTAACGTAATGTGTCCGTTCAGAAAAAAAACACCTATTTCTTTGGAGCTAAGCGAGTAGGCAGTAATGCATTGTACATTTTATTCAACTGGATGATTTACATTGAGCCTTGAATGAAGATTACTTGATTTAAATACTGCCTTGTTTTAGTAATCGCGTGTGAATTCAAACTTGATGGTTCAACGGTGAAGCCGAACAGAATTTTAGACGATCATAAGTTCAAACGAATAGCATTTTTATGAACTTTCCCGGTACCGGAACTATTTACCTTCGTTAGAAAATAATAACTAGAGGCGTATCGGTATAATATTATGATATTTATGAGCGATCAAAGTGACCACGACAATGGCAGCCGCGATGTGGAGCATTTCACTGGAAGTAACATTTGCATAGAAACAGGTGAGCGCGTGCGCAAGCGAGCAGAACAGACGGACACACGATCGCCTATATGCAAATACGCACTGTGGCTTTACAGGCAGAGTGAGGCGCTTGAGCTAGTGCGTGCCCGTGACTTCTCGTGCTCTGCTCGAAGAACATTAAACATGAAAGTCATCATACTATTGTGTTGGAGACTAATAAAGTAGTGACAAAATAGTGCATTTTAAGCGTAAATTGTTACTTAAACGTTCCTGCGGATACAGATTTTCACGCGGGAGATGGTTTGGTCAAATAATCGTAAATTATTCGAAAACTGCCACCCTAAATGGAGGTTGGGTTATAAACTTGATGTGTATATGTCACTGTAAGATTGTAAAAACCGTAAGATTATAATCTTATTCGCGAAATTGGAAACTGTCGAGAGAATGTGATCCGTTCAATGTGTCATCCGTTCTGAGTGTCAAATTTTGAAATATTCATTGTATTTACGTCTTCTTGTCTGTTTCTTGTAGTTTAGGTTAGGGTTCGACATAAATAATTAGGTAGGGCACTTAAGTTCTATCGGGTGAATATACCTAACAAATAACAATCTACCGAAAAATAATGTGTTAAATTGTAATCTTTCGACAGTTTGCAATTTCGCGAGTTAGATTATAATCTAAAACGGTTTTTGCAATCTTACGGTGACATATATATCAATTCTAAGTTAGTTGGTATTCCTGAATGAATGTTGGTTAAAAGCAACGGTAATATCCGTCGTTTGGAGCGGTCGTGCATACTCAAAAAGCAAAAAAGCTGACGGTAAACGTGTTGTCCTTTTAAAGCGTCCGTTAGTTCATTGATGAAAGTCGTTACGAGTCAGTGACAGGTCCTCTGCTGACCTTTGCGGCCCTCGGCTCGGGTGCCGTTAGTCGCGCCCTCGCTGACATTCAGCGCGGGTGGGTGAGAGAGGGTGCGAGAGGGTGAGAGAGGGTGAGAGGTGTGTGTGAGGTGCGTGTGAGGTGCGTGACACGTGTCAGTGAGCGCAGGGCATGCGGCCGCGCAGCGCGCAATCCCTGCTACTGTCATGGACCCCGGTGAGTCACACAATTTTCATGATGCCCGTAATAGGCATGATGACAGTAACCAAGAATCGATGAAATTATGAATTTATCTAATTAAATAGGATTCATGGATTATAAAAAACGTATTTATTTTCCTGTTTCGAGTGAGATTGCTATTTATTTTGATAAAATAAATCTATAAAATACACCAATCCGCCATAATGGATGAAACACCAAAAAGCGAATGACGTCACAATTGTTTGTTTTCGCGCTTTGACAATCACACTATTGTTTACTGCACACTGCACAGAGTACATTGGTAAAAGCAATAGTGACGTCACAAACGACGCCATGACACTCGCGAGCGTTTTGGCGTGAATTTTAAAATTTAAATTTCAAATTCCAATTTTTCCTACCAAACCTTATTTTTCTGTTGAAATAATATATTTTATCGAAATAGTAGATACTTCCGAACACAATCTGACCATTTTTCAAAATCAGTCACCTTGCCTATTACCTTTGCATAAAAGCGTTGATACTTTTTTGATATTTGACGACCTCCGTGGCGCAGTGTGTAGCGCTGTTGTCTTAACGTGCGGAGGTCCGGGGTTCGCTCCCCGGTAGGGTCAATTTGGGAATTTATAATTTCTGAATTTTCCCTAATCTAGCCAAAACGTGCCGCCAAGCGATTTAGCGTTCCGGTACGATGCCGTGTAGAAACCGAATACTGATATGGGTTTAATATAACTGCCATGCCCCTAACAGGTTAGCCCGCTGCCATCTTAGACTGTATCATCACTTACCATCAGGTGAGATCGCAGTCAAGGGCTAACTTGTAGTGGATAAAAAAAACTTGATATCCTAGTAGCTAAAATGTCAGTCGGAAAATAGATCTTTAGGTACACCTACCATTTCTAAGATTACATGTAAATATCACTTGCCACAACGGTGAGGGAAACCATGATGAGGGCATGCCCGAGAATTCCTCACAATTTTGTAAAATAAGTTATTTGGCGACTGCCTTCCATTGAGATATAATGTGCTAACGAAGTAGAAACGTAGTAAAACGTTGCACTATGGAACTAAGCCCCCCCCCACCCCACTATAGCCTCACCCACCATCGAATTTATCTTTACTATGACTGTACATAAATAAAGTGGTTTTAAATAATTTCATACTCTTTTGAATATCGTCGTCCTGGATATTCTAGGTATTTTTGGATCTTTTAACGTGATTACTAACTCTATAATGGCTATTGTATTTTCCCTATCGCTATTATGTAAATTTGATAGGATATCAATCAAAATCTTTATGTAAGCAAGTATGTACCTTGTTTACCTGTAAGTGTAAATGTAGCCAAATGTAAGGCGATTTGAATTCCAACTCTAACACAAGAGGTTCTTAGCTAAAGCGTAGAGCACTGCAGTGTGCCCCCTGCAGTCCGCAGCGCTAATAATGTAAACAAACGTTACCAATACAATACAAATACCACTAGTGTGATAATAATTCGCTGCCAACTTTTGTAATAACCGGCAGGGCGACCGCGTATCTTCTGCATCAATCATTGTTACAGTATAAATTGTTGTGATTGGCTGAATTTATGGTATTGTTGCTGCGTCAATGGATTGTGTCCAATAGTGGAAGAGTGGTGTCCAATCAGAGGTGGTTGCGATCGTTACACTGTAGCTGTCAGAGATACGCGGTCACCCAGCGGTTGTATCATATCGTAACAGATATTTTTCGATTCCATTACTAGTGTTCAGCGGATTATCGCATGTTGCGGTGTACATAAATCAGTGAACACTCGTTACACCCGAGCCGACTGGCGTGCACTGACAGAACACCCCCCCCCCCCCCCTACCGCACACCCTCGACGCTGAATTTTTATGATCTTATTCGCAGTAAGTCAATTATGTACAGTCTTTTTAACATTTTATTAGTTACATCGGACGAGCGTAACGGAACATCAGCCGGCCGCCGCTCCGCGATACTCGGACGTGCACCGGCTCACAGTTGCGCGCCTTTTTAAATAAGGGATGTCCGTAAAGCAATTACGAGGAGCTTTGTGCGGAGAAAGCGTCGCCCGCAAAAAATGATTTCAATTGAGACGTGAGGCGACCGATGCGGGACTTTCTAATTTATTGCTCCGCCGCTCGGAACATTTTTTAAGAGAACAAAACGAAAACAATCAAAGCGCTGAAATTGCACACCCCCGCCCGTCCGTCCGTCCGCCCGGACAAAGCGGACACCGCTCGTTATGGCGACCATAAAAGAAAGCATATTTGAATATCTCAATGTTGCAACCTTTTATTGCACAACTGTCCCTAATCATTGTTTTACTAAAAAACGGTTCTTACAAGTTGTAAAACGGTCGTAACGGGTCCTCTGTAACCCTCGGCCGAGGTCTACGAGTAATAGCTTCATAGTTGAGCCCGAGTGCGGCGGAGAGAGGGTGGCAAAAACGCTGCAATTTATTACGAAAGGCCAAGAAAGGGGCGAACTAGTTTACCGGGGTAACATATGCACGCGGCGCCGCGACCTTTGCGAGTCCCGTTGGCCACCTGCGGACGTTGGGGTCCCGCTAGCCGTCCGCCGCTCGCACTCATCAGCGAACACGCTATGCTTTTAACGGACTGACCTTAGCCTAGCCCTCCTGTAGGCCACAGCCCGCCTACAGTAGCCGTCTCATATGAACTGCGTTAATGAGTATCAGGGTCCACACTGCGACGATCACGTGCCATGACGTTATGATCATTGTCATAGCAAATATTCCCTCGCCATTCAACGAGGTAATAGCGCCAGTGTTGTGGCCACCATGCCCTTTAACGATCAATTGGACGGCGTGTATTTTTTGTAAATATAATCAGTTTTTAATTTAGATTTTAATTTATTTCTTACTTTTACTTGACATAAATTAATGCACGTCTTCGCAAACAAATTTTAAAAAAAACCTTTTTTTTCCACTACAAGTTATCCCTTGACTGCGATCTCACCTGATGTTAAGTGATGATGCAGTCTAAAATGGTAGCGGGCTAAACTGTTAGGGGCATGGCAGTTATATTAAACCCATACCCCTATTCGGTTCTCTTATAATAAGTGTCTTACGGTCGAACGTCACGCTTGTAAAAATAGATAAAAAAGTTTAAAGTTTTAACCGACTGTGTTAGTGAGTTTATAAGATAAGTATGAAAAAAATCGCTCTTGAGCAATTTTTTTCCATAATCATCATCTGAAGTCTCAACCCATCAACGGCTTAGATACGACCGAATAGGTACATGTCTCCTCTTAGAACGAGACGAGTGGTAGGCCACAGTCCATCACGCCACTCTTGTGTCGATTGAAAAACTTTTTAATACACCTTTGGGAAATGGAGATTTCTCAGAGATAACAACTTTGGGAAATAAAGTGTCCCTCACATTTTTTTAATTCACCGTTTAATCAAGTAATATTTAATTGCATGAAACGCAAGTAAACCCGAAAAGTTAGAGGTGGGATCTAGCCAGCCCTGAACCTCTCACATAGGAAGTAGAACTTTGAACCACTGGGCCATTTGTAATGCGATGTGCGTAAAGGTCTTCAATGCGATTCCGAAATCTATCACTGTATTGCCACTTAATAAATTCAAAAATGCATTGAAAACATGGTTGGCGCAAAATGTATTTTATTCAATTGACGAATTTTTTAAATCTAAGAGTAGGAATTAAGGTAAATTTGACTAAATTATGTTAATATAATAGAATCCAAGTAATGCTGACATAGATTATATGTATGTATTATTATATTTTTAAATTTGACATTGATGCAAGACTAGACCATAAGTTGATTAAAAAAAAAATTTTATGATCATGTACTTTGCAATGTTTATCAAGCATTCTTCCTTCGTTCTTTAAATTGGTTTTGTGTAATTTTGAAATAATTGTAAAATGTAATGTAAAAAAAAAAATTGTACGTCAGTGTAACCTGACTGGATATGTTGCGGCTTTCTATTTAATCGACAAACATCTCATGTTCACATATTCATCCAAATAAATCATTTCTTTCTTTTTTCTTCTATCACTGCTTATCACTTTTTCTTATTGCCGAGGCTTAAAATGACAACACATGTAAATGTTTCCCAATAACGGCGCGCAATATTCAATCAAAGGTGCAATGATGTGGCTTGTCGGCTGCGCATGGTGATGCGAGGCTGAGTGGTCATTATCCAGCTCATAAAGCTCCGCATAACGAGCAGCCGGCGGTCGGCGAGCGTACCGTCACATCTTATTGAATATCGATTAGGCTGTGGCGCGGAGGCGGGGTCGGAGGCTTGCACAATGTCGGTGGACTATAACGAGCATAATGCGTACCCGTGAACGCCATAATGCGGGCACGTCACAGGCGGCGTAACTTGCATCTCATATCGCCTTATTACAGGCCGCTGCAGCCGACCCATATCCTACTCAGAAAGCTTGTGGTCCGTATCGCATGGATTACCAGTCAACCAGTGACAGATTAATTTGACTATTCGAACCAGTGATAGAATTATGAATACATAAGCATAAACATTGACTATGCATAAGTAAAAAGTCTATTTGAATAAAAAATATTTGTATTTGTATTTGCATGGCGAGATAATTTGCTAACGACCTCCCCGGCGCAGTGTTGAGCGATGTTGTCTTAACGTGTGGAGGCCCCGGAGTCGATCCCTGGCAGGGTCCATGTGGGAATTTATACGGTAGCAGCTTAAGGAAGCCTCGCGTCACCAGTACCAGTAGGAAAACAGAATTGGAACTTGTGGGAACGGCCTCTGAAAGATCCTCAAACTCAAAGTTGTTAAGTTGTTTTCAAGTAGGACATAATTGAGTCACTTGAGAATAAATTAAAAAAAACTTGAGAATACGCCTGGTTTACTCTACCGCCGCCGTGCCGGTAGTATAACAATTGATAGCTGATCATTCTAAAAAGCGCGATTTTTCTACAACTTAAAAACTTTCGACTCACCAGTGACCAATCCTAAATCTATGCCAGTGACAAACTATTGCTGAACACTTACAGTCTAACGCGGCGAAATCAGAAAGCTTAGTATAGTTTTTGCAATATTTTGACCCATTCTTTAACTAACCGCTAGAAACGTATGCAGAAAACAATATTAGTTACATAATAGTTTGATTTATGAACTTCACTTTTCATAGTTTCAATACTCAATGCTGAATATCATTTATTAAATATAGGTACACTGTAGGTACACTTATTGACGTTAAAAATTACTTACTTATAAAACATGATGAAGATAATCGTTTACGGTATCTTAAAACTAAAACTACGAGGGTTTCAAACGCGCCCTGGTCTGAGAAGAGCCCACAACAAACTGTTTTCATTATTATTGTGGAGCTACTGCAGCAGTTTCCCCGCCAGCTCGCTGTGCAGTGATGTAGAGGGCGCTGCTCTGAATACGTGCTGCACATTCAGGCATCACCGCCGGCTCCCACTATACCTGCGCAGTCAGTAACTGACTCACTGACTACCGGGGGCGTGCACTCGATCTGCAATACAAAGGGGCATCCGCTTTTGACACGTTGTTTAGACCGCAGCTCTCGCTGGACCAATGACTCGCTTATTCAGCATTATGATCATGAGCTAAAAAGCTATTCGGATTTTCTGTCTAGGCATTGTCCGCAGCTATACGAAGTATGAACGTAGAAAACGATCGTTCTAGAGCCTGATCTATCTCCGATCGTATCGCATTGCCATCTATGGGGCCATCGGACTATAGGAGTGCGGATAGATATTGCGCCTGTAATAATTCACTCAATCGATTTAACGTTATGGTGGAAACATAACTATGTTTGCTGAGAAGCTCAAACATCACCAACACGCGGCTACAGACTTTGTTTTAGCTGCAATAAGAAGCAAAGCTGAACGGCCTGCGTCTGATGCTCCGATGCCGCCCCCATCGCGTGCGGTTACTGCAATTAGCTTGCAGATGTTATCTCAACGTGCAATTAACAAGTGCAGACTACACTCGTGACATCAACTAAAAATAAATATTTGAAACAAAGTACATGCAAATAATCTTGCGAGGGCTGGAGTTATTTGCTAATTCCGGACTAATTCCTTTTGTAAGCAAAGCCAAAATTGCGCTTGACCGGTTGAAGTCTCAATCGACCAAGCAAAATCGAAGATAATGAAAGTGGATCGAAGTGAAATATGTATTCACGTTTAGATAATAAAAACACCTTCCAAATGATCCAGCTTGAAATGCCTAGCATGTAAGGGGCATAACATTTTACAGAGCTCGGAGCTGCTCCCACCACGTTGAGTTCGGATGCCTTTTCTTTTGCAATCAATTGAAATAATCGAATCGTCCCCCCGACCGAATACAATTCCAACCGAATTATTTTGCAAGCATGTAAATTGAATTAACATTGGACTTTGAGACAATATCACGACAGACTGTAAAATCAACTCCAGACAATTAAGACTTTCCATCGTCCATCATTTTGATCAACGCCAGTCGATTACCACAGAAACTAATAACTAAGTAGATACAATATACTTACCTAGTAGTTTCGAGCTCTTCCATTTTAATTCTCTGCACTCATATTCAAATGCGTTGAGACTTAAACTCTCATCCTATTGGCCCAATTGCACTGTTGCAGCAATTAATAATAAAAACCACAAGTTCAACCAATCACAACCACTGAGACTATTAAAATATAGCAGTTATAACTTTTATGCTAAGGAGTGCGGTTTCGTCGTTGTCGAGGTAACGAGGTAAAGAGGTAACGGGATAGGATTTAGTGCGGTGACATTCATGTGAGCGACGCACACACGCACACACACACACGCACACACGCACACGCACACACACACACACACACACACACACACACACACACACACACACACACACGCACACAGTCACACACACGCACGGCCTGCGCGGGGTCAAGGTCGCGCCTCACCGGCCGGCCGGATGATACATATTAATAAACCGACATCAGCTAAGCACAGGTAAGTACACTGCACAGCTCCCAAGTATTGGTTTATCTACTCGTAAGCATAGATTTAGAATTGAGGCCCAAGTGTCTGAGCCAATCGTGTTCATTTGACAGCTCATAATGTATAACTTGAACTTTTTAAGGATGCGTACATGCGTTTTGACGTGCAAGCATCTATGACCTTCTTAAACAGGTGGAATGATACGTTTGACAGATGATTACGATTACGATCTCTTTACATAATTGGGGGTTTTCAATCCCAAATCTAAGCTCGTAAGTAAATTGACCAATACTTTAGAACCTGTTCTTCGCTGATAATATTATGTCGGTTTATCAGTACGGGCCATAGAGATATAAAATATTAATTTTTTTTCCCACAGGAGCAACTTAATTTTTATCCATTAATATATACGACTCTGATATCCGACTCGGAAATCGTAAGTAAATATTGAGTTTTTCTGACAAGTAATTCTCAATACTACTTAATCAGCCTGGAGTTAGGAAGTTGACGGTGTGTCATCCCCATGTCTCAGAGAGAAAGTAAATCCTGCGGCTGATCTCTCTTCGGTCATGTCAGATTTCCCGTCCCTACGGGCTATGAGAGTAAAAAATATAAAATACAGATGTCTAATATCCATGGAGACTTGGCCGCCGTGGTCGAATTTTGGTCGGATGGACATTAATACCTATTTTCATAATTTCAACACATGTCTAGATTGTATAGTTTTTTAGAGTTATAAATTAACTAGGCAGCTTTTAATTAAATAAAAATCATCAAGTAATAATAGGAATGAATTGTAATTTGGAAACTTGTAATACATACCTGTCTCCCGGCTGACGGGCCGCGGGCTCCGTGCCCGGTTGAGCACGCTAATTTAACACAATAATAAATTAGTCAGAAGCCAAAGAGAGATTAATTAAATGAGATTACATTAATTATGTCAGTAGTAGTTGTCAAATGTTCCGCTCCTCCACTGCCTCACTTTAACATACTGCCTTCTTTACATATTTTAACTTAGCATAAAAAATGTATTGTATAAACTATATATGTAATTATTTTTTCTTACTGCCTCGTTGGTCTAGTGGTCAGCATAGTCGACTGCGCATCACAACGTTCTGGGTTCGATTCCCATTGGGGTTTTCTGACTAGAAATTCTCAGTGCCAGCCTGGAGTTGGAAGTTGGACGTTATGCCGTCGGTTCCGGTTAATATTATCATTAACATAATAACAGTCGTTGAAGCCGCCTACCCGCATTGGAGCAACGTGGTGGGTCTAAGTTCTTATTCCCTCTCTCCTATCACAGAGTGGAGGTCTGTGCCCAGCAATGGGCTGTGGATCGTTAATGGGCTGTAGTAGTAGTAGTAATATTTTTATGCGGAAAACATTACTGACAAATTACGGTTTGGTTACGTTAAACTCAGTTGTATAATTTTCTTGAAAGACATTTCGTGTCACCTGTCCCTTCATACGTGGTGTGCTTACCACCCGCGTGCGGTAAGTAGATTGGAAATGCACAATGAGTTATTCATGATGAGGACTACAAGAAATGACGCCGGGTCCTGATGTTCGGATACATGGTACAGAGATGTGTTCAAAGTTGGGAAACGATAGTTTTACACCGATCGAGCCAAGCGACGTCCCTTGCTCTAGGTATAAATAGCATCCGGCTCCGCTTGCATTTCTAAAAATCAGTATGTCTGGGATCTATCTGCATTATATCTACATGAAAAATTACTGTTTCCTAGAGTTTTGTAAAGTTCCATGATTGACCTGTTAAGTGATAGTGATCAATCGGTATGGATTCTCCATTTTTATATTAGTAGTTCTGGCTAAAAAAAAATTATTTAATATCTAGTGTAGAGTAGTTTCAAAATTGTAAATTGAATTAAAAAATAATGGGTGATATTATATCTCCTCGTTTAACTCGCTGAGTTTACTAAGCCGAATAATCTCATTATCTCGTATTCCACCTTGTATTGTTTCACTGTGGCACCTGTCAGCTGTAATAGGCCTATTACTTTGCACTTTTCACAGGGACCCTTACACTTGGATCAGTGTAGTGTATTAAAATTTAGGGAGTAAGGGTCCTCTAAATTATCCTTTTTGCTGTGTATTAAGCGACGCTTTAACTAGCGGCCACCCTTAACACAGGGCCTTGTAAAAAGTGCAGTGTAAATAGGCCTATAAATTGCGAGGTTTCCGTGTGTTCTGTGTATGGAGCCCCTCCGGGGCTAATCGCTGTTGTATTGGGTGTCGTGAAGCCCGCCTTATGTCCGAGGCCCGTTCGAAGAGCTCATAGTTGCCGCTCCGTATGATCCACGACCCACATTTGCATACTAAATGACGTATATTATAAATATTGTTACATATCTTATCTCGTACGTGTTGTTGCGCGATGCCTTAATTAACTCGGACGCTCCGACGTGTAGCAGATGTATGTATCTAGATAATACTCTTTTTGTAGTAGGTTTTAGTTGATTTATATCGCTCGCCGGCGATGGTTAGCATAACCATAACTCGAAAAATTTGCATAAAGCTATCAAACTAATGTAGACATTAGAATTTAAATATAGCTTGAGAAAAAAATGTTTCAAAAACCCTACTTACTTATTTCATCCGGTCTAGTTCAAGTTGGCGCATGAACGAAACTTACTTTCTGCCCTGGCTTCGCTCGGGTGGGATAACTGAAAAGCCTATGTTAATATGTTCACAATCTCAAGTATCAAGTATCTAAATTATGTGAGACGTTAGCTGAGTAAGAGATCCGGGCAAGTTATTGTTAGATTATATTTTGTGTATTTTATCAGGAACTTTCACTAACCCCCATGCTAAGTATGGATCAACATTTATTTAAACGCCACTCCATCGGGAATATGTATGAACTGTGAGGAGCGGAGCAAGGCTTAGCAACAGTCGCTCTCGGCCGTGTGTACACAATTCATACGCTATTCATAGTAAGTAGCCTTTTATTTCATCCCCTTATCTCGAGAGGGACGCTAAAGTGTTTTAAGACCTTCCAAATTGATTCTCTCTCCTTTTTTATGCTCCACTTGTAGCTACTTTTCTTTTTTACATTTTTTTCTTCTCCAATAAATGCATTCCCTCGTAGGTACCTCGATCCCTCTTCATTCGCACTTTGTATACAAAAGCTTACAATTTTAAATTGTTAATTTTTTATTTATTCTGAAAATCATGCAAATGAAATGTACAATAACTTTTTCTGTCCTTTCTCAAAAAAACAAAATATGCATTTAGTTAGACACACACACATCTTTGCTGTCTCTTGCTTCATTTCGTGTTTTGTTCAACCCCTTTGACTTATTTCTGTTAGCATTGTGAACCATTGTATTGATCGTTTTTCAAATCATTCAAGGTCAAACAGAAGGTAAACCTACTTAAGTAATATTGATATTTTATCAGTTATGAGTGTCTTTATCGCGGGTGACCGGCTCTCGTTTATCAATCAAAGTGTGAGTAGTCACCTACTCATTGTGGCAGCCATTACTCAAACGTATCAACTCATTACTCGAACCAATCACTCATGAATACGAACAAGTTGGGTGAGGTCAGTGCTACACTGTCAATACACAAGTCCGTTTGTTATAATTCCTTTTATGTAAAAAAATCGCATTATGTCGTGTATTATGTTGTTTTAAATAGAAATTCCTAGTCTTTGAAAGAAATATTACTTACCGATACCTTTTATAATATATTGTTTATGGTGTATACTATAACTGTATAGAGTAAATTATACGTAACAATGAGTCATCGCACTGATCATCATCAAGTTCATCAGATGTTTTCCGAACAACGGTTGTATAGTCAATACAAGACGTATCATTCCTGATATTCATCACACAAGTCCTTGAAGACCTATCCTTGAAATGCGAGTGTTGCACTGACAGTGTTATAAATATTCAGAATTTTGTGGTCAACATTTTTTATCTTCCCTTCCTTCCCCACTGAGCTTTTAGTACCTAGGAGTAATACGCTATTATCATTTTATTAACAACCTAAAGTGACTTAATATATTCTAACTTGCTATTGCCTGCAGCTTAGCTCACGTTAAGTTCGATTTCCATAGGGATTTCAAACCGCTATTTTAACCCCTTAGAGGTTGAATTATCAAAAATCCTTTCTTAGCGTATACCTACGTCATAAAAGCTATCTGTATGCCAAATTTCAGCCTGATCCGTCCATTGGTTTGAACTGTGTATTAATAGATCAATCAGTGTGTCAATCAGACAGTTAACTTTTTATTTTTATATTTTTATATTCAGGGGTCACCTGTATAAATCGAGCAATTCCGTCTTAATTTAAGCTTGAATTAGTATATTTTTGCAACTTTATTTTGTTGCAAGCAAGGTCAATCCCTTGTCGTCCCTCGTCAGAAATGTTAAATGTAGTCCAAACACTGTTCCACAGCAGCTGCGGCCTCCCCCGTATCCCCAGATGGAGCATGTGACTGGTTATTTCGTACCTCGCAATACATTGATAAGCTTATCTATTAATGGATTATTATGAACTCAAAATTAATGAAATAAGCAATTATAATTTTAATAACAATCTAAAGTTACTTAATATAATAAAATCACAATTAATTTAACGGGTAGTTTTCTTTTTGCATCCAATTTGGCGAAGTACTTCCTCTAAAACAACGTTATCTCATAAAATATTACTGCGTTACCCAATGAGTCGAGCACGAGTTAGGATGGGACTGCTTCAGGTGTTTGTTGCCATAGACTTACTACGGTAATAGGTATACATACCAAACGCAAAAAAATTAAACAAAAAACTGTGTAAGCACTGTGTGTGTAGTAAAAAACTGACTGAAAGTTATCTGTGGCATTCCGGTTGTTCGATCTGTGTTCTTTGCTAAGATGTATTTTTTCTTACTTCTGGTCAGATACGAGATAAGCTAGAGTTACATTGAAGCGCTGTTCCTGTTTATAATGAACGGTCATTGTTGAAGCTGTGTACAACGGATAATTACAATGAGTAATACGTTTAATATTCTAATGAGCTTCTTCTATACGTACCTACTTACATTTACAAACAAGGTAGCCATGAATCTTACTTATTTTACCGTTGTGTGGATTTAGGTGTTTAAAAATTTCGTCAAAGGATACTTTATTATCCGTCTTCACTCACTCAACAATCTACAGGATATAATATTTTTTGTTGAGACCACTCATAAGCAAAGGAGCAGTGGATAGCAGTTAAAGATGTTCGTTCTTTATATAGAACATTGTGACATATCGACGACCTCCCTGGCGCAGTATTGAGCGTTGTTGCCTTAACTTGGCAGGTCCCGGATTCGATTCCCGGCAGGGTCTATTTGGGAATTTATAATTTTTTTTCTCTGGTCTGTAGGGAAGGCTCTAGTGGAAGGCTTAGGCCGTTCCCAACCTACCGGCAAAAGATGTACCGCCAAGCGATTTAGCGTTCCAGTACGATACCCCTAACAGGTTAGCCCGCTACCATCTTAGACTGCATCATCACTTACCATCAGGTGAGATTGCAGTAAAGGGCTTACTTGTAGTGGAATAAAAAAATACTACTTACAGCATTCCACATTTTAGTTCTGAGTTTCTGACGTGCACATTAGATATAATTTACAGTTGTAAAAGATATTGTCGCTGCCTGCCTCGTTGGTCTAGTGGTTAGCATGTCCGACATCGGCCGACGAGGTCCCGGGTTCGAGTCCCGGGTCACAATGAAGTATTGGGCTTTTTTAACTAGAAATTCTCAGTACTAGCCCTGGAGTTAGGAAGTGGGGGGTGTTTCACCCCCGTGCCTCGAAGAGCAGGTTAAGCCGCCGGTCCCGGCTATTATCACTAACATGCTAACAGTCGTTAAAGCCCGCCAACCCGCATTGGAGCAGCGTGGTGGGTGTAAGCTCTAATTCCCTCTCCCCTATGAGAGTTGAGGCCTGTCTCCAGCAGTGGAACGTTAATGGGCTGTAGTGGAAATGATATTGTCGCTGCACACAGGTGTGTGTAACAATATCATTGTTATCAGTTCAGTGTTTAATGAGAGTGGCGGCGGTCACCGAGCGGGACATATCCTTATATGAATGCAAATTCAAAGTAATAACAACCCTCGACCAAGTTGTTAGCTCCATTACTCGCGCGTCCCCGACCGAACGGCATTACTACAAGGTGTTCACACTTCACAATACAATTTTATACGTTTCTCCCCTTCTTCAGAAACGCTTATTTTTATTCTTGCTGTAATATTATGTCATGTTATGATGGTAACTTTATGATTAAACAGCCTAATTATGTAAGTTATTTTTGACGACCTCCGTGGCGCAGTGTGTAGCGCTGTTGTCTTAACGTGCGGAGGCCCCGGGCTAGATCCCCGGCAGGGTCAATTTGGAAATTTATAATTTCTGAATTTTCTCTGGTCTGGCCTGGTGGGAGGCTTCGGCCGTGGCTAGTTACCACCCTACCGACAAAGACGTGCCGCCAAGCGATTACGCGTTCCAGTACGATGCCGTGTAGAAACCGAATAGGGGTATGGGTTTAATATAACTGCCATGCCCCTAACAGGTTAGCCCGCTACCATCTTAGACTGCATCATCACTTACCATCAGGTGAGATCGCAGTCAAGGGCTAACTTGTAGCGGATAAAAAAAAAAGTTATAAACACACACAAAACATAACATAATTGTAATGGACATTTTTCTTCATTATAAGCCAAAAATCTTGTATAAATTGGTCAAATTATACGAAATCGTAATAACCAATCCCAATGGATATGCAAAACACGTTCCAGACTCAAATCCAATACACTACATACACAATCAGTGTGATGTATGTACAGCGCGCGTACTTGTGTTTGCATGTCATTGTCATGCAACACGTGGGCTGGAGCCTGAGCCGGCGATTGGCCGCCATTGGCCTGCTATCAGCTGGTATCTGCGTGGGCGCTAACCTCGATATCCTACGTCACCCGGACTTGGTCTTAACCCACGGCCTCGGGGGCGTGTGGACTAATCTAGTCCAACCGACCTCCCTTTCGTCCCAACGTCATCCTAAGCCGTGGTCCGAGCCTCATAGGAGGCGCCCTTAGGAAGGCGTTGCCCCTCCGATTACATCGAGCCCTAGGGCTCTTGTCTAGCGCTCGCCCATCCCCCCGGTGACGCTGTAGCGGCCAGTAGGGCCTATGCAGCATACCCAATCAAAAAAAAAAAGACGCTAGCGATTTGCATCCTAGCCGAGCGGGCGGGCGTTGTGGCGACCACACATTGTATGTACGCAACTCCCGACGCACTTTGAAGTTCAACCACGTCGCGATCCGTCTGACGGGGAGTAACAAATTGCCAACGTTGAAACAATTTTAAACCATATTAATTGAATAAAATGTACGAAGGTGCGTCTGTCTGCCGTTTACTACCTACTTCAAAACTCATCCGTTGAACAGATCATGACGAAGCAATACGGTCGGTTTGCATCTTGAAAATACGCCTAAATATTTTAGTATGGAAAATCAATTAGCTGTATCAAAAAGTATATAAATCCATGCGGACCTAGTTGTGACTGATCATCACTTATTTTATTATTGGTATCGAATACCACGTTGATTTATCTTATTAGAAAATTTAAATTAAGCGAGTAAGATCATACTTTGGACACGGCACCATAATAAACGGTACCCATTTAAATGAGCTATGAGCAAAGGAGGTTATATAACAGTAGTTAAAATTTAAAAAAATTGGTAATCTGTGATACCCACCTAATCGTTTACTTTATTTGTAAATCCAATAAGAGAGTAAACACGAATGTGACTGCAAAATACAAATAGGACTCTACACCGCTGTCGCTACTAACATTCGATCAATTATAATTATTATTGTATGTTTCTAATTATACATTCTAATTGGATCACTGAAAGAATTTAGTGTTTTGAAGTAAAAAAGTGCCGACTTTGTACGGTCGGGTGATGGCCGCAATCGAGTAATTGTGGTCATTATGCAATCTGCATACAGATCTGTATCATAAACAGCGCCGATGAGCGTTGCACGTTTTTCCTGTAGGAAGTGATAGGAAGGTGGAATTTTTCAACAACACTGACGCCGCCGTCTTATTATTAAATCAGTAAGGCTATTATATTCTTATTAGGGTTTTTTCTATAGTTTCTACGACTGATTTTGTGTGCGACTTCGTTCCCGTAGATTTATATATAGGTTTTGATTTAAAATCAAGTTAGAGTGTTTGGTTTCCCAGACATACAAAGTACCTATCCCAATTTCTGATCTGTTCGTGTTATCGGCATAAATTGTACTAGGGAACGTCCGTGTGTCCTCTTTAGTGAGAATTTCTAAAAACTGAACCCTATTCCTTGTGCAAATTACAACTCTGTGCATTAATTTAATATGCAAGGGCTGGACATGAGTCGGTCGGTGATTGAGTAACTCGAAAGTGGCTTTCTTCAGTATTTACAGCAAGGCAACAGAATTGGAAGTTTGTTTAGGCAAGGCTGGTGAGGCGTGTGAGCTGCTGCGGCTCCTCCGCACATTCCGAGGGCGAGCGTTCATTCCGCTTATCTGAATTTTAAATTGGGGTCCCTGTGACCCCCCTGCACCCCCCCCTTGCCCCCCTCCCCCCGGCATTCCTGCCGAGCCGCCATCCACCCGTAAGAACCCAATCAACTAGCTATTTCTGCGGCGCGCGCCGCGTTTGACACACGACTTCCCCGGACAACTCCCGGGACGCTAAACTCCTCCGTGCGAATATTCTACTCCCTCTGGATATATTATGTGGTCAATTTAAAATTTCCTCGATGCTTCACTCAAACATATTGACAACCTTTGTGGCGCAGTGGTGAGAGCTGTGGTCTTAGAAGTGAGGTCGGTTCGCAGCAGATGTTTAGGAATGTTTAATGTATTTGTTGTCTTTGTATCCTTTGGTCTAGTCTCGTAGGAATTCTTAGACGTGGTTAGTTACCGAAGCAAATAAATATTATGTTTTCATCTGTGCCAAAGCCTGAGCGGATCGTTAGAAACCGATGAGGGGTATGGGACTTCATAAAAATGACGTTACCACGCCACTACATCTGCAAATTAATACCGCAGATAATGGCTCACTTGAGTTGGAAATGGAAAAAATACAGATTTACACTATAAATTCAGTGGAGTCTTGATTCCACGGGTAAGTAACGAGAAGCTCACGTGTGTAGCCCGCTCGAAGGCACGCGACAAAAAGTGTAATTAATATTTACGATAATTTATCACACCGTGCAAAAACCGCACTAGATTTGCATGTTCACGGCCGAACCGCGTTGGGTGGTTGCAGCACATTAACCACTTCCTACTTTTTTGGTTTCAAGTTTTTAGTTCCTTCTAGACTAAACTAAATTTTCTGTTGACAGACTATATTTAAATAGATATGAATTTAGTAGTTACCTTTATGAAATATGCACAATCGTACATATCCGAAAAAAAATATATGAATCCGGAAAGTGTTATTACTACTGAATCCCATAGGTTTTTTAAACAAGAGTAATTAGATAAGTCGGTAAATTCTGGACCTGGTGATACTATTAATTTACAGATTATCATAACCCAAATTCAACAATCCATCCAATCGAGCTGGATTTGATACATAGAGGACTTTGCCAGGTAACTAAATCCGAAATAAATTATATGAACCCGGAAAGTGTACCTATAAATTAATACTGGATCCGATAGGTTTTTAAACAAGAGTAATTAGATAAGTCGGCAAATTCTAGACCTTGATAATATTAATTTCAGATTATCATAACCCAAATTCAACAGTCGATCCAATCGGACTTTGCTACGAGATATTTTATTAGATTTAGCGTGCAGTGGGAAAACGTCTCAGCCATATTATAACGGAAATCCTATTCGCAGGCAGGCAGGCAATTTAATAAAGCAGGTAATTTCGTTCAATCGAAACATAAAAACCAATAAAGTGAAGGAGTTAATACAAAAATAACTCGCTGCGGAAAAATTGGCGTGGAATCTCCGAGTTCCATATAGGTGAAGCGGTGCCAATTATCCGGTGGAGACGAGCGCTCGGCGGCGTTCTGTCAAACGGCCCGGGCTCCGCAGGGCAGCGGGCGAGGCCGGGGGCTCCGCAGGGCAGGGCTGCGGGCGCGGGAGAGGCCGGGGGCTCCGCAGGGCAGGGCTGCGGGCGGCGGGCGAGGCCGGGGGCTCCGCAGGGCAGGGCTGCGGGCGCGGGAGAGGCCGGGGGCTGCGCTAGCGGCGGCGTGTGACCGCAGCGACGGCGCCGCCGCGATTTGTCCGTCATGTGATTTAATACTCCAGCGTGGGAACCTCCCGACCCGGCACGTACGAACTTAGAAAACTTATGTATATGTCACCGTAAGATTGTAAGAACCGTTAGATTATAATCAAACTGTCGAAATATTACAATTTAACGGATTATTTTTCGGTAGATTAGATAGATAGATAATATAATTATTTGCCCACGAAAAACAATTTACAATATTTACTTACTTAAATAATTACTTATATCTATTTTACAATTCGTGAACAAATAAAGCTCCTCACTCAGCACAAAGCCACAGCAAGCTGCAGCGCTGGTTTCCAGGAGTAGCCTTAAAGTGTACATAAACGTGTTTATAACAGTTTTTATAATAGATTGTAATCGTAGTAATAGATTGTAATCTATTAGGTATATTGACCCGATAGAACCTAATTATATAATATGCCGAACCCTAACCTAACATACAAGGAAGACACAGTAATATTTCAAAAATTGACACTCAGAACATTGAACGGTTCACAATTTGTCGACAGTTTACAATTTCGCGAATTACATTATAATCTAACGGTTTTTACAATCTTCCGGTGACATATACAAATACGGTCACTGTCAAATGGCTCATCCACATAGACACACACACTCACACACATAACACACCACACATATTCAAATATTGCAGTAACTTATAAAACTACCTCTTACATTTAACTAATTTTTGTTATACTCAATATGTTATTTAAGAGCGGGGCCCCCGCCACGAGTACTAGTTGCTACTAGTGACTTAATGGGAAGGCCCCAATCTCTAATATAATTTTGTAAATTATTAGAAGATTTTTTTTTTAAATGTGATATACAGTTTAAACTCGGTTACTTTTTAGTTTGGGCAGGAATCACAACATCATCATCATCGGTGTGAATAGTGAGGCCGTTAGAAAATGCTTCTACGAAAACGCACTTTCGTCAGATCTGACTACATTATCTGGACGATGTGCCAAAAAATTTATGAAAAATTCTAAATCAACCAAATTTTGCAATCAGATGGAGTTGGTTAGGTAACATGAGGTAGTTTTCATTCTATAATTTAGAGTAAAATTATGGCAATATTGAAATTTTGTTGTCAACAAAAACCAGCCTTTATTTTACCGGTAGGTAAATAATTTTGCGATTTACCTATGTCAATTTTAAATGCCCTTGAATTTATTAATTTGAACGTCATGTTTCCAATTTCGATGCTTTGCGAGCACACCGGTTTCGTTTCACTCGTTTTACCGGGTTTGGTTGTTTTATTTGCATGCTTAAAACTTTAATTATATGCCCTGGGATGCGGTAAAAAAAGTTTTTACTAAACGCTCATTACACGCAACATTCCCCGCGGCTGGCCGGCGGGCGCTGTGCGTGTGTCGCGGCCTAATTAATGAATCACGAGGATCTTCCTTTGAGCTTCATGACTGTTCTAATTTGTGTTTATTTTGGACTTTAAAGAAAAAAATAACATCTTAACTTAAGTGTTGTTTAGGAACTAAGAGTTTGCCCAATTCACGCATTGATTTATTTGTGATAGTATGGGATGATACAAGATGTATAGTTACTTAAAATTAGAACCGCATATTTATTCAGTCTCATTCCATACTCAACCGGTATTGATAACGCAGTTAAATTACTTTGTTTGTACCATTATAATAATGGGTACACTCCTTCCCTCTGACTCCACTCATGACGAATACACACGAGGGACCGGACACTAGGACATAACCGCGTCAGATGGAACGACGTTTTGTTCTATCAACCAGTGTGCTCGCTCCATATAAAGCTCAGCGTTGATATGCACGTCGAAAGTTTACCTAACAATCAGTCCATCCTTTATATTATAAGCAAAACCTACCTACGTAGGTAACTAGGTACCAATTTAAAGTTAAATATTCGTTTGTACGGCTAACCAACTAGATTTAAAGGTCAATATTACGTTATTCTTGTAACATTTCAATAATTCAAGAAGGCACAGCTATAGTACATAATCAATATCAGTAGCGTGTCGTGGGTGTATTATTTGTATGCGGTCTAATATCGGTGTGCCCAAATGTCAGGATGGTTTTTGTGATACTGCCAACGCTTACAGCAATATTAAAGCAATATTACACAAAATGATAGCTTGATGTCACGTACCTTGACGTCTCTAAAATAGGGATTATAATTGTAAAACACGAAAGTTAACAAAGGTCGCACGCTACATCAGCCGCGATATCACTCCACTTCACCTCCGGTATAATGTATAATGATATGCGTGATTCCGAGAGCGGTCAGGGCACGCAAACTTTATATAACCGCTTCCCGGGTTCTCTAGAGAACTCACATTGCTAAATTGAGTTTTTTTGAGCTCTTATACGATAGCCCATAACTGCAATCTCAGCTAATGGTACCTGAGAGATGGTGAATGGATGATTGAATACATTTTTATTGTACCACTAAAAACAAAGTAAGTCTACAATTTGGCGGTCTTATCGCTACATAGCGATCTCCGGATGATATTGTCGGAGGTGGTAGCTTGATAAGTTGTTAGGGGTAGGAATGGCAGTCAAACTTATAATCAGTTAAATCTCCTGTCGCCTTGTTTGTTGTAACAGTAAATAATTCTGAGTAATTACTTGACTGTTAACTCGGCCGATTTTTTATCTGTTGTGTATTTTAGGCCTATTTGATTGTAGTTAGTTAAAAAGTTAAGCTCTACAGTGGCTACCATAACAATTGGCCTCCTCAACGCGTATCGGCCTCTATTGTACACTCTCCGTTCGGAGCGATAATTAGAGCCGACCGGCCTAGCCGCTAATTAAACGTCGTGACTGGATAAACAAACAGACAGACACGCGAGGCGTTGATTAATGCATAGCCACGTATTAACATACGAGCCACTGGTGGCGGACATCATGCCGGCTAATTGGGAGACGCGCTTTGTGCGGAGACGAGTCGATCCCACCGTCCGTCCGTCCGTCCCACCGGCTTCAGTGTGCTGTATTTCCACCACCAGTACAGCCTATTAACGTCCCACTGTTGGGCACAGGCCTCCACTCTCATAGGAGAGTGGGAATTAGAGCTTAGACCCATCACGCTGCTCCAATGCGGGTTGGCGAGCTTGAAAGATTATTTTTACGTTAGGGATAGTAACCGGGACCGACGGGTTAACGTGCTCTCCGAGGCACGGGGGTGAAACACCACCAACTTCCTAACTCCGGGTTAGTACTGAGAATTTCTAGTTAGAAAAACCCAACACTTAGTATGGCCCGACCCAGGACTCGAACCCGGGACCTCGTCGGCCGCAGTCGAATATGCTAACCACTAGATCAACGAGGCAGTTATGAAAGAAGAAAGAGAGAAAAGTGTTTATTTGAGGCACTTCTGCACAGAAATATACTTAAAATAAGCAGAATATGATGCCTGCTACTTCGTCCGTGGTTTGAAGTTTTGAAGGCCCCGAAGGAACTCTTTGATTTTCCGATATAAATAGTAGCTTAGTCTGGCTCATCAGTACTCAGTAGCCATCTGGCTATGAAAAGGCAACAGACAACATACTTATTAATTTTTAATCATACTTAACTATTATAACTGCGAAAGTGTGTTTATTTGTTGGTTTATTGGTCTATCCTTAAATTACGCCGCAACAGAGCAACGGATTGTCGTAATTTTTTGCATACGTATAGTTGAGGACCCTACTTTTTATCCCCAAAAACTAAGGAGTTCCCTCGGGAATTTAAAAAACTTATTCCGCGCGGATGAAGTCGCGGGCATCAGCTTATTAATGAATTAAGTATGGATTCATGTAAAGTGTTTATTAATCGTATAAGATTAAAATAATACGGTTTTTTGTTGTCTGGTTCTAGTTTAAGCGAGTCATCTTCGAAGAGTGACTGTTGATGCTAATTAGAAGCAGATCTTATTTGATTTTTAATAAGAAACATTGAGCATTGTTTGAATATCACTTAATACCCTTCTCACTAAGCTATAATGGCCGGTGGTTAAGTGTGTATTTTTAGAGTTATACGTGGATTACAATTCCTAATTAATATTTACAATTGGAATGCTTACGAGTTAAAAGCTTCACGGAAGCTTGCTCACTCTTACCGTATTAGAAAGTTGAAAATATTATAGCTTCTTGAATTTTTTACACCGACGTAAAAACAGACACTAATATATCTCTGATATAAGTTACACGCGTTGCGAACAGCGATGCGTTTTCATAGCACAGTACATAGTGTACATTGTGTATGTGCATAGACGCGTCGCACAAACGACATCAACGCACGCGCGGTGCGCGCTGCTTTTTTTTCTGTTTATCCACTACAAGTTAGCCCTTGACTGCGATCTCACGTGATGGTAAGTGATGATGCAGTCTAAGATGGTAGCGAGCTAACCTGTTAGGGGCATGGCAGGTTTTTTTTTCTTTTATTGCATGATAGGCTTGCGCTTGACGACAATCATGCTTAGTGCAAAGCAATGATGAGGTCTAGGTTGGAACGCGCTTGCCTAGAAGATGCCTATCCACTCTTGCCTTGAAGGTACTTAAGTTATAAGTGGCAGGAAATACGTGCGTGGGGAGGGTGCTCGGTTCGTATCAGAAACGTCGAGCAAAAACGCTTCGTGCGAGCAAATTGGACGTCAACCACGTAAGGGTGCCAACGCTCACGGTTTCTCGCTGTTCTGTGGTAGAACGGAGAAGGAGGAACAAGGTTGTGAAGTTCCAGAGCACACTCCCCATGGTATATCCGATAAAACATCGTTAAGCAGGTGACATTGCGTCGGTGTTGTAGACACACAGTTATATTAAACCCATACCCCTATTCGGTTTCTACACGGCATCGTACCGTAGTTGTAATATAAATAGTAGTTGGAATATGATCAACATTTGTATATTATATCCGTCACCGTAAGATTGGAAAAACCATTAGATTATAATCTAACTCCTAACTCGCTAAATTGAAAACTGTCGACAGATTGTGAACCGTTCAATGTTCTGAGTGTCAATTTTTGAAATATTCATTGTATTTACGTTTTCTTGTGTCTTTCTTGTAGGATAGGTTAGGGTTCGACATATATAATCAGGTAGGCCTGCGGTCGGGCACTTATGTTCTATCGGTTTAATGTACCTAACAGATCTACGGAAAAATAATGCGTTAAATTGTAATGTTTCGACAGTAGCAAATTCGCGAGTTAGATTATAATCTAACGGTTTTTACAATCTTACGGTGTCATATCCACGACTAATGCCAACAACGCTACACTACGTTTGTCTTTCTATTACATTTTCACGACCAAACCAATTTTGACAAATTCTATCAGACTAGCTTGTATTTTCGAATGATGAAATTATATGATGATGCGTATATTGTGTATGCACCCTTGAATAGAAAATGGTAGTAATATATCTTCAATTAACAAAATACGACTGGATGCTGACAAGATTCAATCCACTCTTTCTCGGTAAATCGACAAGATTTGCGTTGAAAAATTGCACGGACGATGTCACGGTCAAAAGCCTAGTGCAGTGTATACGATGCGTAAACACCTGACTCCATAATATTATGATGATGTGAATGTGACACGCAAGCGATGCTAATCTCTTTTATTTTTAGTTTAACTTCGCATCATGCGAGCAATAGGTACGAGTAGTGTACCACTGCGATTGTGTGCGACGCAAGTGTCCACGTTCATATCGACTACACACAAATAACGCGTCGATTCACAAGGCTCATAATATCAGTGTTTTTCATTCCTAAATCCTATAGGAATATATATTTTTAGAAAACATGAAGTAACATTAGGTTTAAAATTATGTGTAAAATTATATCAAGCTCGAACTAAATTATAGGAAGCAAGGTAACTTTTAACTTCTCATAATATAATTTAACGACTTGTATTATTCGTAGGACTTACGTCTAAGACAAAATATCGCTAGCAGATTATCAGTAAAGATATAAAAAAGATGCCAGCGTCAATTACCGGTATCGGGGTCTGTTTAAAAAGATAAAGAATGTATTTTTTATTATTAACTATTGTTTTTCATAATTATTAATAGCTTAATTTTGTAACAATTGAGGCTTCGGGAACGTTCGAGTTATGTAAAATGTAAAAATATAAGAGTGTTGAGTGTTATGTGTGACGGGAAGACTGCAAGTGTGTGTAAGGTCACTAGAGTAGCGAGTATAGTGGCGCACGTGCCACGAGCTACAATGATACAATGACTTATATTTACAATACACCAATATCTTTCATCTACACTTCCACCTTCAGCGCGGAGGAATGCTCGTAGGCCACGGCTCGAGCGGCGGGCGGGGGCGGACGCGGACGCGGACGCGGGGGCGGGAGCGGGAGCGGGGGCGGACGAGGTGGTCGACCCGCGATCCCTCCGCAGATAATATGAATGGCTTTGTCTCTGCGCGCACCGCACTCGACCGACTGCCGGCCGGGTGTCGGAAATGTACGAATCATTCCCAATTTCATCGATTACTCCGCTCTCCGATCGTTATTAGGAGATTACGCCTAAACAAAGTACTGTCCTATCACTCGTACAAACCCAGCTGCATTCCTTAGACGTTTGAACCGGTAACCCAAGATGGAATCTCCTGAATGAGCTATTATATTTTCTCCGTAAGTTTTGCGTTTAAGCTGTTGGACTTTTAATTGTAGCCTATTCGCAATTTGATCTTAAATCAGAAGCCATTGTGGCCTACAATGGCGGCAGCTGACGGCCCTTGACCTACCTAATTCATTTCGTAACTTCTTGAAAAACTCTTAGAGAGGTGACCGCGTTTTAATGGAAGCTCGGACGGTCAACCCCGACGAATTAAAGTCACTTTAGCGCTATACACATCATCAGGGTAGCCAAGAGGATCGGAAAATAAATGTGAGCTGAAAATGTGTTAGTCCAAAGAATAAACTAGATGTCAGCTTCAATTTATATTAACTAACACAGAATAAGTACTAACACATAGGAACCTTTGTAGTCTGGGCACAAAATATATATTCATTTATTCATAACTAATTCATTTAGAATGCGTTACAAGAAATACACTTTTATACGAGTAGCAACAACGGAACTGCATCCGTGCTTTTACTTATGAGTACCCTATCTATGTCGTATCACTGGTACGCAAAAAGTGTGGAACATTATATATAGGTTCCACATTGAGGCCTCGCCCTGTGTGACTCTGCGCCATTACTCATGCCAGCGACGCGGATGGCTCGTTGCTGATAGCGAGCGCTGTATGCGCTGTGCCACTGCTCCTCCTGCTGCCTCTTGCCCACCAGCACGCCACTCGCACCCACCACTGCCCACCTTACGGAAAACCACCTCTCTTTTTTTTTTTATCCGGTACAAGTTAGCCCTTGACTGCGATCTCACCTGATGGTAAGTGAGGATGCAGTCTAAGATGGTAGCGAGCTAACGTGTTAGAGGCACGGCAGTTATATTAAACCCATACCCCTATTCGGTTTCTACACGGCATCGTATCGGAACGCTAAATCAAGCGATTTAGCGTTCAGCGTGGCACGTCCTTGCCGGTAGGTTGGTAACTAGCCACGGCCGAAGCCTCCCAGGCCAGGTCAGGGAAAATTCAGAAATTATAAATTCCCAAATTGACCCTGCCGTGAGGTCGTCTCTCTCTCTCTCTCTCTGCGTTGTATTCCTCATTGCTGAGGGTCGTGATCACTTTCCATTAATCACTTAATGTCAAGTGTTTTCTTGGAATAATAATCCGGTTCCCAGGTCCTGCCGCATACGACTCGATTAAGAGTACTATTTCAACTCTAAGGTTACTAACAATTATCAGATCTTAGTGATAATCACCGGGACCGACGGCTTAACGTGCTCTCCGAGGCACAGAGGAAACGAAAAGGCCAATTTTGAACCTCCAAATTCGGTCACGAATGCAGTTACTGACTTGGGTCAACGTTGCTGATTGTTAAATCGCAATCGACTGTTATGTATGTACTGTCGCTACTAGATCACTCGTCCCTCCGAAGAACCACCAATACAGTGCTTGTTATTCTAAAATCCATATATGGTAGTGGAAAATTTCTCCTTTACAATGACTACAATAATATCATACAGAAGTAGATTTCAATCAATCGTTAATAATTTTTGTGATGTGTTTTAACAGTAGACCAAGGCAACGCCGCTGATTTTACAAACGTGATTTTGTATGTTGTTATCTTTTTGACGTAGACTTTTTAATTTGATTCTGACCGGTTAAAATAATGATACAGAGTTAAAGAAAAAAAAAACAATAAATGTTATGGAATCAGACAACCAAAAAGTTAACAATAACTAATTCGTAATAAGATATCCATTAAGAGATAATCATATCTTTGCGTATCATCTGAGGTACTCGAAGGGTTGAAGTTTGTAACGGCGCATGCGCACAAACCTCGTGTGTCGCCGAGCACGCACACACACGCACTCACACACACACACACACACACACACACACGCACACACACACACAAAAACATAATATACGCTGATTCGGTGCGGAGCACACTGTCGCATTGTAATGAATAGGGTTTAATCTGGTACATAGGTGAGCAGTTTTTATTGCTTTTACAACTGCTTTGACGTGATTTTATATGGTTTTTATATTTTTCCTAAGAGTTGAAATACTGCAGTCTTATTATGTGACCTTAGTGAAAATAGGAAAGACGTTACGACCCTCAGTAATACCTACAGAGAGAAAAATAGATAAATTTATTTAGAAGCTTTTGAAGAAAGAGACAAGTCAAGCGGAAAAATCTCAGACGTTTTACCAGCGCAGATATAGCGCTCTGCTAACGTTTCATTCTAGCAAGATTCTGCTAGATCTGTCCCTAGACTTGAAACGCTGGACGTAAAGTTAAAGTAAATAATATTCCTATATTCCGGCCTCCGTGTATTGTTTCATGGTTTCCTAACCATGAAACAATACACGGAGGCCGGCCACTGACGGCGGTCGGAGTGCAAGCCGCGGCTCGGGCAGGCGGCGCGGGCGGCGCGATCAAAGCGGACGATATCTTCACAAATCGATGTTTCCTGTGCTAATAAAGCGATATTAATTATCTAGTATTCAAATCTCTTCGCGTCGTGACCGGCTGCGCGTGCGCTGCCCCCCCCCCCTCGCCTCCCCTCGCCCCCCTCGCCCCCTCGCCCCAGCCGATACCACGCTACCGCTGGTATACTGACTGCTGTGTGGCACAATACTGACTGACTGACATACAATGCACGGCCTAGCCTGAAATTCGAAGGAAATAAGCTGCTAGGGGTGCACTAAGAATGAAAAAACTATATATCCATGATTTTATCAACCTACATTCAAACCACCTGAGCGAAACTTTTGCCATATCTTATATCTGTCACCGTAAAATTGTAAAAACTCTTAGATTATAATCTAACTACCGAAATTGTAAACTGTCAACAGATTACAATTTAACGCATTGTTTTTCGGTAGATTGTAATCTGTTAGGTATATAAACCCGATAAAACCTACCTGATTATTTATGTCGAACCCTAACCTAACCTACAAGAAAGAGACAAGAAAACGTAAATAGGTACAATGAATATTTCAAAAGTTGACACTCAGAACATTGAACGGTTCTTCACAATTCATCAACAGTTTACAATTTCAGTTACAGTTTACAGTGACATATCTAACGAAGACTCTAAGAAAGGATTTTCAGAAATTAGCTAAGTCCGTTTTGTTTCTTATTAATTTTGATAAAAGTCATTATCGAGCGGTTCATATCTCGTAACGAACGACAAAGTGCATTCGAGAGTGAAGACATTACCAAATATGATGACTACTATGTAACAATCGCTGTACTGAATGACATCAATAATTTATAGCTTTGTTGATAAATGATAAAATTAGATGTGACAAGTAACCACTGTTTTATGGACACTAACTCTAGATTTACTTTAGCTGCTTACTTTTTATCGTTAAAAACTTATAGAAATCGCTCAGATCTTCACTATTTATTTTTAGAAACTTGTATTTTAGACGTTTCTCAATATGTTTAGCTCTTCGTAAGATCGTCTGTTGAATGGTCTCACTTTTATTTTGGGCTTTTCTCAGTAGGTTTAGCTCTACGTCCGTGAGCTCGTCTGTTGAACGTCGTGGTCCGTCCACCGCGTGTCGGCTCGTCCGTCGGTCTGCTGCGGGTCCGCGGGGACGGAATGTTCCGCTAGATTTCATTTCCGATCCGTCGTCGCATTAATCGATTCGCTCGTGACGCGTACAAGAGCCCATTGTGCTGTTGAAATACAAAATTACTTGTCATATTAACGATATTATCTGCGCCGCGCTATCGACCGTATTTATTTGATAAAGAGCTGTAGGTATTGTGCGGCCGCGCGCTGGAGATTTATTCAGATTCCTTTGTTTGCATCTAATAAATAGATCACCGCGATAGTGTACCTACTCGTATCGCGCCACCGGATCAGCGCGAGCGGCTCTGCGTGTCTCTACAATGGCCGGCACTGTACTCCGAGCGTTGGGCCGGTACAATCACAAACACTGTCGTAACACTCCGACTCCTTGCGTCTGTACATACTGTTATTAATACCACTACAGTCTATTAACGTCCCACTGCTGGGCACAGGCCTCCACTCTCATAGGAGAGAGAGGATTAGAGCTTACACCCACCACGCTACTCCAATTCAAGCTGGCGGACTTTAACGACTATTATCATGTCAGTGATAATAATGGGCCGACGGCTTGACGTGCTCTCCGAGGCACGGGGGTGAAACACCATCAGCTTCCTAACTCCGGGCTAGTAGTGGGAATTTCCGAGACACGGGAGGTGAAGCTGTGAAACACCGCCAGTTTCCTAACTCCAGGTTAGTATTGGGAATTTCTAATCAGAAAATCCGATACTTAATTATGACCCGACCCGGGACTCGAACCCAGGACCTCGTCGACCGCAGTCAAACAAGGTAACCACTAGACCAACGAGGCAGTTACTGTTATTAATACATACCTAATATTTCTGAAAAGACGGTTGATTCAATACAACACCTATACATCAATACAAAGAATTCTTCTGAAGTACAATTAAAATAATACTTATGACACAGAATATTAACTATTGTGTACTAAAATATACATGTACATAAATCATAACTGAAGTAATTTGTAGATATTTATTAGATATATTAACATTAACTATTGATATTTCAAAACCACTTTATATCAAAAATTTCACTCGCACAAATAAACAGACAAACTATAGCAATGATCTGATCTGAATTATATTAGTACTAGACTGGGCTGTAGGTACAGACTTACAGAGTGCATTAACACTGGCAAATACTAAAGCTGTTGCGTAGCGTATGATTGTTTATACGGGTGCCTGAAAAAAGGAGCATATTGTTTTCAGGGTTCATGTATGTATGTATGTATGTGAGTTTGTATATTCCACCATAACTTCTATAAGCCTGAACTGTTAGTCGTGTTTTATAGTTTTTTAATGGGGATGATGACTATATCAAAAATAAATTATTTCTAACTGATTATTAAATAGAGGATCTTCCAAAAGCCCTAAAATTCACATACTCAGTTAGTTTTGAGTTCGATAACCATTTTAAAATATAGAATAAAGAAAAAAAGTGCGTTGAAATTTGATGACGTCACTATTGTGAATTTCATACAAATTCCATACTAGAAGTGCGTTTTTAATTTTGTTAAAGAGTTGCTGATTTGATTGAGTTGTCATCATCCCTATTATGACTTGTTTAAATTAATCTACATAGATTTGTTAACAGTGTACGTAGAGCCAGGTCTCCACTCCACAGTACAGGAATGGCCCCAAACCACTGACTCACTTGACGATTCACTTATCGAATTATAATTGAATAAAAAAGAGTTGAGTAAGTGCATTAATTATGCACTTCCATATCGCGGCGACGGCGAGCGATACAAACGGATCAACGTATTCACCGGGAGAAAGCGGCTGACAACACCCACAGAGGCGGCTGCTAAACTGATGTTATTCAATATGATTTATTTGCTTATAGGTGTGAGCGACAATCCAGAAGTAGGTATAATTGAGACACTTTTAATATATTTGTGCTCTCATTTGGAACTTGGACGAGTTAATGGTTAAGCGTGTAGAGGTTCCACGAGAGATTTAATCAATTAAAAACAATATTCATTTGATCCGGCCACGATTGTTATCGTTAAGCTCTAGACCAAATCGCGATCTATACACAAAAGTATTCATAATAATCGCTGAGTCTGCTTGCAGGAGACTGAATTACCATCGTCAAAACACTCGTATATTTATACTAACTATTTTAAATATGGTGTCCGTATCAGATTAAATCGAAACATGAAACGACTGATATTATACTACCTGTTTCATGAGATATAATGACAAACAGTAATAATGCTAACATATCAAAATAAAATTTAGTTATTTTGGGACAATCAAAGCGTAAGTTTGACTGACTGACTGACAGCGCAAACCATTGGGCTGATCGAGCTGAAATTCGGCATACAGATAGCTTGTATGACGAATGCATCTGCTTAGAAAGGATTTATTGAAAATTCAACCATTAAAGGGGTAAAATAGGGGGTGAAAGTTTAAATGAAAGTCATTTTTCAAGTAATATCCATGAAACTCTTTTATTTGGGCTTTTGGTTAAAAATTAAGAAATACATGTTCTCAACACGAAAAATTAAGAAACACAGTTTCAAAAATTCCACCCTTAGAGGGGTAAAATAGGGGATGAAAGTTTGTGTGGGATTTTGAAGAACCAAATTCCACGCAGACGAAATCGCAGGCAAAAGCTAGCATTGTATAAATTAAATAGATATTTCCGTCTCTTAACCTGTTGTTTAATATTTAAATGATATAATAGTGCGAGGGGCAGGCGAGCGATGCAAATGTGCACGCCGATACAGCGCGTCTGCCCGCGACGCTGAGCGACTCTCGCCCCTAACTCCTGCGGCGTAGAGTGCACAGTGCAGCGCGCGCGCCGCAATTACCGAGATGCGATCGCGCGACAATTGCTGTAATTGCGCCTGTTGTCACCGCGCCGTTCCGAGCGCCGCACACTGCGCGTTAGGCGTCTGCACACAGGCACCCCCCCCCCCCCCCTCCCTGAGCAGTCCACCGTTGGACAGCTTGCCGCCAGAGCAGTCGGGTCAACTGCGGTTGAAACGCTGGAATTGGTAGCTAATCTGCTGCAGTTTCGATATGAAAATTGGTGGTCGGTGGATGGGTGCAGACAGTTCACCAGAGCAGTCGACAACTCGTGCAGTCCAAAGCTTTCTGTCCTGCAACTCATTGACCACTCATACGTGTCATACTCAGCGTGTATGACATTGAAAGTTATTGTTATAGTGCAGCTTGAAGCAGTCAATCTGCATAAGCAGTCCGTGTAGGGACTCTCGGCGTCTACACAATCGATTTTGCAGTTTGCTGTAAGTTTTTTAGAGCAGTGAATGTGGAAATAACAATAAATGGTAATAAATTACTTTTTGTCCAACGTATAGGCTTTTTTTTTCATTATAGTATTGAGGCTATATACAGGCTATTGAATAACTCCAACACCCTCCTTGACACATTGGTAGTTAAACTGGACAGCCCTCTCTGGAGGTGCTGGAATGTTGCACACAGTCGCGCGAGGAGGCCCCAAAGGGCCTTGTAGTTGTGTTAGGTTTTAATTAGTATGTATAGGTATAGAGTAGGCTAACTACTTTGTATTTACTAACATAGGTTAAGTAATTGTAGCTAACAAAATATGGGACAGTTTCCTGAAATAAAGTTATTATTATTATAATGTCTCTATTCTTCTACATTGAACGTTCAACAATCATCACCTACGATTGACGGAATTGACTGATATATACTTAGGCATCGTGTATCGGACGCTTTACTCGTAAAGTTTGCCTTATTACGTGTCACTTTGCGCTCCGTTACGTTACAACCGCAATTGAATGCAATAATATGTAAACTACACACTTAGCAATTGTGTAGACTGTAGATTTTTGATATGTCAACCAAAGACAATGAGAGCATTACTGTTAAAATTATTATAACTTCTAGACAATAAACACTAATATTTAGAATGGAAAAATGGAAAGGGAAATGGAAAATGAAAAATGGAAAGGGGAATGAGAAAGGCACATGACGTTCGTCACCTTCTCAGTTCTCATGGCTCACAGATTACTCTGGAGAGAGCTCGCTTCCCGAAGACGTCCAGAGCTTACATTTAAGGCGACACAGTATCAGAAACAGAAAATCTATATGCATCTGGACAGTTATAACCATGATAGAATACTTAATAGTAAATTGCAGTACAGAGAATTCACTCAGTAGATGTGATTGACCTATAACCACCACCACCACCAGCACTACAGCCCATTAACGTCCCACAGCTGGGCACAGGCCTCCACTCTCATAGGAGAGAGGGAATTAGAGCTTAGACCCACCACGCTGCTCCAATGCGGGTTGTTGGCGAGCTTTGACGACTATTATCATGTTAGTGATTAACGTTAACGTGCTCTCCGAGGCACGGGGGTGAAACACCGCCAACTTCCTAACTCCGGGCTAGTACTGAGAATTCTAGTCAGAAAACCCCAATACTTAATTATGGCCCGAACCCGAGACCTCGTCGGCCGCAGTCAAACACGCTAACCACTGGGCCAACGAGGCAGTTGATCGACCTATACCAAGCGTTAATAGTTCCGTGCAACCTACACCTGTGGTACGCACCGGTATAATACAATAATGATAATACAGTCATCGATGCCGTGACGCGCCGCGCTCGGGAAACTCGATATTTGAATGCGTTTTGTTCCTATGACTGAATATAATAAACCGTCAGCGATTCAACGCGCTCAGCTGTGCGGATGCTGCGTCAGTACCGACTGATAGCCACCACACTCTCTCCGTACATCTCGCGGGCTCCGAGATCTTGCTGAAGTGATGTACAGTTAACGCAGCTCAGTTTAACAACAAGTATTATAGACAAGTCATAATAAAAATAAAAACAAATGAAATTAATTTAACGAATTAAAAAATACGACTGCCCTGCCATATTATTTTTGGAGTTTACCTCCATAAGAAGCGATTTGCATATATAGCCTTTGGAATCTTATTCACATTTCTTATTAAATGATATTTTTTTGCGAGTCACTGGATATTGAACTATAGTGTTATATATTTTTGGAATCTACTCATCATTTTCAAAATTTTGATTATATAGTTAATCTTATTTTCGATTTTTTTTTTCAATTTTAGTCTTTAATGCGGAACCATGGTCACCCAATCAATTTTTTATTTTATTTTACTAGACTATGTCACCCGGAATAAGCTAGGGATTCTAACGATACCTCATTTATCAAAATCGGTTGAGGCGTATAGAAGTTATGGTGGAATATACAAACTCACATACATATATACATACATGAACCCTGAAAACAATATACTCCTTTTTTCAGGTGGATATTGAACTATAGTGTTATATATTTTTGGAATCTACTCATCATTTTCTAAATTTTGATTATATAGTTAATCTTATTTTCGATTTTTTTTTTAAATTTTAGTCTTTAATGCGGAACCATGGTCACCCAATCAATTTTTTATTTTATTTTACTAACCTATGTCACCCGGAATAAACTAGGGATTCTAACGATACCTCATTTATCAAAATCGGTTCAGGCGTATAGAAGTTATGGTGGAATATACAAACTCACATACATATATACATACATGAACCCTGAAAACAATATACTCCTTTTTTCAGGTGGATATTGAACTATAGTGTTATATATTTTTGGAATCTACTCATCATTTTCTAAATTTTGATTATATAGTTAATCTTATTTTCGATTTTTTTTTTAAATTTTAGTCTTTAATGCGGAACCATGGTCACCCAATCAATTTTTTATTTTATTTTACTAACCTATGTCACCCGGAATAAACTAGGGATTCTAACGATACCTCATTTATCAAAATCGGTTCAGGCGTATAGAAGTTATGGTGGAATATACAAACTCACATACATATATACATACATGAACCCTGAAAACAATATTCTCCTTTTTTCAGGCAGTCGTATAATTAACTGATGACCGCGGTTTTGTCCACGTTGTGTGAACTTCATGATTTTGCCTGATTGTACATTAAAGCGATTAAAAATACATTCATGCAAAAAAAATACTACATTCCGTTGCTCTGTTGCGGCGTGATTGATGTACTAATAAACTATATATAAATACACTTTCGCATAATAAATATATAAAATTAGTATAGAAGGTATGAATGCAATTGTAAAAACCATGTGAAACGCTCTAACTACAAACTCAAACGTATATCGAGTCGAACTCTCTATCGTAAGGAGTTACAAAATATCATTTTGATTTAATTAACTTATTACGTTTCGATGTCATACCAATCATAAAGTTTTAACAAAAATGCCAATTCATAATGTATTCAATTCCGTTTATTTTCCCACATTTAAATTAAAGTTACCCAAAGAAGCTAGTACTAACACCGTAGCAGGGACACTATAAATAAATCTTATGACACGAAGAAAGTGTTGCGGGATATAATTTATTGGCTCACTTTGAAGACGTGACACGGTTTAAGGGTAGAGTGGAGCTTCGTTGACGGCGCAGCGAAGTGACCGGACAGGTGTCCAACCCTCGGGGTGCGGACACTCTCGCAAACCTCGTTAGCTGAACATGCACTACAATCTACAGCGGAATCGAATTTGCGCCCTCCGCCGTCCTCCACCCCGCTCCGCCCCGGACCGGACGAGATGTTGATGGATTATTTGTGAAGTGAAGTGAAGTGGCCGCCTTTGAAATCTTTCACGCGTTAAAACGGAGGTAATCTCGAGCGGCCGACCTCGCCCTCCGCTTTGTTTATCGAATCATTTGATTCACCCCCCGCCCCCACACCCCGCGCCCCACACCCCACACCCCTTTGCGCGGAACCCTTCTGCAAGCTTGAATGTCTGCAGGCCGCAGCTACAGATGTCTCCGGTCGCGCCTCCTGTGCGACACCCGGCAAGCTGCGACGCAGTTCCGCGCTTTTTACCCCAAAACTGTGTCACAGGGGTGCTGCAGGTGGGCCCGCGTCTCCGCCGAAATCTCTTTTTAGCGCAAAAACGAAGGAGCCGAACAAAGCCTGACCCATTTCCCGGCCGTGGGAAGGAATAACGACCGCTTCTCCGCTGGAAGCTCGCGAATTCGGCGATAAAAAATGCATTACCCCACATTTTTTAAAAATTCGACGAGCCGCGTAAAAAACGCGATGCGAATGAGCGCGCATTGTTCGAAGGGGATATTGAAATTTGAAAAGTTTGGAAGGGTGAGATTTATGGGTAAAATAACGGTTTTTTGGCAAAAAAGCTCCGAAATCAGCTGCAACTCTGTGGAATAATCGAGCGAAGTCGTTAAGGGACACGGGCCCCGGTTGCGTCGAACCCACTGACCCACTACGCTAACGACGCGCCGACCGGCAGCGACGCGACAAGTGCTGCTGCGACGACTGAGGCAGACGACTGCACAATGTGATCCGGTTCGCTCGAACCATATCATTATCATCAACAATTTACTCTGAAAGGTATCATCTGTATACCTAAACTTCAAACCACTACCAATACTACAGCCCATTAACGTCCCACTGCTGGGCACAGGCCTCCACACTCTCATAGGAGAGAGGGAACTAGAGCTTAGACCCACCACGCTGCTCCAATGCGGGTTGGCGAGCTTTAACGACTATTATCATGATAGTGATAATAGCCGGGACCGACGGCTTAACGTGCTCTCCGAGGCACGGGGGTGAAACGCCGCCAACTTCCTAACTCCGGGCTAGTACTGAGAATTTCTAATCAGAAAAACCCAATACTCAATTATGGCCCGACCCGGGACTCGAACCCTCGTCGGCCGCAGTCGAACATGCCAACCACTGGACCAACGAGGCAGTCAACTTCAAACGTCAATATTTATTTATTGAAGTAGACTTTTACAAGTGCTTTCGAATTATCGAGTGAATCTACCGCTGTTTCGGAATGCCATTCCTTAATTTCCTATCGTTAACAGCCAGCATGAAACTCGGTGGTTGCTCTTTTCAAACAAAAATTACAGTCATTAAGGATACAAGTAACTGCAGTCCCGAAAAGAGCTGGAGAGTGAAATCCATGCTCTTTTATTGTTTACATAATCTTCATCGGTATAATAAGGTTTTTTAAGGAGCATACTTTTAATGGACTTTTTATGCAAGTCTAAAATGGATTGTGGAATTTTATTATAGAAGAGTACGCCCATTCCCATACAGTCACCTTCCTACATGCAAAGATGCGCCAAGAGATTTAGAAAAAATACCTTCATTTTATACTTATTCAGGTACCTATTTTCCAATGTATCTAAACAAATTAAATTGACTAACGGCGACTGATTACCCTTCTAATGTTGAAATGTTGTAGAATTATCAACACACGCTACTTTATGTGAATAACTTTCCACATATTATTTACTAGTCATTGCCACTGCAATGAGTCTCATGGAAGCATTTCATCGATTCAGTTAACGTGTTTATGCTTCAGCTACAACTACTGTGCTCGCTGCACCCGAGGGGTAATCGGTTAACGTGTATTATGTACAATCATTCAATGCTCAGTAGGTACCTACTTGTCATTGGAAATAGCTTTCATTTTTGCAATAAAATAGTTAATGTAAATCATGTCAAATGATCGTTAAAATTATCATAAAAGTACGAATGTGTGTGTTTTTATTAGTATGTGTGTGTGTGTGTGTGTGTGTGTGCGCATGTTTGTGTTGTCATAATACCCGTGTATTATAACAAGTCCAAAGCTCCGTACAGCGCACAAGGTCTGAAGTTGACTCCAACTCAAACAGACCGCGCATAATTGCTGATATTGAACAATAATGTTGTTGTATGAGCTCACCGCATGATGTTCGGTGCCTATGTCTGCATGCATGTCTGTCTGTCTGCATGCACGTCTGTCTGTCTGCATGCTTGTCTGTCTGTCTGCATGCACGTCTGTCTGCATGCACGTGCAGCAATTCCACAGTACAGCCGACAAATACCTAGGTGCGATAAGCGATAAGAGTTAACACACAGTTAAAGCACTCTGAGTATTTTATTCAGGACTCTATTTTTTTATTTTCCACGGCAACTCCTTATTATTCCTATTTTACTCTCCAGCAAAAAATCCTACCCAAACAAAAAATCGCGTCACTTCGGTCCGTTGCTCTGTTGCGGCGTGATTAAAAGACAAACCAAACGAACACACTTTCGTATTTATTCTTAATATTCGTAGCTATTTATTATTTTACAGCATAATAATTAGGTTAAATAATATGAGCATTCTTATATGACTAAGAATACTTTCAGTTTTTCTCAAAGTTAAGACGATATTTGTATGATTATATCTAAGCTGTGATTCCCTAGTGGCTCAAACGTGGTTGTGGGTTCGATTTCCGGGCCTTTGACCTCTTATTTTTCTGAGCTATGTGTTTAATACGAATTTGTTGTTAGCTCTTCTCAATCCAGGGCGCATTTGGAACCATCGCAGCTTTATATGCCGTAAATTATTATCACCATCACGTGTTATATTAATTTATAGACGTTCACAATGTTGAACAACCAAATTTGATTATAAAAGATGTATTGACTGATTGATAGATTGATATACACCGCTGAGGAATGCAGGGCCCAGAGGCACCCTGCACATAGTAAAACAAACGGTAGTCTGTGTACCTAGTTCTACGCATGGAACTAGGAATTTTTTGACGACCTCCATGACGCAGTGTGTAGCGCTGTTGTCTTAACGTGCGGAGGTGCCGGGTTCGATCCCCGTCGGGGTCGATTTGGGAATTTATAATTTCTGATTTTTCCCAGGTCTGGCCTGGTGGGAGGCTTCGGCCGTGGCTAGTTACCACCCTACCGGCAAAGACGTGCCGCCAAGCGTTCCGATACGATGCCGTGTAGAAACCGAATAGGGGTATGGGTTTTTAATATAACTGCCATGCCCCTAACATTTAAGAATTCATCATCACTTACCATCAGGTGAGATTGCAGTCAAGGGCTAATAGGCCTATTACACTGCACTTTTCACAGGGACCCTTACACTTGAATCAGTGTAGTGTAATAAGCTTTAGGGATTCAGGGTTCCTAAATTGTTCCTTTATTGCTGTGTAATAAGCGACGCTCTAACTCGCGGCCACGCCCACCCTTACCACAGGGCCCTGTAAAAAGTGCAGTGTAATATGCCTATAGCTTGTAGTGGATAAATAAAATCTGCCTACGAGTGTAAGTATCAAACGATGGGTAGTTCCTTCAGCCAGACCTGAGACTCCGTTCAGTCTAACAGTTCTGTGTAAACACTGCCCCGTAACGTATCACCATACCATGTTATTGTCAGTGTATTGCGAGCCGGTTATTAACATCCGCCACTTTAGTGGATCAAAACCCAATTATCATTAATATACTATATTCCTCCCGATAATATCATATTCTAGAGTACCTAATTTAATTATTTTTTACAATCCTTTTTCCCTCCGATTCCCTTTTCGTCCTTCGCGCTCAATTGGCGGGAAGCGTCCCATTTGGCCCTCAGAATTCACCGTTTTTTAATTCTTTTATTTTACGGCCCTGGATTCAAGTCCTGGGCTTATATTTATTGCGAATGTTGTTCCACAGAATATAAAACTAGAAAATCATGACACTAGTGTGCATATGCGTGCGCTCACATGTACTGCGGTCTGCATGCATGCATGCACACTGTGGTGGCCATCAACGCATGCCACTTACAATGATTATCTCCAGTTCAAAGACATATATGCTCTCAACTGACAGGGTTTATTCAACTCGTACCTGTATTATAATGCAGTGCATTTCTTTTACAGCGTTGAGTTTGGCTGTACTAAAATCTATCCTTAGTAGTGAGATATAAGTTAGGTAGTTAAGTTAGTTACCTACTCTTATCTTTTTTTGTTCCTAACAAGTTAAACACTGAATTTTGTCTGTTTGGATTTGGATTTTTGAATTAATTTTGCGAGATGTAAAGTATTCGTTTGTAGGAGCCAGGCTATCAAGATGTCCAATATCACGATGATCGGTCGCTAAAATGAGAACTTATCAAAGAAACAGCAATATTATTTTCGCAATAATTGCAATATTGGTACCTATCGGATAAACAGTAAACAGCTGGCACACTTGCCGATCAAGTTTTTACGGTTTTAACGGATAACCTGATAAGCAGGAAAGGGGAAGCGTTGGATTTTCTACGTTCTAACTCCTCACATCTACCTAGAGAACCAGTTCCATATCTGAATATCATATATGTAAATAATTGCGTATTAACATAACAAAATGGCCGCGGCCGGGCCGCGTTCGCGATGAGGCGGCAATCGGCCCGCATGCCGGAGCCCCGACCAGCATCCCGCTGGAGATGATACTGTTTTTTATCCACTACTAGTTAGCCCTTGACTGCGATCTCACCTGATGGTAAGTGATGATGCAGTCTAAGATGGTAGCGGGCTAACCCGTTACAACCCTACCCCTATTCGGTTTCTTTACGGCATCGTACCGGAACGCTAAACCGCTCGGCGGCACGTCTTTGCCGGTAGGGTGGTAACTAGGGATCGAGCCCGGGACCCCCGCACGTTAAGACAACAGCGCTACACACTGCGCCACGGAGGTCGTCGGAACTCTTAGCGTGTGTAGTGCACACGTGAGCCGGCTCGCACGCTGTGTGTGAGGCTCCGCCGCGATATGCAAAGCAGCACAGGCCCCGCCCCCGGCGCCGCCCGTCCCCCCTCCCCCCTCCCTCCTCCCCTCCCCCCTCCCCCCCACCGCCCCGCGACACGCGCGATAAAAAACCGCCCGCGAACCGAACTCGCGCCCGACATCCCCGCCGCCGACCGCGCAACCACAGTAGACATAGAAGATAGGAGGATACACAAACACATCTTGGTGACACATGAACAATCAAATAAAAACAACAACAAATTAAACATCCATTTAAATTAGTTCCAATTTTGGCCACCGGTTCAGAAAATTTTGACCGACTGCATCTGTCACAAGCATAGCGTACATTATCAAAGCTTGTAAGTAAAAATACACAACCCTTCGCGCACGTGCACGCGCGCACCCCTCCCCCCTCCCCGCTCCCCCCTCTCCCCCCGCGCGCACGCACACCGGCCCGACACGACAAAAACACAAAAAACAACCATTGTTACTACAACCGACCGACACTGTTCGAACCACGCAGAACATTCCACCGTTGTTGTACACGAAATAAATTCGCTTTTTATTACTTCTAGGCAATGTAACGAACTATTATTAATTTCATATGCGTACTGAATAGCCAAATAATAAAAAACTTCCGCAGAATATAAATTGCGCTATCATGACAATAACAGAACACATGACCAAGTGTCTATTTGCAACAAGAAAGACTAAGATACATCATTGGACAATTTTTTAGTATTTGGCTAGATTGTAATGTCAATATCATGGAAGTCAAAAATTAAATTGCACAACTTTTAAGTAGATAATCTTATGGAAAACCGAGGAACCAGTAACTTTTGTTTTCTCTCTGTGAACTATATGCACTCAGCGGCCCACGACCCACCACCTAGGTATTATATACCTTGTGATCTTTTTAACTTTCATTACCTGTATCATAATAGTATTACTGTAATATTTTGCTTCTTAAAAAATGCTGAATTTCTTGCAGATTTTTCTTGGTAGAAAATATTTTCTACACCAGTGGAAGGCTCGTGTCTTTTCTTAAGTAGCACTATTAACAGTCCTACTTAATAAATGTATTGGAAATCATTCAATTTTCACAGAAATGGCACTTAGGTATTCTCACTCTGCGCAAAATTCTAATTAGGTATTTCGCAGAATGGAAAACCAACTCTAATACCTCCTCCACTCGAACTACAGACAATAACGTGAAACTGGAACAAAGAACTGGAAACTTTCAGACTAATTATGTATAATCAGAATATTATCTCGTGCCTATGACTCCATACCATCTCATCATTGGAACAGAAACAAGATTTGTAAAATGTTCGAGGCTACTTCTTATCTCAGTAAAACAAAGGTTTTGGAAAGGATTTTGTAAAAAAGCTTATAATTCATATTTTGAAATTTTTGTTGAGTTCCAAATATAGCCTGATCATCAAAGATGATCAAAGATATCCTGTCATCGGTGTGATGTAGGTAGGTACAATACTAACGGCCGCGCTCAGAGTCACTTAATCATTAATTTTAAGGACTCCTTAGTATAGATTCCAATACAAAATTCTAACTAAGGGGTTCCATGATTAGCGACGATGAGTGCGGCAGTTAGTCATGTAATAGAGACAATTACCTACCTGTTACGAGTTGAGCAGTAAGTACTAATTTACATACTCGTGGAGTTGGTACAATACCAGGTGCGCTGGACACGGGCGGTCGGCTCGCGATCTCAGCGACTCGGATTGTGATGCGTTTTTAATGTTTGTATCAGACGACACTTACTCGTCACTCGTCACCGGCAGCCATCCATTACCAATTACCGCGCACAAGATGTGATTTAATGCCATTACTACGCAGTAATAGTCAGTATCCCGCGCTATTGTTACTTTGTTGCAGGTCGTTTACGTGCCTGTGTGGATGCCACTGGGTCGTTTGATTACAGCTGACAACTCTTGTTGTAACGGTAGCGGCATATTTACTACATTTTTCTCGCGGCTTACACTTAGGATACAAAAGGCAAATATGTTAATATACTTATTTCGTATTTTAAGATTTTATCTGCGAGTCTATTTTAATAATAGTAACACAATTATAGATAGGTAAACCCGCGACTTCTTTCGCGAATTTCTGATTTCGTATGAGATTTCTCCGTTGCAAAAAGCCTAGGTACATATAGCGGCTAAAACTAATATGTAATAACCTTAAAGCCGATTTTAAAAACGTATAACTTACATGCGAGCTTCCAGCCCCAATTTCACACCCTTTAGGGTGGATTTTCGTAAAATTGCTTACACAGGTTATTATTATTTAAAACTAATCACCTACATTCCGATTTTCAAGCCTGTAACTTCAAACACAAAAGACTTTCATGCAAACTTACAGCCCCCATTTCACCCTCTTTGGGGTGAATTTTCGTAAAATTGATTAAACAGGTTATTATAGTTTAAAACTAATAACCTAAGTGTATTTTTCAAGTCTCTAACATCAAAAACTTAAAACCCTCATGTAAGCTTCCAACCCCTATTGCACCCCTATTGGGGTAGATTTTCGTAAAATTGCTTATGCAGATTATTATTTATTTAAATTTAATAACCTGCCTTAATAAAAATGCCGATTTTCAGGTCTCTAACTTCAAACACATAGGACTTTCATAGAAACTTACAACCCCCATTACACCCTTTTTGGGGTGAATTTTCGTAAAATTGTTTATATGGGTTAATATATTTGAACAAAGTTATTAGCAAATATATTGCTACAATAATTATTATGAGTGATCAATAGGCCGAGAAAATTTTATTATTTAGCCATGAAATTGAACCTATGTATTGATGTTATTAGCTCTAATATTCCACCAAGAACACAAAGTAGAATTAATGTATGATCACACGTGAAGAGCGATCAGCGGCGAGCTGGTCGGTCAGCGGCGCCTTTGATCCCGCGCTCGCTGTCGCGGGCAGCTTCCGCCCTCCGCCCTCCGCCCTCGCCCTCCGCCCTCGGCCTCCGCCCTCCGCCCTCGCCCGCACGTTACCGCCGCACGAGCGGTCACACGAGCAAGGGTGTTCCTCTGTTTACCTTCCATTCTAATATTGTTAGAGCAGAGCATGACGGATCTGCGAACCTCTGTACGCGCGAGGGACTCCACTTTAAAGTGAAATCAAAATCATTCCAAATCACAACACAATTCTGTTCACATATTTTGGTCAAAGGTATTTAGGTTTCGACGATTTGAAAAAAAAACACAGGAATTTCTTTACATAACAAAATATTTGTGACACATTATTATTTTTGTAATAAAAACGAATCTACAAAATGCCTATAATTTATTTTCTAGGTTTTATTACCACTGTTATCTATAATTTAACATTACACATAATATAACCATAATACTTACACATATTATTAGATCCATAAAAGTGTGAAAAAGAAGCGATGTGCCCCAAACCGTCAATGATTACACTTTCAATGAAGCAGCTATGTAGGTACATTGATGAAAAATGAAAATGAAAAATGTTTATTTTCCAAAAACAACTTATGTCAATTTTTCCTTATATCCAATGGTACCCACACTAGGTAATCCTGTGTCGTGGGTACTGTAGAGTAAATAGCCACAGTGTCGCACGGTCACATCGACGGCGGCTTTATGTGATTATAATTGATAGGATCGATGCAGCAGCGACGCAGTTAGAGGCGATTAAAGCAATTTGTAGCATTAGCGGCGCTGCGAGCCCGCATCCCCGCATCGCTCACGCACAAACAGACAAACAGACAAACAACCAGAAAAGCAGGCGCGCTAGGGTGAATCACGTAGCTTTGCTCAATCGGTCTAGAATACGCCGAACTGGTTGAACACCACGAATATGGCGTTAGGACGAACACTACCAACAATATCAGAAACTTTCTTTACCAGCTTTTTAGTGCACGTTGCATATGCACTAGGTATGACCAAACATAGTGCATGTACATTGTACAGGCTAAACTTCCTTAATTGGCCGAGTCTATGGTGAGACCGAAAGTTTAGTGCTGACCTCGGACCAACGAGATAATTGTCCTCCAAAGTTTCATTTATACTTGTACAATATGATCTCCATTCACCCGGTAAGAAATGCTAACAGGTCATCGGTCCACTCAATTGGGGTCGGCTGTTGTATCGCTCATTGAATTTATGCCAAACACCAAAGTGCACATAAGTAACACAATATAACACATAGGCATTGTATTGAAAGTAATTAGGTGGAAATAAAAATGGGCAGGCGTGTCTGCAGCAGTGCAGCACTGCAACACTGCAGCACTGCAGCACTGCAGATTAGCATGCACATGTTTGTTGCAGTCAGAATATCAACTTATTTGTTTGTATACCTAACAACAAAAACTTTATCTACTCATCTGGTCAAATTACACATTGATTTAAGAAATTAGATTACGTAAATTGTAGTATGTTTTAAAAACTCAGGTTAACCGACTTCTCGAAATACCTATAACTAAGTACGTAAAAAATAATAATTAAAAAAAAATAATAACCTTGAGTTATTGTAGTTTTGCATAGCGTGGGACGCGGGACAAACGCCGGAATTTATTTTCCTAAAGCTCAAGGACTGAAACAGTAACCGAAATAAGGAGTTTAAACACTGGTTTTTGAAACTGTTATAAAACAGAAACCCTCATAACGGAAACATAAACGAAACTGTAACCCAATCAATATGTAACAGTTTATTTCTGATAAGTGTTATCTGTAACCGAACTTCCTCAGTTCACTGAGACAAGTTCAGTGAAAAGTTCACAGAGGAATGAATAGGTACAATTCCGCACTTGTTTGGCCATCAGTCACAACCCAAGAGATATAATCTTGTGTAATTGTTATCTGCAGCCCGCCCCCGGCCGTGGCGGAAGGGTTGTGATCTGTTCGCCTTCCGCTCATAGCGACACTCCTGCAACAGACACCGTGTCATCCAGACCACTAACTTTTCATCGACTAGTTGAAAGTTAAAAGTCCTTTCAACGGCCCACCATTTTGAATTTATAGAAACGTCGTAATCATGCGTTTAGAGATCGTAGCCCACGAAAATATTTTCCGTTTACGTTTTTGGCCTGAAGCTAAGACCGCTGAGTACAAAGGGTACATTATTTTAATTTTAGCTAGTTTTCGTGACGTTTCCTTTTACTTACTTATTTCACATTTCAAACTGAAAATTATTGCGCAAAACTGTCAAATATCCACTACTGTCATATATAAACTATATCCAATAATACCTACCTAAGTACTGCATGGATGAATACTTAACTAATTCGTCCAAGAATAACTGGGTTACATTGCTTTTACCTAACTATATTTTGTTTTCCGAACCGTTGGTTCTTGACATAATATCGTAAGGTGCACAAGTAAAAGTTGATTTTTTGTATTAACATTATGAATTTTCATTTAATTCGTTAATTCAAAGTATTCAATTTATGTCTACCTCATAAAATTGCCTTGACTGTGATTTACGAGGAAATTTGAAGTTTCCTCGAAAGTCCATCAGTATTTAAATTTTGTGATCACAATATTGTGGAGACTAATATAGGCAGCGGAGCGGAGCGGGGCGGAGTGGAGCGGAGCGGGGCGGGGCGGAGCGGAGCGGGCGAGAGGCCACGCAGCTGTTCCCGCGCACGCGCCGCGTCACTTCCGCCTTCCATTTCAATCGGCCTCTCGCCAAACATCACTGCAAAGGGTTTAGGATTTCGACGCACTTTCGTTTAGCCATTCAACCCGTCCCAAACACAGCTGTCGCGGACTTGGCTCACTTGTATTTTATTGTTCATTTTTGACGCATCGTATTACTTTGACATTCTTTTGCAAAATCGTGACGAGTGCAAAATAATCAGTAGATTTTATTTCAACAAAATTATTCTTCTAAAGGAAAAATTCACAGATTTCGCAGTCAGAAATATTTACAAATTAGTAAACTAGCACCCCCCAATAGTTATATTAGGGTCTTTCTAACTGCCTCGTTGGTCTAGCGGTCGGCATGTTCGACTGCGGCCGACGAGGTTCCGGGTTCGGTTCCCGGGACGGGCTATACCTAATTGAGTATCGGGTTTTTCTGACTAGAAATTCTCAGTACTAGCCCGGAGTTAGGAAGTTGGTGGTGTTTCACTCCCGTGCCTCGGAGAGCACATTAAACCGTCAGTCCCGGTTATTATGACTAATAGTCGTCAAAGTCCGCCAACCCGCATTGGAGCAGCGTGGTGGGTGTAAGCTCTAATTCCCTGTCTCCTATGAGAGTGGAGGCCTGTGCCCAGCAGTGGGACGTTAATGGGCTGCAGTGGCTAGGGTGTTTCTGCAGCCATAGAAAGCTACAGGGCATGGCAGTGATTTCCTCGGAAGCGACACTGTATCGGCTTAGTGCGGGGGCGCCGCTGAATCAATTCGTGACAATCAATCCAAGCGTGACACTCGGCTGCGCGCCCGGCTCCGTCTGTATATGGCACAATCAGTTCTGCTGTCTGGATTCACGGCGTGCCATGTGCCATGTGCCTGCTGACTGCGCACAACTCGCGACACTCTGCTATATAATGGAGATTACAATTCATACTCAACATTTGACGACCTCCCTGTTATACTATATAGATTGTATAGACCATCATTTTTAGATTATATAGACCTATTATCATATTAATAATGATTCATACGTAAACGGCTCAAGAAGGTGTTTCATTTGATTTTCGTTTAAAGTGCGGTAGGATTGGCGCTGGCTCCGGCCACGGAGGCAATGTCGGCGGCCCTCGCGAGGCTCGGCGCTGAGAGGGCTCATAGGAGTCCCCCCCCCCCGCTTGAGGGGATGCAGGGGGCGGGGGCGGGGGACGGGGGTGTTTGGCGGCGGCAAACAATCGCGCTGTTTGCCGCTGCTCTGTTTGACGACTACTACCTAATAATATTGGTGTTTGCGCTGCGCTGTTGACGCTCATACATTCATAACGAGCCCGCCTCGCCGCCTCGCCGCCTCGCTAGCCGCCTCGCCGCCTCGCCTCGCCGCCTCGCCGCCTCGCGGGCACGCCGGCCGTTGCAGCAGCGCCTTGAAACGACGGAAACCAATATAATACCTACCATTGTAATAGGTACAATAGTTGTTACTTTTATAATACTGAATGTGTTGTTATTTTCAGCAAAAAATGCACAAAATATCTTTGGAATGGGTTGCATTTTGTTATCAAATAATGTATGCCAATTTACTCTTATCAATTAGCAATTAACCCTTCATCGAGTCGCACAACTTCAGACGGCTTTCCAAACGACTATATTATAATGAGAGCTGAAAGCTGAGAAATAATCATTTTCCTCCACGTTTTGTTCACGTTTAACCCTTTTTAGCGACCATTAGTGCGCGATTATTGCGTACATTCAATCTCGCGAGCACGTGGCCATTAATATTCCGTGAACCGCGACCGACCCGGGCGGATGATGAAATAATCACACCAGTGTCTGTGTGTCTGTGTGCGAACAATTTACATGGGAATACGAGGTCGCGGTGGCGTCGATTAAAGTTTAAATGACTTTTATTGCGCTATATATTCGAGTTAACGATCGTTTGCTGTGACGCGCGAGCCGGGTGACAGCCGGGTGGTTAGCTGAGGGCAGTGGGAGCGCCCGGCGATCGCCGCCACGTGCTACTAATACGCGGCTCATACATCATCGCGCGACGCGTTGAGCTAACGACGTCGCGCTCTATAAATCAGTTAACCCTTCGCCTCGCCCGCCCCCCCCCCGCATCCCCCCTCATCCCCTCGCAGCCCCCCCGCCCTCCGCCAATCATGCCGCGGCGCGTATGTAGATCGGGCATTTACATAAATTTCCATGCGGCGGGTCCCGCCTCGCGCATTTGACGTCACACTCGGGCAAAGGGTTAAGTATGTGCTCGCCGTAACCAGCCCCGCCGAGTGCCACCTCGTACCTACCCGTGTTTGATTTGAATATGTAAAGTGGCCGCTTTATCCATTCATCGCCTCGCTGAGGGTGAGCTGAGGGGTGCGGCTCAGGTGATGTGACATGTGAATTGCGATATACCGAATGTATGTGAGGTGCTTTTATACAGTAGGTACATGGGTAATAATATAGGTACAATAGGGATGATACCTATATCAAAATTAAATTATTTCTAACTGATTATTAAAAAGAGGGCCTTCAAAAAGTCCTTAAATTCATATCCTCGGTTATTTTTAAGTTTGATAACCATTTTATAATAAAGATTAAAGAATAAATGTGAGTTGAAATTTGATGACGTCACAATTGCAAATTTCATACAACTTCCATACTAGAAGAGCGTTTTTAAGTTTGATAAAGAGTTGCTGATTTGATTGAGTTGTCATCATCCCTATTGTTAAAGTTCATATTCTGCGATGCAAGTAGGTATGCATAGTGCATCACCTACAAATTCGACGACCTCCGTGGCGCAGTGTGAAGCGCTGTTGTCTTAACGTGCGGAGGTCCCGGATTCGATCCCCGGCAGGGTCAATTTGGGAATTTATAATTTCTGAATTTTCCCTGGTCTGGCCTGGTGGGAGGCTTCGGCCGTGGCTAGTTACCACGCTACCGGCAAAGACGTGCCGCCAAGCGATTTAGCGTTCCGGTACGATGCCGTGTAGAAACCGACCGGTTATGAGTTTAATATAACTGCCATGCCCCTAACAGGGTATTCCACTACCATCTTAGACTGCATCATCAATAAACATCAAGTGACATCGCAGTCAAAAGCTAACTTGTAGTGGATAAAAAAAACACATAATAGTACTCGTCACACACCTCACAACACTCTCGGTCTGTGACGGTCAGCTACGGTTAATCCCCACATTTAATATTATAAATTTGAAAGTGTGTCTGTCTATATGCTACGCTTTCGCGGACCATCTGTTCAATCGATTTTGATAATATTTGGTACAGAGTTCCACCCCCGAAAGGACATAAGCTAGTCTCTATTCCGGATAATCACTAAGTTCCCGCGGGAATGAAAAACCTCGGACGAGGTCGCGGACATCGTCTAGTTAACCATAAACTAACAGCGTCATTTTCAACATACTACTGTATATTTCAGTAATTGCTGGTAGCTTTTATAAGATTTAGCCCAAATGATCGGAAAGTGCCTATTGTTAAAATGTAAAATGAGTCTCTCAAAGCTTAACAAAAGTGCACTCTATCTAAAGAGACTTGTTTTTAATATAGTTAATCAAAAGGAGTTTCAAGAAAAGCCAATACAATTTGTTCTCGTTGGATTTTCAGTGTTTACACACAAACAAGGAAAATAAAACTTTCCCATGTTGCTCTCACTGTGAGCTCGCACAACGTCCTCTTACCTTCAGTGGAGAGCACAGGGCTCGAGGCTAAGGTAGGCATTAGTTAATCCATGATGTATTTCCATTTGGGTAAGCTGTGCTTTTATGCCTCTTTGAACTGCACGCTACTGCTTACCTCCCGAAAAAAAAAGATTACTGAATAGTAATCTTTTTTTTTCCTCTTACCATAGAGTTCCATTACAATATAACGGCAACTTTGGTGTCTACCATCTAGCCTATGGGCTAATAAGTAATATTATTCTAGCTTAAACTTCTACTCATCATTAATTTCAATTTTATTCAATAATCGACGCTAAAATCAAAATACCGTTGTTATTTATCGTATTCATCATAGTCATACCGGTTTAACAAGAGCTTCATTGTGTGCAGCGAAATGTACATAAATCTATTTACATTACAACAATGCAGCGGCACAGCGAGCCGTACTAGCAATAATAATATTTTAAAAAGTAAACTCGGGGAGTTTAAACCGCCGGAGCGCGGGGGCCGCCCTGTGCCACGCCGCACGCGCTCGCGGCGCCCATCGTTAACGGGATTACGGCACAACCCTTGCCGATTCTAAATGCAAATACGCGCCGCTAATCCAATATGGCCGCCGCACCCCGCACCCCCTCCACCCCCCCCGCCCCCCTCGCACCGCGCCGCGCGCAATCAATAGCCCGCCAGCGCCTACTTACCCGATAGCAATTGATTGCGATTGCACTTCCGCGATAACACTCCATTGTTGCTCCCTGCACCCGATACATACTGATGAGCTCCGACAAAAGGAACGCAGAAACAAACATTACACCCGCGGCCGTAATCTTGTTGAGTTGCTCCCGACTGACCCGTCCGAGCTTCGCCCGGGAGGAAATTCTGAAAATTATTTTTAGTGGGGGCAGGTATACTTACTGCGTTGTAAACAGAACCTCCATGTCATATCCTCCTCATATTACTAAAACTGGTAATGATCGCGTAATCGCGTTCCTGAATGTGTTTTTCGATTTCGTGCCATCTGCATCGGTTGCAAATAGCTCATGCAATCGATGCAAAAAACGGCTGACCTATAACGAGCCTTCGACAAACTATAACTGCTTTCACTAACGGTATAAAAATGACATTATTAGTTTCCCTCCCGGGCGCCGGTCGTCTCAGAATGCATCTGTTTTCCGTTGGGCGACGTCGAGGGCTTGTTGTGTCAACAAGAAAAAGTCATAATTCTAAAGTTTTTCTCTCAACATAAAAGGAAGTTAAATAAATAACGACATTTTACTTCCTGATCGAATCATTTCAACTTTAAATGTTCCAGCGTTCATTAGATATTATCCGCAAAAGTTTTTCTCTGTGATACAATAATATCTATACACTTATATATATATTATATTAACCCTAAGGTTTCATATGAGACTTTACGGAAGTCATTTTCAGAGACCCATTTCCGTAAATTTTAAATTCCGGCTAAGTACATAGTCAGGTAAATGTGAGTACATGAAGGATTGTAATTTATGAGTGGCCGTGGTCCCCGGGGGCCACCCGGCCGGCTTACAGTGCGGCCCCGGGGACCGCGCCGATACTGTTTGGGCACCTTATTAGCTTGCCATTGTTGCCATATTTATTACTATTTGACATCGCGCAAATTACTTACACGGTATTGTTTCGAAAAAGATTTTAATATCGAAACACACTAAAGCAGCTCTAGGTACATTACCTCTGTTATAAATAGATCTACGACCTGGTGGAAGTGTGAATAATAACGTGATCGTTTAAGAGAAACTAACTGCCGTATCAAAATTAACATAAAAACATGGACATTGATTCTTTCGAGTTGCCAGTTATCAGGTGCAGTGAACAGTTGTTTACAACGCTAACACTAGTATTCTAATTCATCAACTGGGTAGGTATCTCTGACAGCTACAGTGTAACGATCGCAATCACCTCTGATTGAATAACACTCTTCCACTATTGGACACAATCCATTGACGCAGCAACAATACCATAAATTCAGCCAATCACAACAATTGATACTGCAACAATGATTGATGCAGAAGATACACGGTCGCCCTGCAGGTAAATCGATTATGAAATCATACAAGTTTAACCATATCCATCACAATCGTAAGTCGTAAATGTCTCGGCCGGGTTCCGCGTTCCGACGTATTGCATATTAAAGACGTCGAAGTACAGTTTAAAGAGTCCCGGGGCGCGAGGGCGACCCTGCGCGAGTTATTTACGACCCGCGGCCGAGCCGCTCGCCCGCCGCAGTAACATTGTGACTCCCACCTGACCGTGGCGTTATTTATCTACATTCTATACGTTCCGAGCAACTTTTGTACGATATTTTGTCCACGTGTTTACTACCCCTGTAACAACAATGAAATATCAACTGAACAAATTGACGAAGCTACATTTTTGTGCGACGAGTACCGATTATTTGACCTCACCTGACCCGAGCCGGCCTCACGTGTGACACTGAAACGTGGACACTAACATAAGGTTTGATTCACAAAATTTAAAGTCGCTCATGCCAGCCAATACGCCTGCTTCAAACGTCATGACAATTATTATAGGTCGTGACGTCATGGTAGCCGCAGTCAGATATTTTGAATAACTTGCTTAGCCCGGGACTAATTTCCGAAAGTCCTTTCGTCATTATAAACTACTGCGGACAGTCGGTCAGTTTCATACAAGAAAAAAGTTTCGTTACTTACACAAAATCAAAAGTCGCATATTTATAATAAAAACTGCAATACTCGTACATAAACATGCGTTGTTTACCGCCTTGTTTCAGCAGCTCGGTGTTAATGTTGAGAGGGCCATGATGAAGTGTTGCACACTAGTAGCGACACTGTTGCCTCCAATCTCAGTCGCGTGTGACACGGAAGACGATTTGAACTGTTCGAAGTGATATCCGTCAGTACGCTTGCTTCTGATACTCGTACGTTAGTTTTTAATTCAATTATACCCAGACCTACCTCTAGTCAGGGGCTATACTGTGTTGGAATTGATCTGTGATAAATAATTCTAGCATTGGACATAAATGGAACACGTTTTCCACATTACTACTGCAATCTTTTACTCAAAATTTTTAAGCCTTCTAGTGACTATTACACATTTACGAAACTAATTGAAAAAAAATGAAAACTAAACTAATAAAATCTCAAGAATCCGAACAGTTATGTTACTTTTAGTATAATCTCTACATAAATAAAATTTCGGAAAAAGAATTGGTTCGCATATTTCGGCAACAGAGAAGAGTAGGCACGTTGGTGGACGACATCGACGATTTACTAATATTACCGAATTAATAGTAATAAGCCAGTCGATCAAGAGAAATGAAACGTCCACCCCCTGATGTTATTGCGATGTGAAATAGTTTCGATTACGCGTGAATTATGTGCGGAGGGGTCGCGACAACCCTTGCCCGAGCTGCTAATTAAACCTCAGCGTAGCGCCCCGCGTAGACCCCGCCGCTACGCGCGTAGCTTCGCGTAGCCCTCTATATCTGAGGTCTCCTGCAAGGATCGTCAAAAAACATAATTAATATGATTTGAGGCTCGAGATCGTCCACCGTCTGTCCTGATGAGGAGTCGTTATTGGAACATATCAGTGCAAAGAGTCGGTCACGAGTGTGAGTTCCCCGCCGCGTAGCACTACTGACCTACAGGCGGCGGTACAGAATTCATTTCCATCTCATCGGGAGCCCTCCCCGCGGCCCCGGCCGGCCACATTACATTCATCGTATTCAGTGTATCGAGGGCCGCTTACGTAAACATAGTTTGCTCAGCTATCGAATCTCTTATTCAAAGTAGCAATACGCCGGCGCCTAAACAAACAATGTGCCCACATTACGGAAACGTATTCGTAATCGCGATGCATGAGAGGGAACCGGTTCAAAGAAGGATGCGATGTTCGCGAATTGCGACCCGCTCGAGAGCTGTGCGGGCGACTCAGTGCGGCGTTTGATCGCCGGCCGCATTACCATCACAAAGTAGCGAATTTAAACACCATCTCGCTGGACGACCGCTACTGAATCCATTTTCTACATCCAAATGGAATATGTTACCACTTGGCATATACATAAATTTAGAAAAACATTTAGTTTTTGTACATTCCAATTTTGAATTAGATCGAAACCCACTCACCTCGTCCCAGTTTAACGATTTTTAATATAGATTGCAGAGCGATCAAAACAAAAAATAACTTGGATGTTGTGATATTATAATGGACCGTTTGGAAGCAATTATCGACAGGTAGGAGTGTCGGGACTCCCGCTGCGACTGCAGCTGAATAGTATGAAGTTTATAAGGTGCCACTGTGGACAATCCTGCCGTCACGTTAACACTGCATGGCTATAGTTGCAGCGACGATGCGTGCTAGCGGCTGTCTCGCGTCACGGGAGGCGCACGCGGTTCAACCGACTCCAACGACTCTCAACTTTTTTTTCAATCGAACCCGATATCGGAATTCGCGCATCGGTTAGCCCGCAACCCGTCGCTCCCCTTTCCTAAAAAAATTAAACAGCTTTTAACGCGCGTCACGGGATAAAAAAAATTCAACTCAGGTAATCGAAATAATGGCGAGGCGAAAAAAATTCACTAAGGGCGGAAAAAGAAACGGATTCGTAGAAAAAAGTTGAAATTGTTAATTCGGCGCTCGGCTCGGGGCTCCGGCCGCCGCGCCGCAGTCGCGCGCAGACCTCCGACCCGAGCACGTCTCCGCAGCGCGCTGTGCTGCACTGTACTGCACTGTACTGCGCTGTGCTGCACTGTAGCGCACTGTAAAGCCGTCGCCCACCGCCGGCATGGTGCTGTCCGCGTGTGTGCGCGCCTCCGCGCAGACATTCTGCGCCTCCTACCGTAAGTGATGCGCTCTTAGCTCGCGATTAACACCCACAATTACTTCATATACTTCACTTCACTTTTGACATTCTTATTTAGGTATAATTGATCGAACATGACTAATCATTTTGACAGTGTAATTAAAGAATTTAAGTTTAATTAAGTAATACTTATTTATTATTTTTATTATAAATGTAAATTGTATATGTAAATATTATGTATTGTTGTATGTATATATTAGGTATGAATTTAAAATGTAGGTAAATCGTACAGAAACAGTGTATAATTAACTATAAATCATAAAATAAATAATATTTGTACCCCGGTCTGGCTAATATGTTGGGATTATGTAACGAAATTAACCATCTTATTTGTACACATATTATGGAAATGAAGTATCTGAATCTGAGTCTGAATACCTTTAGTTTATTTACCTTCAAAAATTTTAAAATGTTTACACCATGTTAATCTTGAAAGTTTATTTTTGGTGGTTGTTTGTATTTCTACATTCTTAGCTCTTTAGCTTGAAATTTTTTAAGCCCTTATGATATTGTTTTAATTGCTGCTTAAATTTTCTCTAAAATCTGCCTTTACATAGGAACCTCTACTTAACAGTAGTATACATAGAAATATGCATACCGATATGACAGATTTTGTTTAAATTATTCAACATATTATTTCAGTAGCTTTATCATTCCTTGGACGAAAAAAAGTTTTAGTTTTTTTTAGTTTGGAAAAAGAATTTGGATTTATTTCTGCCTTGTTTCTGCAATGAATACCTAATATTAATATTGAACACAACGTTTTAGCTCTAAAAGAGTTTATTATTTTATAAATTAAGTGTTCATCAAGTAATGTACCTGATTAAAGATTCGTGCACATTAAAGTTTGCTCAGTCGGCGCTCACATAATATAACGTCAATAGACTGAACTGTACAGTTTTCAGCGGCGCTTCAAGCGCTGATATAAAGCTACCCTGAAACCTGAGCTATTTGTTGTGGGCTTCTTCCCACACTAGAGCGCATTTGGAACTGTCCTGCTTTAGTTTTAAATAACATATTATGACTTTTGACTTTGACCCGAGCCCTCGATTAATCTAATTTACCTACACTTTACGTACGTTACGCAATTTTTTATGCGACTGCCTGAAAAATCGAGTATATTGTTTTCAAGGTTCATGTATGTACGTATGTGAGTTTGCATATTCCACCATAATTTCTAAATTTCGATTTCGATAAATGAGGTGTCGTTAAAATCCCTAGGTTATTCCGGACATAGGCTAGTAAAATTTAAAAAAAAATTAATGAGGTGACCATGGTCCCGCATTAAAAACTAAAGTTGAAAAAAAATCGCAAATAAGATTAACTAAATATATAATCATCATCTAGAAAATAATGAGTGGATTCCAAAAATATATAACACTATACTTCAATATCCAGTGATTCACAAAAAATATCATTTAATAAAAATGTGAATAAGATTCTAATTTAACTAGATTAATTTAGATTTTTAACTTTTTAGTTCATTTTTTGGCAGAGCAGTCGTGTTTTTAATTGTTTTAATTATGACTTGTACAGTTAATAATTTGTTATAATCCTGCTTTAGTAATGGATTTCTGGTGAATTTAACATATTAATGTGATTGTCATGGCACATGATTAGTTCCATTTGAATAATATTACGTATTCAGTTGAAACTAGTCATAGCTATATAAAACTAAACTCTTAGTTTAAATAAATTATGAAATACTTTTTTACCTGTGCCTTCGATCACGTCTTAATGAGAACGATAACCCGTACTGATAATGCTTAATGCGGATTGCACAATGTGATCGAATATTTTTTGCTAACAAGTAATTTTAGAAGGTTTCGTAAAAGCAGAAGGATTTTTCGATCCGCCGTCGCAAAAAACGGACAACTGCTAGTTTTTTAGCGATTAAAAAATATATCTCTTTTCGCCGTTCACCCCACACACCCCACCCCCGCGTCTCCGCAACCCTTACAAAAAACTTGATGACGTTTCAATAAGCGAGAGCGTCGACACAATGCGGAGTCTTTTAAAGGCTTTTCGGAGTATATTTGGTTGTATTTTTTGCGCGTCCTCCGTCCCCCGTCAGAGCTTGCGGGTATCGCGGGTATCGCGGGTATCTGCCTGCGGAGCTGCGGCGACTGTGCCGCCATGCAAATCCTCGTGATCCGCGACACTGTATCCGAGAGACGTGGGATTACCCGCAGGTACCGAGCGTCCCCGGTTCCCACGGATAACGCGAGGAACTACTTGTTTACTCCCACTTCATAATGCTACCGTTTCCTTTACAACCTATTGTTAGCAATACATACAGCACCACTGACAAGTTATGGTAAAACTTTAAATTATTTACAAATTTTAGATGTAAATGATATTATTATTATAATATTACCTATGCACAGTATAACAGTATACCTCTTTGTCATAATAATTGTTACTATGGGTTGTAATTATTGCCTGAAATAAAGTTATTTATCATTATTATTATGCCTACCGAAAGTCTCGTAGCCCCTGGTGCGTGGCCGTATACGAGTCAACCCTTCCGTGCATTAAATCATTTACAACTAATTCTTAGAATATTTTATCCAGATATACTTGAATAATATCCCTTTCAGTTTACACACTTATAAGATCAGTTCCACGTTTATAATTTTACAATGACCAAGAATTACTTTTGAACTAAGTTTGCTCATGGATTCGTCTACACGTTCTGGCTAAGCTCACAGGAAGTTAGGGTTATTATTGTAGATTTTGATTGGTGTCGTACTATGACTGTATATCTGCTTACTGCAATGATTTTATTTGATGCTGAAATAAACGTAGTCACATATTATGGGAGAGATTTGGATAAACGCCAGAGTGGTAATGTGTTTTGACCTGGTGATGTTGCACAGGACAGCAGTTGTGTCAGAGCACAGAGCACAGAGTGTCTCCTTGTTTTATTCAAATCTCGACGAGACGACAGTTAGCACTCACTGTGAGCAAGGTGTTATGTAAAGCAGGCAGTTAGCGGTACCAAGGTCTCAGGTATATCACGTAGCTAACCGTAATAATAAACCGATATCAACTAAGAACACGATCTCGAGTATCCGTCAATCTATGACCGGTAAAGACCGGTGTTAAGCATAGATTGACCGATACTTGAGCACTGTTCGTACTGATGTCGGTTTATTAATATGGACTATAGACTCTCGGCCCGCACCTACTCGTTTTGAATGATTACTTTTTATAGGACTGCCTGAAAAAGGAGTATATTGTTTTCAGGGTTCACGTATATATGTGAGTTTGTATGTTCCACATAACGTCTATACGCTTGAACCGATCTTGATAAATGAGGTATCGGTAGAATCTCTAGCTCATAGACTAGTTAAATTTTTAAAAAAAAATATGTGGTGCCCATGGTCCCGCATTAAAGACTAAAGTTGAAAAAAAAAATTCGAAAATAAGATTAACTATATAATCATCATCTAGAAATTGAGTAGATTCCAAAAATATACAACACTATAGTTCAATATCCAGTGATTCACAAAAAAATATCATTCAATAAAAATGTGGATAAAATTCTAATTTAACTAGATTAATTTAGATTTTTAACTTTTTAGTTTGTTTTTTGGCAGGGCAGTCGTGTTTTTTAATTGTTTTAATTATGACTTGTTTAATTTTTCATCCTTGTTAAATGGTAATTGCAAGAAGGTTGGACTGGTGGCTGGGATTAGCCGGTGGTCTGCGGTGGCCGGATTCCTGATCCGATTAATTAGCTTAATGAGCTAAGCTCGTTAGTGACACGCCACGCGCACCCCGCGGGTCACCGGTTCAAATCTAGGCTTCACTCACACGTCATCTCATTACACCGTATCATTCTATAAATAGGGATAGAGGCCGAAACACCACCGCAGCACACAATATCGCACTTTCGTATTTAGAGTAAGTTTCCGCCACATCCATACACACGAAATGCTTAACTGAAATTTGAGAGTTTGTAATTGTATGTGTTCTCTATAATGTAGATACACTAAGAAATTATTTCAGAATGGTTCAGCCGAGTGAAACCAGGCTGGATTAACCTAACCTTAACTAGACGTGTGTGTGGTTGTGAACTTTAAGGCAAGCCTATTTTAAACGGTGGACGTAAACAGACTATTGATTGATTACCTCCGGAAAACTGAAAAAAGCAGGAAATTGCAAATATTCAAACATTTAATTTGCTCGATATTTATTCGATCATTTGACATCCAACCTGAGCCGCTGTCGGTTGATGTGCATTAGTGTAATCATCAGCTGTTCATAATGTAACCTAGTGTCGTGTTGTTGTTTCAGAAGAGTCGGGTGACCTGATCAAGTCTCCGTCGCCGCCGCCCAGCCACGGTAAGCGCCCCTTTGCTACACTGTTATATCGACAAGTGAGAATCCTCTACTGTATAAAATCTTTACTGATTAAAAGCCAATACATATAGCTTATGTCTGAATAGAAGGTTCAACAGCATCAAAAGTGGACTGAAAACTAGCAGGTTGTTCAAGATATCTAGGCTTAGGGCCTTACACATCCTAAAAACATCTTAAAAAAATTATATCCAAAAAGAGAATTCAAGGCTTATAGTTCTTAATAACATCTTTAAAAATATATACAAAGAGTAAGCCTTAAGAAATTCAAAGAGGCTCATGAGTTGAAATCAGGGGTATCATTATTTGTTAAATATAACCATCATAAGTGGTAGGTAGTCAGTTACACAGTATAATAAATCAAACTAAGAAACATAAAAGATTGACTTCAATTACACCCTTGGCAATAATTGACATTGTGTAATACTGTTAACAATGTGCACGTATAAGACACGTCGTGTGTCGGTGCGGGGACGGCACGGTGTGGAGGTATGTGTCTGGGGGGTGCGTGAAAGTGAAAGGGTTGTAGCTACAGTGCTGCGCCGGCTGGGGGTCGCGGCATTATCTGCGCACGCGCACGCGCACAAGGCACAGGGCACACACACGCGCACGCGCACAGGGCACAAGGCGCACGGCAGAAGGCACGCGCACGCGCACGCGCACGCGCAAAAAACAGCGCACCTTTACCCTTTGGCGACGCACGAGAAAGTGATTTAACATCTTGTTATTGTCTGCCGCTGAGCGCTGAGCGCTGCGGCTCGCGCTCGGGACGACGGATCATTGCGTTATTGTTGATGGCACGGATGACTATATTATGTATTACTTTTTAATGGAAGTAAAACTATGAATTGCATGCATCAAGATTTTTAAAGAACGACATTTGATATATTTATACGACTGCCTGAAGAAAGGAGTATATTGTTTTCAGGGTTCATGTATATATGTATGTGAGTTTGTATATTCCACCATAACATCTATACGCCTGAACCGATTTTGATAAGTGAGGTATCGTTAGAATCCCTAGCTTATTCCGGGTGACATAGGCTAGTAAAATTTAAATAAAAAATGATGGGGTGACCATGGTCCCGCATTAAAGACCAAAATTGAAAATTAAAATTCGAAAATAAGATTAACTATATAATCATCATCTAGAAAATGATGAGTAGATTCCAAAAATATATAACACTATAGTTCAATATCCAGTGATTCACAAAAAAATATCTTATAATAAAAATGTGAATAAGATCCCAAAGGCTATATACTTCGACAGGGCAGTCGTATTTTTTAATTCGTTAAATTAAGTTCACTTGTTTCTATTTACGTTTTGAGACCCTGCAGTTTGAGATGTTCAATGAAATGACAGTGGGCTAGTTTCGCTTTCTGATTTGCTCTAAATTATTAACATAATATAAAAATCTTTGTCATGCGTGTGTGAACTGTCTGTAATATTCGACTTGTATTCTGGAACTTAGTGTAATACATGACGATGATGAAGCAAGAATAGGCATGATGACTGATTTTGAAAAATGGTCAGATTATGTTCGTAAGTATCTACTACTTTGAAAAAATATATTATTTCAGCAGAAAAATAAGGTTTCGTAGATAAAATTGGCATTTGAAATTTAAAGTTTAAAATTCACGCCAAAACGCTCGCCGGTGTCATGGCGTCGTTTGTGACGTCACTATTGTTATTACCGATGTACTCTGTGCAGTGTGCAGTAAACAATAGTGCGATTGTCAAAGCTCGAAAACAAACAATTGTGACGTCATTCGCTTCTTGGTGTTTAATCCAATATGGCGGATTGCTGTCTTTTAAAGTTTTATTTTATCACAATAAATAACAATCTCACTCGAAATAGAAAAATAAATACGTTTTTTATAATCCATGAATCCTATTTCATTAGATAAATTCATAATTTCATTGATTCTTGGTTACTGTCATCATGCCTATTGCCGGTGAACTACCGTAATGTTGAAATTCTCGACATTAGTAATTTATTTAGATTGAATTGCATAACGTGCTAATACATAAGAATATCAATCATTAAGTACACGAGGTCCTGTCGGGACTCAGGGCGCTGCTAACTTTATATACTTATTACATCATTATTATTGCGTGCTGTCCATACATAATTAAAATAATAATATAATATATTATATAATAATGACAATAGTACAATTATTGGTTTAACTTAACATAAGTACGCTGATCAAGTTATTGAGGCCTATTCACTAAAAAAACCTTTTACACTGTAAAAACATTTTTGTATGAGCCATTCTTTTAATTTTCTTTTAAATATTCCTTTTTATGTCATCTGTTATCAAAGGAGATCGGCGAGGTCCCATATAGTTTCCGACCCAGGCTTGAGGGTCACGTTCACGCATCAAACTTCTCATATTTTTTATACTAAACCAGACCAACAAAAAAGTTTATCAAAGTCAATCAAATAAAGTTGGGAGAAAAAAGATATTCTTAGTGATAGTTATGTGAGGTTAGGTTTTCATTTCATTGTTTTTAAGCCAGATGACCACTTATTAGCTTATAAAAATCTATCAGGCACTGCAGATCACCTATTATCTGTCCATATACCAAAGAGAACACGGTTTCTTTTAATTTAGGTAGGTAGGTACATTAAAAACACTACAGGCTTCTGCGTACCTATCAATAATACCTAATCAACGCCAACTCCAAATCGCATGCAATCAAAAAGTCCAGAAAGAAATTATGTGCTATATCGTTTAAAAGAAGAAATCGTAAGTCCAAAAACACGCCAAATCGTCAGAAAAATCAGTAATAATTCAATATGATGCACAAAACAAACGAACTAACAAAACGAACTAAAAAAAAAAAAAAAAGTTTCACTTCAATAAAATACACTTAGTTTCTATATGCTAACTCGCGTTGTGTAACTCGAATTCAATTCCGAGTTACCTGAATTTCAACTCGAGTTAACGTGCTTTTTCCGAGTTGGCACATCTCTACCACAGTCCACGAATGACATTTGATTGAGTTGACAATAATTGACATTTGACACGTTAGTTTCTACTTTTACCTCAGATTAAAAACCTCTTACACTCCGTATTGCCATTAAAATGACTTTTTTATTGTGTCGTAATTATTTTTATTTTTGATCCCCATCTTCTAAAAATTTGGTGTTTACACAGAAAAATACTTTGAAATATATTAAAAAATATTAAATGCTTTCTGAATCTGTACGGTTTTTAAATTAGCTGGGTCGGACTTCGCCGATCTCCTTTGATAGTTTATTAAAAATTTACTGATCTTAAATTTTGGGCTAATTAGAATTTCGAGGTAGTGTTATTAGGTTGAAAAAAGTTTCAACCAATTTATTTTTCCTGAGTGTGTATCTTTGAACTATTGTGCTTTCGAAAATTTTATGAAGGTGCATATTTTTCTTAACAAACAAGGCCGTCGCCATTATGTATATAAATGGTAAAGTTAGATTTTTTTTATAAATAAGGAATGGCCTACAGCTGATGCGCTGTCCAATGTTTACAAGTACCCGTATACATTTTTTGACATTTAAACAGATCTCCTGCTTCGGGGTTCTGATCCCATAGAACCACTATATAACTAAGCTACGAGTAGTCATATGCATAGTATGTATTTGACATTAAACATTAAACATTAAACATTAAACATTAAACATACCGCCGCATGGCCGTGTAGTTATTTTTCCAATTTCTATTTTGTGTGTCGTATGGTCGTATGTTGTTGCTCTGACGTATAACACCCTATAGATAACAGATAAGATGGTAATGCAGTTGTTACCGTAAGATTGTAAAAACTACTAGATTATAATCTAACTCGTGAAATTATAAACTTTCGAAAGATTACAATTTAATGCATTATTCTTCGGTAGATTGTAATCTGTTAGGTATATTAACCCGATAGAACCTAAGTGGCACTACCTGTTTGTTTATGTGGAACCCTAACCTAACCTACAAGAAACAGACAATAAAACGTAAATACAATGAATATTTCAAACATTGACACTCAGAACATTGAACGGTTCACAATCTGTCGACAGTTTACAATTTCACGAGTTAGATTATAATCTTACGGTGACGCAGTTTTCAGGAAATGATTGTGTTAATAAATAAAAATGTCCCCGAAGTACGCGTCCGCGTCGTCCCGGGTGGCGGGGGATGTATGGGCGGAACGCATTTGCATGCAATATCCGGTGAGGGTTGCCGTACATCCTCCTCCTAATACACCGACCAAGATATAGAGTACCTGAGGGAATTGTTAAACTAGTTTTCACGTTAATATTTAGATGCATGAAGATTATTAAAATTCCGATTACATCAACCGTTTATACGTGTGTGTGGATATAAATACAATAGCACGGCATACACTTGAAGATGAAAAGTCGCCCGGTAATTTAAACGCACAAATACTAATCTTTCATAAGTAATCCAGAATAATTAACCTTGCAAAATTCTGAGTACGCGTATCTGATAGACGTTCACATGACACACAAAAACTGCAATAATTTTACTTATTTTAGGTCGCTAAAAATTCGCCGTCAGTCGCCGATTAAGAATACAAATTTCTGTTAAAAATCCAGAAGAAACCTTTTAACATTTGTATTTTATGTAACCTGGATCTGATAGTGGAAGTCTATACCGCGATATTGTTCAAAGGAAACCTCAACCATTATGAGCTATGAAGATAACAATGCTCAGAGAGAGAGACAATTTAAGTGCATTCAAAGTGCCTACATTTGTCATACATATTGTGTACTAGAGGTCACCCGCGACTTCGTCCGCGTACAATTTCTAATTTCCTATGAGATTTTGCATTGGCAGATTTTTATTTTTATAACTAATAACCTAAATTCCGATTTTCAAGTCTCTAATTTCAATCACATTGGATTTTCATACAAACTTACAACCCCCATTACACCCTCTTTGGGGTGAATTTTCGTAAAACTGCTTATATGGGTTTTTATTATTTATAGCTATTTACTTGATTGCCAATTTTCATGTCTCTAACTTCAAAAACAAAGGACTTTCATACAAACTTCCAACCCCCATTTCAACCCCGTAGGGGTGATTTTCTCAAGACCGTATCTTAGCGGGCGGGCGGTCAGTCTCCGAGGAGCGCAGCGGCCATAAATCCCGCGACTGATTCACTGCCCCCGGGTCAGCCGGGCCCGGCCCGACGCGACCACTCGAGCGATACATGCGGAAATAAGGCTGCCCAACTTTACAAAACACTGTGCCACTCGACACTTATTCTAATGGATTACAAGGTTAAGATGATTAACTGACCATTACCATGACATTATGCTGTAAAGTTGATAAAAATAGGGAATAGGTAGCGTAGCACAGAGGGAGCGACAGGAATATTCGCAATTTCGCAAAGTTTACTTTCGCACCCATTCGATGCAGTTTTTCGGAATATGAGGAGAGGGGAACAACTTGGCCCAAGTGGAGCTTCGACAGCAGCATATCGGCCGCAGGAGACCTGCTCCATCAGCCATCTCCCGGGCGAGATACTAATACGCCAAACATTATGATACGAGAATCTCTCGTGGCATCACCGCATCTCGTACCCAATGCCGTCGACGGCTACTGCTGCAGTCCAGACAGAACATACGGGGCAACACTAATTAAAGACTGGATATTCACACACATATTACTATTGAATAAATGAATGAATAGAGCTTTATTTAATTCAACACTAAGTTATTAATTATTACACATAAAATTAGAACTTTTTAAAAGAATAGGGATTTGATATAGCCTATATCAAAAATAAATTATTTCTAACTGATTATTAAATAGAGGGTCTTTAAAAATACCTAAACTTCACATCCTCGGTTATTTATAAGTTGAATAACCATTTTAAAATATAGATTAAAGTAAAAAAGTGCGTTGAAATTTGATGACGTCACAATTGCAAATTTCATACAACTTCCATACTAGAAGAACGTTTTTAAGTTTGATAAAGAGTTGCTGATTTGATTGAGTTGTCATCATCCCTATTACGATTAGATGTTTATCATATTAGATACAAATTATTATTACATGCCTTATAATGTTGAAGGCCTGTTTTGTAGGGACCCCCTCCGGGTCTTTTTCGGTTTTTACCCATATTATTGAACTATTATCTGAAACCTAATCTATAATGATGTGTCCGGGAGCGGTTGTCCGCTGTTCAGCGCCGTGCCTGTAGCGAGCGTGTCGGTCGTGTTGCAGACGGCTCGGCGAGCGGCGAGGGCGAGGGCTCGGGCTCGGCGAGCGGCGACGAGCGCGCGTCTCCGCCGAGCGAGCACGAGCGCGCACGAGCCGCCGCGCTCCCCGCCTCCGCCTCCGCCGTGCTGGTGAGTGTCCTGCCCTACCACCACCACTGCAGTCCATTGACGTCCCACTGCTGGGCATACGCCTCCACTCTCATACGACACAAATGTAATCATTGTTTGGATTTCGCAGATTCAAACTCAGGGGTCTGTTTACGTGACACCAGCTGACATTACTCTAAATCTTGAGTGATTTTTTAAAATTGTAATCTATTATGGAAGATGTACACCCAGATTCAGGTTCCTGTGTGCCAACCGAGATCCTGAAGTAATGTTTGCACGTACATGTGCGCTCGAACAATAAATACCTATCCCGGTATAGGTACCTAAGTTGCCTTAATAGGGATCAACATCGCAAGGAAAACTGAATCTGTCTGTCCACCCTTAAGTAGTTTGGACATTGGTGCACTATGGCCTGAACCGTTCTTAAGCTGTGATTGTGATGAAACTCGTGGATGACGATGTCTTCGAACCATGTTATATTAGGTGTGCACCTTCGTCCTATGGCGCGGTATAATGCACCGCGTGTGTGTTGTGTTGTGTTGCAGAGCGCGGCGGGCGCCGGCAGTGCATTGGCGCAGCTGCAGCACCTGCTGCTGACGCAGCACGGCGCGCACTCGCTGCTGCTGCACACGCAGGTGACCGCGCGACACACGACACACCACACGCGACACACCACACACGACACACGACACACAGCACACGACACACGACACACACACACTGTTGTCGCTATATATGCAGTCTGTCTTTTGTGCTCTTTGGATATCTGCTCGAACGAAACGGTTCTGCTCTAAGTTTCTGCGATACAATACGAACTGCTAAAGTATGGAATACCCTTCCAGCTCGTATTGTATTTCTTGCTACGTATTGTAACTTAAGTACCTTTGAAGGAAGAATGATCCGGCATCTTCTAGACGAGCTCGCTCCAACTCATCATTGCTTTGCATTAAGTATGATTGTCTTCTAGCGCGAGCCTATTCTGAACTTAAAAACTACAGAAGACAAATTGTAATAATGCCGGGTGATACTGTCAACCCTTATGAATATTTACTTACACGTACTTATTCTGGGCAATCAGTATAAATGATAAATGATTTATTTATTTCATGTAGGACAACATGTGTCACTTATGAAACGTTAAGACTCTACCACCGATTCGGAAAGCTACTCCTGAGAAGAGCGGACAAGAAACTCAGCAGTTGCTCTTTTCGTAGAAAAGAAAAGGTTACAATATGTAGACAACACAACACATACGTTACAAGTATTACACTGACTCGTGGGTCACTGGATGCGAGGCCGGTTGCTTCCATGACACTTTGTCATTCAGAAAATCATCGATAGTGTAATAATCTCGACTTAACAAATGCTGTTTAACACAGTCTTCAAATATATGTAATGGCAAATTCAGAAACTCCTTGGGAACCATATAAAAGCGTACACTCGACCCCACAGTAAGGATTTCTGCACTTTGCGCACACGATACGATATTGTTACTAGCTTATGGCGGTTTCTAGTGTATCGATTGTGAGTATCACACATTTGCTTATAAAGATATTGATAAAGAAGATTTGTTAGATTCTGTCTAACAAAGATTGTCTTATTGTGTATATATTGCGAAGAAACTGTAAGAATACCAATCTTTTTAAATTTTTCACGAAGTGATACGCGTGATCCGAGTTAATAAATAGAACGGATGGCTCTTTTCTGCAATATAAAAATAGATTGGATATCAGCTGCTCTGCCCCACAATAAAATGTCGTACGATAGGACACTGTGGAAGTAAGCAAAGTAGTCAATTCTAGCCGTTTCAATATTGGTAAACTGTCTAATTTTCCTGACGGCAAAAGCAGCCGAGCTATATTGTATTTGACTCGGAGCCTGGATCGCGTCGTCCTTCCCCGCAGCAGCTCGTGTGAGCGGTGTGCGAGCTGGTTCGTGTTACACCCTCCCTGTACGGTGTGCAGGTGCAGCAGGCGGTGGCGCAGGCGGCCGCGCAGCAGCTGCAGCAGCTGCAGGCGCGCGCCGCGCAACACGCGCCCCACGCGACCCACGCGACCCACGCGCTCCACGCGCACCACGCGCCAGGTCAGACCACACGCGCATACACACGCAATCCAGAACTACCATCGAAGGGCTTCAGTTATAATTGCAATGCATGCTTTGGCTGAAAGATTGAAAATATCAATGTTGAAAATAATACACCAGCTAGTTTGTTTCGCCTCGTTTAAGGTGTACTGTGTACTGAGCTGTGTGCGCGTGTGTCCGCAGATGCGCGCTCCCCCTCCCCGCGCCGCAGCCCGCCCGGCGCGGCCGCCTTCCTCACGCCGCACACGCCGGGCCCGGGCCGCGCGCGCTCCCCGCACGCGCACGCGCACGGGCACGCGCACGCGCACGCGCAGTCGCCGCTGCACGCGCACGCGCACAAGCCGCGCGCGCTCGACCCCGCCGACGACACGGCCGACCTCGAGGAGCTCGAGCACTTCGCCAAGACGTTCAAGCAGCGCCGCATCAAGCTCGGTGAGTGCGCGAGGCGAGTGGGGCGAGCGAGGCGCGAGGCGCGAGGCGAGGCGAGGCGGGCGAGGCGCTGACCGCGTGTTGTGTGCGCAGGGTTCACGCAGGGCGACGTGGGGCTGGCGATGGGCAAGCTGTACGGCAACGACTTCTCGCAGACGACCATCTCGCGCTTCGAGGCGCTCAACCTGAGCTTCAAGAACATGTGCAAGCTGAAGCCGCTGCTGCAGAAGTGGCTGGAGGACGCGGACTCGTCGCTGAGCGGCGGCGGCGGCGGCGGCGGCGGCGGCGGCGCCGGGGCGCTGGCCGAGGCGGTGGGGCGGCGGCGCAAGAAGCGCACCAGCATCGAGAGCGGCGTGCGCGTGGCGCTGGAGCAGGCCTTCCTGCGCAACCCCAAGCCCACCAGCGAGGAGATCGCCGCGCTCGCCGACTCGCTATGCATGGAGAAGGAGGTCGTGCGCGTCTGGTTCTGCAACCGCCGCCAGAAGGTGAGCCCCCTATTACACTGCACCTTCCACAGGGACCCTGACACTTGGAGCAGTGTGCCTACATGATGACGTAAACGTGACGCGGCTACGTTAGCCGGTCACGTGCCGCCGCCTGAATCACGATGACGAAGTTCTTTCGGAATTGTACTATATACGGGAATATTAACCTGCAACAGTCGGCCCAGCTGGGATCCCCGAGCATGACACCGGCTCGGAGGAAGATCTTCCTATTGTATCGGTCGAGCATACCATACGCTCCCGACAAGTGTAACACTAGTAATAGAATTTAAGGAGAAAGGCTCTTCCTAATTTGATCCTTATCGCTGTGTAATGAGCGATGCTCGAACTAGCGGCCATGTTCACCCTTTGCACAGGGCCCTGTGGAAAGTGCAGTGTAATAGGCCGCGCTCACCTTCCGCCCTCTTCCGCAGGAGAAGCGCATCAACCCGCCGGCGGGCGAGGGCGGCGGCGCGTCCTCCCCGGGCGCCGCCGCGCTGCTGCCGCTCGCGCACGCGCTGCCGCCGCACCTGCACCCCCACGCGCACCCGCACGCGCACGCGCACGGGCACGGGCACGCGCACGCGCACGCGCACGCCGCGCTGCAGGCGGCCGCGCTGCAGCCGCTGGCGCTGCTGGCGCGCGCGCCGCGGGACTGACCGCCACATATCGTGTAAATAGCCGCAGGACTGACGCGCAGTGTACATACCGTAGCGCCTAGTGCGAGCCCGCGCCCCGCGCCCCCCCCGGGCCCCGCCCCGCCCCGCGCCCACTGACGTTACATGCAATGAATTTATAGGTTAAAGTATAGTCGGTTAGGTTTCGCCGTCGACTCCACGTCGCCCGCTGCAGGAGTCGCGCGCGGGGCGGACGCGGGCCCGGCCGCACTGGCGAGCTCGGTCGCACGTCCGCTCCCGCCGCTGGACGCTTCGACCAGCGACCGACCCCGCAGTGCCCCGACCCGACCCGACGCGACCCGTACCCTTACTCTGTGTTATAATTCGATTGATCGCATGAGCATTCGATGACATTAGCGTCAAAGTAAAATGAACTTAAATGTATGAATATAGAGTTCAATTTCGTGTATGCATCCATATACGTGTACGTATACGATACGTTTCCAAATTTAAATCTGTTGTAATAAATTTATGACTTTAAATCGAGCGCTTTTGGGTCCATTTTACTGTGACCCTAATTTCATCGAATTCTTATACGATCAATCGAATTAAAACTCAGAGTAAGGGTACCGACCCGCCCCGACCTGCCCCGACCCGCCCCGACCCGGCCCGGGCAGGGCGCGCCGCGCGAGCTCGATAGATTGTAAGTTTATATAATAATATGTGAATTTTATTTATGTGAGGCGGTCCCCGGGCCGCCCTGTACAGAACCCATATCACTTAGCGCATAACGCGTAGTTAAGGTGGATGTGTAGAAACTATCTATATGTTACAATAAAACATGATAGATCACTCCGAGCGACTTTTATTTCACCCCATACTTAACCATAGATCTGCATATTTTCTTCAGTTCTTAAATAAATAAATAATTATTGTTTATCGATTCCATAGCTAACAAAAGTAGGTAAGTCTTAAGTCTATAATTGACCGAACGAAGCGAAGGTCTCCGAGTCTACTTGCGTGAATTTGCACTTATCCGTCCGTCCGTCCGGCCGTCCGTCCGTCTGTCAGAGCCTCATAATTTCTGAATTACTCAACGTAATGTCTTCAAATTTAAATATAATATGTAAACCGATGACATCCAGCCGAATATGGCTTAAAAAGTTACAAAAATTTTTATTTCAGGGAGGTTCTCATAGAAACGAATGTGAAGTAAGATACTTTTATAGCGTTACATAGGGTTGAGGTATACCTATATATCATTTTAAAGATAAGTAGGAATAGAGTACAAAAATACTTTTTTTTAATTTTTTTTCCCTAAAATTGACGAAATGGTTCAAAGTTGAGATTTTCTATCGTCCAAAGTTGACTTCAGAACAGAACTCTCAATTTTCGGTAAGGCTGAGCCTGAAACTTGATCAATTATTTGAATCATATCCTGTACTTGAGCAACAAATACTAAAATAACTCTATTATAAGGAAACGAAATTATTTAATTTTTAATGAGCTTCAGTATTTTTAACAGAACTTCACAATGATGTCTATAGATGGCGCTCTGTAAAAGTTTATTCGTTTCTCCAATAACACTTATCTTTTGCGTCTAATGTTAAAAGTTAACTAGTTCAAGATATAGTTAAAACTAATTGTAGTAGTAGTATGTAGTATGGTCGGTTTCTGTTGCCTAATTCAGCATACCCTGTGATTAAGACTTAAGAGATTTTCCCTCCTTTAGAATGTTAGAGCATACGACAGCTTGATGCGACTCTGTGAACCGATCTATCACACATACTCGTAGCTCCACGCTGAGAACAGCGATCGAGCTTTAGTGAAAATGGAGAGCGTACTTCTAATAAACTATCCTCAAATACCGCGTGCATTGAGGTTATATATTTGGTTCTCGCGGGAACTTTTTAATTTTCCGGGATAAAAAGTAGCTTATGTGTGGCAGTTTGCTTACGCTTGGGAATAAAGGTATGTGAGCCTCATTACTGTCCTTGTGGCAGCCGCGTACATCAGTTTGGTTACCATGGACTCGGTCGGGCCGCTTGTATCGCCGCTGTGCTCTCAATGATATAGTCCGTCGCGCTCTGGCCGCTGCCTCCATCCCTGCACAGCTGGAACCCCCCGGTTTGTCCAGGGATGACGGCAAGAGGCCGGATGGGATCACTATAGTACCGTGGTCGATGGGTCGTGCACTGGTGTGGGATGCAACCTGCGTTGATACGTTGGCAGCGTCCCATCTATCAGGCTCGGGTGCTGCTGCCGAATCTGCTCAGTTGCAGCGTCGCAAATACTCTGCCATTACTAAGGACTACGTTTTTGCGGCGCTTGCTTTTGAGACTCTGGGCCCTTGGTCATTGGACACGAAGAATTATATAAATGTTGTGTCCCAAAACTGATCCACGTCTCTGGTGACCGAAGCCCAACGGCTTAGCCTCGCCATTCAACGAGGCAATAGCGCCTGTGTTGTGGCCACCATGCCCATTAACGATCACTTGGACGGCGTGTATTTTTTGTAAATATAATTAGTTTTTAATTTAGATTTTAATTTATTTCTTACTTTTAATTCTAATATATATGTATATTTCATTATTAATTGTAATAAAACAAAGTAAGCTTATGTGTTATTCCAGACTATAATCTATTTCTGTGCCAAATTTCATCCAGATCCATTCCAGCCGTGATTGACTAACGAACATCCATCCATCCATCCAAACTTTCGCATTTATAATATTATGTATAGATTACTTCGTAAATTATTTTATTTTTAAAACGCGGATGGTTCTAAACTTGTTTTATTTTTGACGCACACATAGAAAAATTCATTATTATTAACAATGCTGAAGTTCGATCATAAACTGTTAGCATTTCCAAAAATTAACTACTTTTTATCTCGGAAATATTGCTCAATCCGATTTGGCGGTAGAGAGATAAAAGTGGGAGCGATCCTATCCAACATAGATAAATAAATACAAATCTATACTAATATTATAAATGCGAAAGTGTGTCTGTCTGACTGTTTGCTACGCTTTCACGGCTCAACCGGGATATTTTTTATCCTGGGCAAGGATATAGGATACTTTTTATCCCGAAAAATTAAGGAGATCCCGCGGGAAAAAATTTAATCCAGAAACTGATTATGATGTACCTAAGCAGAACAGAAAATCAATATAACACTAGTTAAAAGTAGTCAAATAAATAGATTCGTTACCATATTGACATTTAAAGTAATCCATTTGATTTAGTTTTTCTAAACTTGGGGAGGTTATCGCCAATTATGTCAATGTATATTTCGTTGCTTATTTTATTGTAAAACGTCAATATCCTATTGATAGGCGAAGGATTCCTTAAATTAGTTTTAGAGAAACCAGATTTGAATGGCAAGTAGTTCTTATCTCGACTGTACGGCCGAGGTATTCGTACAGAAATTTTATTTACTAAATTAGATGCATCAAGGATGCGTTTAGTAAATTATGTATAAAACATATATCTAGGAACTTTCCACGGTCTGAAAGGGTCAATGAATTGTAGTGTTGCAATCTGGAATAATAACTAGAGTTTTTATGAAACGACTTATGATGCAAGAAGCGCTTTTGTATACGTTCCATCCTCATAGAATGTACATTATAGTGAGGATTCCAGGCAACAGAACCATAATCCAGAATACTCCTCGTCAGCGCATTAAACAACAGAATTTTTGTGTTCGAGTCCCGATAATTTTAACAGCTACGTTTAATAAAACCAGTAATTTTTGAAGCTTTTTTACAAATATTATCTACGTGAAAAATAAAACCTTATTTATGACCGATATGGATCCCTAGATCAAGGTCTTAACAATGTTACCATTTATTTAAAACATTATAACATTTTGAATTATTCAATATAATTTTGCTAGCTACGTTCCACTGAGTTGATCGGTTCAGATCATCCTGTAATAAAATAGCGTCATTGACAGAGTTTAATAGCTCTAAATGCCTTCAAATCGTCTGCATACAGTTGAACTTCCGAGTTGATAAAACAGTGCACAACATCATTTAATAAATATATTAAAAAGTAATGGTCCAAGAATGGATCCTTGAGTACTTGATGTACTTAGTGACATCCCTTCTTTCACCGTCCTTGAATACAGCAAGTATAGGTCCAATTTTCCAAGTTTCTGGAAACACCCCCTAAGAAAGCGACCTATTAAATATAGTTGTAAGGGGAGTAGTATAGTTGTAAAGATAGCAGGAACTGTATCAGCTCCTTCACCTATAAGTGTGTCGATTATTTTACAAACTTGCTGCGCCATCTGTGAACATGCAGCGGTACTTACATTCAGCGGACCGTTTCGAGACTATACCAACTACATATTATTATTACGACGTGACCACATGAATCTGACTCAATAAGCTATAATTTTATAGATATTCATCTAAATTACATGGTGTGAACTGTAAATGGCAATTTTGGTCTAAATGAAATACTTGAGATAACCTAACATATTTATTTTGATAAGGATTAATACTAAATATGTCTGTCATTGATAATCACCCTTAGAAGATAGTAGACCTTTTTTAAAACTTTTTGAGATGAACTAAGTACACGATACATTGTTTTCGTGTAACTTTAACTATTTGGGCAGCACACGCCACAGAAGCTCTCAGATGAGACGAATTTTTGCGACTTCATTCACATTATTGCAATTTTCGTAGGAATTTGTAATTTATTTGAAAGTAAAATATACCCTGATGTCATAATTGTGTTTGTCGTTTTATTTAATTAATCCATCCATTAATCCACATGCATACTAAGTTATCCTGTTTCGTAATTTTATTATTATTATTATTGAGTCATGGGAGGTCACAAAATTATAATAATCAAGCCAGCAATATAAATACCTCAATAATTATGTGGGTCGACGGATCACATCCAGCTCCTGAGTTTTAGTGAATTAAAACCCAATGTTCATTCATATACTTTATTCCTCCCGATAATATCATATTGTAAAGTACCTAATTTAATTATTTTTTACAATCCTTTTTCCCTCCGATTCCCTTTTCGTCCTTCGCGCTCAATTGGCGGGAAGCGTCCCCATTGCCCCTCAGAATTCCCCGTTTTTTAATTATTTTATTTTACGGCCCTGGATTCAAGTCCTTTATGGCCTTATATTTATTGCGAATGTCGTTCCACTGAACATAAAACTAGAAAATCATAACAATATGTAACTCACTGATAATGCAGCTTGCTATATGTTAGTTTTTGAGTGTATGCATTACAAGCAAACAAACAAACAAATCGCTTCTCTAAATACTAATATTAGTTTAGATTTAGAAGATTACGAGTTAACATTAAAAAGTACAGTAAACAATAAGATACGTGAAGACAACGATCTGCTGGGCTAGCTATGCTAGTTAGTTGGGCTAGCTAATAATGTTATTTAGGTCTCGCTTAAGAGTCTAGCATACGGTCGGTTATAGGTACGCTCGAAGGTAATGGCTTCATGCATAAAACTGTGCTATTGAAATGTATAACGTTCGATAGCACAATTTTATTTAATAACTAGTCAAATAAGTCAAACCAATCAATCAAATATGTATTTCAACAATCAAAACGAGCGCTTGGTATAGGGTGTTGCATGAAATACTTGTGACGTCGTCAAAATTCGACGCACTTCCTTGTATAAAATGGTTAGACACCAATCACAGAATTAACACAAATGTGGATATTAAATCCTTTAGATATTCTCTATTCAATAATCACTAAAATCTTGTGACTGGCAGAAACCCAATGATTGTGGCCTAAGGATTTGATTGATTGAAAATTGACTAAATTCCGATCCAAACATAGGAGAGGTATGGTATATGGTAGGAGGAAGCAATACTCCGCATATTGATATTTGCTATTTTATTTTAAAAGTCATCGAGCGCTCCGAGTGTATACTTGTAGTATGATTTATTATAATACTAGCTGATGCCCGCGACTTCGTTTGCGTGGATTTAGGTTTTTTGGTTCCCACGGGAACTCTTTATTATCCGGGATAAAAATAGCCCATGTCCTTCCCCGGGATACAACCTATCCGTGTACCAAATTTCATTAATATCGGCTGAGCAGGTGGGTCGTGAAAGCATAGCAGATTGACATACAGACAGACGGACAGACAGACAGACACACTTTCGTATTTATAATATTAGAATGGATGATTTAAAAATACTTTCAAAATTTGATAAGGAATGGCTCTTTAGGTATACCTATAGGTAGCTATTGTTTCTAGTACCTATGGTTTCACATGAGTGGGGTCTCTAAACATACGCAAATAGCTCTTCGAAGAGGTCTGAACCTGTGACAGAACCTGGTCCAGTATCTGAGTCTCCGCTCTCCATACAAGCTCCCACAGCGCTATCATAACAACTTTACGGCAATAGGTATCTGCTTATTTTGTGTACAACTTCCACGACTCAAGGATCGTATTAGCGAAGAATATGAAGCCCGTCTGCTAACACACACACACACACACACACACACTAGTTTTTTTTTTGTAATCTACTCTGGATAACTCGGGGTCAAACAGCTTTCTTTGAAGGTTTAAAGCAGGTAGATAGATTCAGGACAGAATATGTAGGTACATAGTTATTCTGACCGAATCTACATAACTAATTATCAAACAAACCTTAGTGTCCCGGACATACAAGAGACTTAAATAATAGGCTTATTACACTGCACTTTCCACAGGGCCCTGAGCGTGCTAATCAGTGGGTGTGGCTGCTATTTAGAGCGTCACTTATTATATAGCAATAAGGTTCAAATAAGGGGCCTTTTCTTTTTAAGTACGAAAGGATGCTGCATCAGTTCATTGATGCAGTGTCAAGAGACTTATAATATATCTAGCTGATTGTTTTTTTTTTGTAATTTTGTTTGTATTTTTTAAGTTTAACGCTATTTGTTAACTGGTAACCCCGCACTTGCGAGATCAGTTAAATGCACGCCGGCTTGTCAGTAATTGGGTGTACACTCTAAAATGTTTTATGTGTTTTGTTATTTTTATGTTGTTTTTGTGTATTACCTGTTGGCAAACCATTAAATAAAATAAAATAAAATAAATCTTATTACACTACACTGATTTAAATGTAAGGGTCCCTGTGAAAAGTGCAGTGTAATAGGCCTATAACTGCTAGACTATCACGGCTCTAAAATGACAAGTGCAGATTCGGAACCGTTCACTCTCATTTTCACTCAATGTGCAACTAGCCTTAATAGGCTTACTACAATGCACTTTCCACAGGGACCCTTACACTTGCATCAGTGTAGTGTAATAAGATTTATGGTGAAAGGGTCCCTAAATTGGTTCTTATTGTTGTGTAATAAGCGACGCTCTAAGTAGCGGTAGTGTAATATACCTATAAGGTGGGTCCGATCAAATAAAACATGTACAATATGAATGTGATTAGTAAAACGCATTGTTTAGAACCGCTCCCGAGTGACCCCGCGTGACCCGCGTGACGCACACACAGCGCACACAGCACACACAGCACACACAGCACACTATCCGCACCTCACACCTCCGCTCGCACAGTGCGTCGCGGCGGCCGGGGAGGTGGAGGGCGACCTTAATGCGCGCGTGATATCACCCGCGTTATCAGTGCCAGATTAGATAGCGCGGCGAGCGCACCGCACGGCGAGCGGCGCTGCACGTGCCACGTACCGGGGCCCAGTGCAGGGAGCAGAGACACCCGCACATGCAGTGCAGTGAGCGGTGCAGCGAGCAGTGCAGGGAGCAGTGCGGTGAGCAGTGCGGTGAGCAGTGCGGTGAGCAGTGCAGTGAGCAGTGCAGGGAGCTGCAGCGCGCGCCATGCGGACCAAGGACCGGCTCGACGAGCTGCGCCATGTGAGTACTGCGCGCGACCACCGACCACGCTTCTTTTTTTATCCACTACTAGTCAGCCTTTGACTGTGATCTTCTCTAATGTTAAGCGATGATGCAGTCTAAGATGGTAGCGGGCTAACCTGTTAGGGGCATGGCGGTTATATTAAACCCATACTCGGTTTCTACACGGCATTGTATCGGAACGCTAAATCGCTTTAGACGGCACGTCTTTGCCGGTAGGGTGGTAACTAGCCACAACCGAAGCCTCCCACCGGGCCAGGCCAGGGAATATTCAGAAATTATAAATTCCCAAATCGACCCCGCCGGGAATCGAACCTGGGACCTCCGCACGTTTAAACAACAGCGCTACACACTGCGCCACGGAGGTCGTCGACCCTCTTGGACCCGAGTATCTGATAGTGTACTACGCTTGTAGGGACAAGTGAGTAGGTGCTGCGAGCATCAGCATTAGGAGGTCCATACATCGACTGAGCTGATGATTATATTAGCCAGAACAATGCTTCTGTATAAATACCATGACCCTATATTTACACAGAACAGCGCTGTTCCAAGAATGTCATACTAAGTCAGAAACCATAATCTATCAAAAACTGCAGTCGTATGCTCTCTGTAGGAGAGCGCCGGTGACCCTGCACAGTTACACGCACGGTTATGTTTAAACGATGACATAATGACAAAGAATAGGTACTATACGTTCTCTTATTTATGTACTACACGAGTGTTACAAATGCTATGAACAATGTGTGAACTCACAGAACAGGGAATCAGCTTCGAAACATTATACATCGTATTGCGACAGAGTTGACGATCTCGCTGCCACTGCATCTTCACTTCACATTCCCATGACGCAACCAAATTAACAAAAGTAGGTAAATAAATGAGTGCAATTATGAAATACGAGAACTGAGTACCTACTCGTTACATTCCCAATCGTTGTAGTTCAACAATGAAGGAAATAAGAAACCTGTTGATATTAAATACCTAATTACAAATAGCATTAATTACTTACACAGCTAGTTATCGTACACAGTAGTAAACGTTATCAAGTGAACCGAAACCAATTATTAATTGCACTTTAATGCAATGACATACTTCAAGGCACTTGTAGGCAAACGAACAATTTAATTTACTTGATAATGCCCGCGACTTCATCCGCGTGGTTTAAGTTTCCCGCGGGATTCCCTCTTAAATTTACCGGGATTGTAATTCAGGGTATAATCTATCTCCGTTGCAAATTTCAGCTAAATCGGTTCAGTCATTATGGCGGAAAGGAGTAGGTAACTATAATTTAATGTGTTAAAGTCTGAAGGTTCAACGCGACCACGACCATCTTACTACCATCGCTTACAATAGTATATTGTTTCAAAATGACAGTTTTAGGTTACGTGTCTTGAGGTCTCTAAAAAAGGATTATAAAGGATTTAAGCGTTCAAAATTTACGCACATATTTCCTCCAGAGTACAAAATAATAGCTCCATAGATAAATAGTAATATTGTTATCATAGAGATGTACACGTTTTCGACATTATACTGATGGCGGCGAATACCGATAGCAAGTGATAACTATGAACACCTATGCAACTATATTCCTCGCAATTAGTCAAACATTCTCAAAAAAAAAAATACTAAGTAAATAATTTTCATTACTACTGCAATAACAAATATACTCCATTTGCAGCAAGATGCATAGGTACCGGTACAGTCGTCGGTACAGTACCTAGGTAATAATCAAGGAAGTTTCGAGTTCTAATAGCGAACTTGGTCTCAGCGTAACTGAGACTATGTTCCCAAAACGATATCAAAATACTTACCTAATTTATAATCAAATTGTTAGCCATTTCAAAATTGGGTTTCTGTTACTCAACAGCTGATTCTCATGACAAATTCAGAAATGTAAGAGTCGCTATTCCAAACGACATCGTTGCTTGTAATTTACGTTTCCTCTGCCCCTTTCACCACAAGCCCAATTAGCTGTCAGGCAACGTGAAAACTGTCACCTATTGGTCTTAGTTCCCAAGCTACGAAAATTGCAAAGTGAAAAATCTGAAATGATTTGAGTTGATGGAAGTTAATGTTGACTTTACCTGAGAAATGAATCGATGTTTCTAGCCATGATAGTTTTGAGAAGCCCGAGTGCGTGTAACGTTCCAGCTGGCGCAGCAGGCGGGCGTGCTCGGCGACACAGTGCCCCCCGTGCCCCCGGTGCCCCCCGCGCCCCTCAGCAAGGACATCGAGGAGCTGCTGACAGAGGTACCACATGTGACCCGCCTCCGAGCGACCATACACCGGCAGTCTCCCTCACCATTTGAACTGTGAACTTCTCTAGCAACGATCTACTGCTAAAACTCTCTGTGCATGGTCGCTCTTGCATACAACTACAGCACGTTATACAACAGGCAGCTAACTTGTATGGCAAAAGGGTCTGAAGCGTAGAGCTTCTTTGAAGAGCACGATAGCAGGACAAATACCTACTGTGTCTTTTTCTGGCTAGAGCTAAAGGCGCTGCAGCACGCTGGCGAGATAGAGCACTCCATAATAAGAACATTCGCAGCTGTATTCCCAGCTACGCAGTCGAAACGATCTAGAACGCCACGGTTCAGTGGTGATAAGTATGGTAAACGAACCTACAAGCGTAGGAACCGAACGTTTTGAAGCCCTATAGCCGCAGTGTATGTGACAGGCGCGTCCTGATCAGCTGTACGGCAAGCTGCCACAGTAAACAGATCTGTGATGCTGCGGCGGTGTCGGCCTCACTCGCTCAGCCTGTCGTGCTAATTAAGCTTATTAATTGTTTACGCAGCACGTCCGCGTCCGGCCGATTTATTTGCCACTCTACATTCAATTGATACTACCTAGTTTATGTCGCCGGTTCTACTATTTCATTGTAATAATTACTATTTATGAAGCCCAAATTACGAAGGTCAAAAATGTGGCGCAAAAGGAGTACATCCTCCGCGGGATATTTTGTATATCTAAGTACTAAGGCCAAGTTAAATACTAAGTAGATTTAGCATCAGATAGACGGCCACTCAAAGAATTTTAGAGTTGATAACTAGGTTCCATTGCTTAGGTTGGTATTATGTTTACACAATCGATTAGTAGGTGATGTGTTTGTCGTTTGTTTGTCGCGAAGGCAGATGTCCTCCGCTCACTGGGCAGGCTGTAACGCTGTGATAGATGTGACGTCACTCGCTCTACACTACACGAGTACGTGCCCAATCACTGCGCTCACAAATCTAGACCATGTCTCCTTGCATCGTGTCTATGACCGCCCGCTGACGGCCGTGACCTCTTTTCATTTATGTCTAAAATATACTTAGGAAATTGTTGTATGATACCTAATTATTTTATAATATAGGGTGGGTGATTAATTCCCAAATCCATTTGTATACGACTTCACTGCGAGTACGATATTTGGAGGCTTTAGGGAAGACGAAAAGACCACCGAGCTCGGTTAGCCCTTCGCTGACTTACCGATTTGAATTGATGCCCCCTAACGAATATATGGGACTGCTATATAACTATGACCGTGATCGATGCCACCAATCTCACATCTTTTGTTGCGTCAAAATATTGAAAGCGATAAACGTATAATGTGGATGTAGTAGTAAGATTGGTGTCCAACACCGCCTAAGCGTCCGTGGCGCCACTCTCAGGTGGAGCCGGTGCGGCGTTGGATCCTGGACATCGAGCGCAATACGCAGCTCATCCGCCGCCTGCACGCCGACCCCGCCTACACCACCAACAGGCGTGAGTACCTGCTGCAGCCCACCCGCCCGCACTACAGTGCCCTTCGCTGGAATCTTCTCTAAAGCCATCCGAGCTCATTCTAGAAGCCTTGCTTGCCATCCATGTCGTCGAGGAATCCTCGGAGTGTGGCTCGGGAGACCATCAGCCTCGCTCTCCAGCAGCGTATGCATCGGTCTCTCGTTCGCCTCCATGACACAAGCTGTATATCGTGGTCGTGGTGATAGCTGCTCAGTATGTAACTTTCCAGGGAGTATGGATGACATGACTAATAACACTAGGCTGCACCGATCTGTGTTTTAGTAAAGTTGTGCTAGATCTGTGTTTACATTTTATTGACCGAGCAAAGCGAAGGTCTCTGAGTCTACTTGAGTGAATTTGCACTCGTCCGTCCGTCCGTCCGTCCGTGCGTCCGTCTGTCAGAGCTTTATAACTTCTGAATTATTGAACGTAATTACTTGAAATCTAAATATAATATGTAAACCGATGGCCTCCAGCCGAATATGGCTTAAAAAGTTATAAAAATCTTTATTTCAAGGGAGCTCTCACAGAAGCGAATGCGAAGTAAAATATTTTTTATAGCGTTACATAGGGTTGTGGTACATCATTTTAAAGATAAGTAGGAATAGAGTACGAAAGTATATATTTTTAATTTTTTCCCTAAAATTTCTAAATGGTGGGCTTATCAAAGTGGAGATTTTCTAACGTCTGTACTTGAACTCTGACCCTCGGCGCGCTCAGAGTTGCAGGAGCAGCTGGACGCGCTGGCGACGGCGTCGCACGCGCTCGGCCTCAAGGCGTGCGGCGCGCTGCGGCAGCTGGGGGAGCGCGCGCGTGCTGCGGGGGGAGGGGGAGGGGGAGCGGGCGGAGCGGGGGGGGCGGGGGGAGCGGGGGGAGTGGGGGCGCGCATGGCGCGGCTGCAGTGCGCGGCCACGCGGCGGCTGTGCGGCGCGGCGCTGGCGCGGCACGAGGCGGCGCTGCACGCGCTGCGCGACCAGCGGCACCGTCTGCTGCGGGAGCAGCTCAAGCTGAGTACGACACTACTCTCTGACTGCACTCTGCTCTTGACCCGTACGGTCGTCGGTGCGAGATGTTATATTATGGTGCTAAATATCCTCTATAATATATAGTAGCGATAATTTTTTTTATGTCTTTAAAAAAATATCTAAAATTGCACCACAAATTTTGTAGACCAAAACTCTAGACTAAAAACACATGCTGACGATTGTAAATTGCAGCCCGAATAGACCGTAGTCTGCGTTAGAGCTGACAAAAGATCGACGAAGTTAAATCACTAAATTTCACAAAATGTAGCATGATAATTTACTTATTTTAAATATATCTGTTTAGTGAGAATGAATATATTAATTTATTATAGCGATAGCCGGGAATGCGGAATCTCTGAAGGACGCATCGATTCCAATCCATCTAATCGGATCACAAATAAATAAAACATAATATTATAACTTATAGTTAAAATATACTTATAGTACTTTTCAAACAGCAACATTACTATCTAATAGCATTATTTACCTCTAAATTTAGAATAAAATCTGCGGCTTTACTTATAATTTTCCATTAATACTAAGCTCGTAAAGCTCGCTGTTCGATACAACCTATTAGGTTTTCTGTGATACAATTACTTTTACCCAGACTTGAAGCACACTAATGCCAATTTTAGTCCATATTTCCTCATTTCGAGTGATCGCAATCTATCGATAATTGCTTAACTGTTCTTTTAATTATGAGTAAGATTCGAGATCCCGAGTCAACGAACGCCGCTGTACGCAGGCACTGGCCTCGCATTAGCCCCGCTGTGAACCACACTAACTTATTGCTCACCCAGCGTGCGAACTGTGTAGTGAAGCCGGACACCGGCTTTTGTCGAGTTCTTTCTATTTCTAACGAATCTAAGACTAGTATCACAGATTAAAATATATAGATTTTGATTTGATTCACATGACTAACTAATAAAATGTTCACTTTTTCAGCGAATCTCACGATATCCGAAGAAGAATGTGAACACCTGCTGGAATCAAACAATATAGCCTTATTCGTCGACAACGTAAGTGCCTGACGCGCGGCAAGCTCCTCTTTCATACATTTGACAACATGTTTCAACACGTATGAAATCATCATACGGGGCATGTGTTGTCTAACCTAACCTAACTGTTAAAAGCGTTTAGAGCGATTTGAACTAGAGATTACTACTTTAGACTGCGGATCATGAGGCCTCGGGTTCGATTCCCGGGTCGGGCTGTAATTAAGTAATGGGTTTTTCTGACAAGAAATTCTCGGTAGGTTTAGGATGGCCGTGGTGTTTCACCCTTGTGCCTCGGAGAGCACATAGAGCCGTCGGTCCTGCGCCTCATCTCTCCTCGGTCGTGAGATATTATCCGTCCCATCGGGCGCTATTATTGCGCTTTTCACTTGTATAGTCACTTGTTCAATCAGTCTGTTATTTATGTGCAACATAAGTTTAATCCCTCTGTAATTACACACTCACTTACATCACCTTTGTTTTTATAAAATGGTATTCTAGAGCTTTGACGCCATGCGTCCGGGATCGTACAGGTGTCAAGAATGACATTAAACAGCTGCGCCAATCAATGTATACCAGTTTTCCTTAGTCGCTTCCGCTGTCCGCTTAGTCGGTCCGCTGGTATGCCATCCGGTCCGGTGGCCTTATGGTTTTTCATTTTCTTAACTGCCTGGGTTACTTCCTCGACACTTATTTTCTGCAAAAGACCAGATACACTAGGAAGTTCTTCTAAACTTTGTTAAGAAGTTGACTATAGTACTGGAAGCATCGGTCATTGATACTGTCGTTTGATGTAAGCACGTGGCCCCCCCTTTAACTTATTTATTTATTTTAATATCTAAGGAATTTCTGTTTCGCAGCTTCGCTAATTTAAAAATTTCAAAATGGTTTTTTGCCTGCTGTAATCTACTATGAAAAAATTCATTTTATTCAGCTATACTTTGTGCTACTTTGCATTTTGCTACCTTTTAGCTCTTTTATATTCCTTCTGATCTTCACCAAGCCCTGAATGCTGCCAAACTTTAAAAAGTTTATTTTTAGTTGATCCTACATCCTTTACTTCTTCATTCCACGAAGTGGGATCTTTCTTATTACAGAGCTGTCCTTTTGAAATCCCAAATGTTGTCTGCTTCTCCTATGCAAAATTGCTGAAATTTATTCCAAACTGTATTTATATTAATGTTATTTGTTTCAAAAGTAGCCATATCATCCACCAAATACGCATTTACCCGGTCCACCACTCGATCACCACTCAATAATCGCCTTTTGATTTTGGGAGTCCTATCGATTACGTTTTTGATTGGCAAAATCCTATGCTGTGATGTTAACGCTTCCCCTGGGATAATTTTACAATCTTTAGTTGTCTTTAGAAGTTTCCTGTCAGTTACGATGTAATCAATTTGAGATTGTTTACCTCCGTTTTTATAGGTTACAAGATCGTCTGTCTCCTTTTGGAAATATGTATTAGATAACATCAGGTAATGGCGTGCACAGAAATACAGAATTCTTTCCCCGTCCCTGTTTAAAGACCCATAACCAAACCCCCCATGTATTCTCCCATATGCTCCTGTTGATTTTCCTACGTGACCGTTTAAATCACCGCCTATATATTTTACTTTATTTGTCGCAATACCGTTCAGAAGATCATCTAGGTCGCCCCAGAATATTGTCTTATCTGTATCTATACTTTCGACTAGCGGCACATATACCGAAATTATATTAACTGGGGGCTGTTTATCCAAGGCTAAATTAACTGCTATTATATGGTCACTCATTCGGTTTACGTTTATAAGACGTTGTTTTAAGTTGTAATCCAGGTTTATGGCCACTCCATTGCGTTTGTTGTCTATGCCATGGTATATTAATTGATATCCTAACCCTATCTCCCTTGATTTGGAGCCCTTCCATTTTGTCTCTCGGATATAGCACATGTTGATGTTCCTTTTTGTAGTATTTTGGCAAGCTCGCTACTTCTTCCTATAAGGTACTCCACATTCCACGTAGCAAACCGTAGCCGGTTACTTTTAAATCGTTATTTGCTAATAAGGGCCCTCTTTCTTGTCATTTTGTACGTCGCTTACGGGGTACGCCCTAGTATTCAACGCTTTTCGTTTTATTTTATGTTTCATTTTAGACGAGGAGGATAGTTTTTGGCAATTTTTTTAAGGCTGGTTTCCAGTTGACGCCAAGACTGTCGAACCACTAAGAGCGGGAGCGGGAGCCGCCGTCGGCCTATGAAGGCTCATCCGCCGACTACCCTACCGTGCACTCCGGCCAGCACACAGCACTGCAGAGCCCTCTACTCCAAATACGTCAGAGAAGCACTCTGCAGGGGTCGTTACGGAGTTTCCATCTCCAGCCCGTTAGGTCCACGGGGGCTATTTATTCTATTTCAGCCCTTCCCTTCAGATACCGCAAGTGATATCTGACGAGAGTTCCCCTATCCTCCACCTGGGGACGCATTCCTTTGGGGTTAGGCCTCTCCCTTCAAGGGACAAAATAAAGCTCTATTAGCTGCAGCTCCTCCTGGTTGCAGCTGCACGCGGAGACGGCGGCGGCGCGGCTGGCGCTGCGGGAGGCGGAGGCGCGGCGCGAGGAGCTGGCGCGAGCTGAGCGCTCGCTGGAGGGCGTGCGGGACCTGTTCCTGCAGCTGGCGCACCTGGTGGCCGCGCAGGTGCGTGTGTGCGTGCCGCGCGCCGCGTGCTGCTGCCCCGTGCAGCACCGCCTGACGCGCCTCCCCCCGTGTGTTGCAGCAGGAGCAGCTGGACAGCGTGGAGTACTTCGCGCTGCAGGCCACCGAGCACGTGGAGAGCGGCGGCCGCGACCTGCTGCAGGGCACCGTCAGCCGCCGCAAGTCCAGGAAGGTACGGCTCGCTGCTGCCGCGACCACGAGCGGCAGAATAGTCGCTACATCAGAACGGGAAATTATAAGCCGAGCTGAAGGTTTTGCAGCCACGGAACCTCATTTCAGATATTATAACTGACCAAGGCAAAGTGATCAGTTAAACATTTCCCGTCAATGGTTCCTAATATTTAGTAGGTAGCTATGACTTACTATTTGATGGCAATATTTGATGATAGGAGAGGCGTATTATTTTACAATCACAGCTATGAATTCTTGGTAGTAAAATGTCACTGCTCCCTGATCACACAAATACTTGCTACCGCGAGTATTAACGTAAACTGTGTTGGAAACACAATATCATTCATAGTTCATTCACCCTGTCGATGTATGATATTAGGTGAACTAGAACGAGTCTCTTCCTCACCAACTGCCACAGGAATAAGACGTGCTCATTGTAATACCTTTTCAATTAAATAGCTGTGCCACGGTGCCACGAATCTCGTGTTTTGCCTTTCGTAATCCCTAACAGTCCATTACAAAGCTCCCACAAACTGCTCCGCTGCTCGTGCTCACAGCGTAAATATGCGTTACAAAATACCTAGCCTAGCCTGCTCTTCACAGATGCTTCCTCTTCTCTCGTTAACGTTAGGGATAGGAATCCCTCACGTTTACGAGAGAAGGGGAAGCATCTGTGAATTTAGAATCACTCTAGCATTTCTCAGTCGATCTGCTTGAATAAATAAAAATTATCCATTTAATTTTTATGAGGGTGAATTTGTATTTGTATTAGAGAAATAGTATGCAGTTAAGACATGTTTCGTTGTAGTTCAACAAGAATATCACAGATGGCGTTATTATTAAAATCAAATTATCGTACTTTCAATAGATGGACTTGCAAGATTCAGAATACTAGTTAGTAGTAGAAGAGTTTTAAATCAGTCATTTGTCAATGATCATTTCACCCCAAATGCATGAGCACTATTCAACAAAGATATTTTAACACTTAATTTTAACACAAAAAAGGAAAACGCCAGACTATGTATAGAGCATTGCCCCACTTATTAAATTTCGTTTACAAGCATGCCGTATGTAGGATTTAATAGATTTTTTATTACTGATAACTATACATATATTTTGAAGCCTCTAACACTTGCGGTTTTTTATTAAAACTAAGTTTAAGTTGCAATATTATGCATTTTTAATTGTGAAATAAGTTAAAAAAATGCCGTGTATCGTTACAATGCTCTTGCTAAGAGATATTATGGCTTTAAAATGAAGTAGGATACTCAAATGCCTGCGTAGCTCGAGGTCTACCTGAAGTAAAATGATACCTAGTTAATAATCTTGTGCTATCTTCTCTAGCTTTGAATGGTTGACTAATTGGAAATAAAACAACTGTTAGTAATCATTGATTTATTAATCTTCATATTAAATATGTAATCAGTCACTACATTATGAAGAAATACCGCCGTGGTGCATCAATATCATTTTGATGGTAAGCCCAACATGGCAACATGTCTTAGGATCCTGTTTACACTCCAATGACAATTTATGCACCACAACGTCGTTACCCGAATCGCAAGCAATGGTCATCCATGGAATATAGCGTAAAGTCGGCGAGATCGAATCAATATTATAGAAGGTCTAGCCAGTTTTTTGTGAAACATTCAAAACAAGCACGGTAAACAGTCGACTTCACTGAAACTACGATTTAAACAATGATCACAATTCACAATGACATTGACATCTTCAAATACGTTTGTCAATGACGTTTCATTGCACAAAATGCGTGAATGCGAAGGTAAGGTTGTAATGCAACTATTTTATTATTCATTGTTATTTACATTAAAATAATAAGTAATAATGTGTCATTTTCAATAAATAACAACACTAAATAACGAATTTAAACAAAGATCTGTAGTATGATTTATGTAACTAATAGGAGTTTTGTTTTATTTAAAACTTAACAACTGTAGTTTTATTAGTCGTGTATGCGTAGAATGTAATGCAAATTGCCGCAAGAGAAAATATAGGAAGTGGACGAGGGACTTGAATTACTTTTTTTTTACATTTTTAAATCCGCAACTTTTTTATCAATAATTATTAAATCATACGTGGTCATAAATTCGTAAGATAATTTTAAAAAGTTTACATTTTGTGTAAATTATGAAAATAGGTGGGGCAAAATCTGGCATTCTCTTTTACAATTAAAATTACATAAAGAAGTTGCATGTTTCCTTTCTGCAATGGCTTTCCGCTTTTAAGACAACAGCAATCCACAGCGTGCATTTGATTCGATCAAGCTATGCTTGGAACTGTTACTATTATAATGTATAGACTTCATACTTGATTTTATTGATAACTTGTTTTAAAAAGCAACCTCCGTGTTTTTTGCTAGTTCTCTCGGTAAGAATGACATTTCAAACTAGTGGTAGATTCATGTGACGATTCAAAAGCACCTGAAAAGTTAATTTGACTAAAAATCATTTGAATTTTGAACAGTGTACACCATTGCGCTGTAGGAGTGTTAAAGCGCATAAGATCACTTTATTGATTCACTATTATGTTTGTTATTACAGAAGAAGCTGGGCCTCATCATCTGCCTCTCGGTCGGCTGCCTCGTCGTGTTGCTAGTGCTCGGGCTCAGCTGAGACTGACCATCAGTGTGAACAGTATGCTTACTGTGGAGTGGGCCGGCTGTTTCCCGCAACTAAAACTGCGCATTTATGATTTTCAAAGGTTACGTGCTCAGGATCTCTGTGATTTCTGGAGATCGAAGTAGCTTAAGTGGCATCCAAATAATTTTACATTAAATAATATAGCATGATATGTAAAATTATCCGGATGCGAATTATAAAACGCGGTTCTTCTTTCATGTAGAAATAGTTTCAAAAGTAATAATTGAAATTTTATAAAATCTATGTATATCTAAGCTATAAGTATTAAGGCATTCGAAATAAAAAAATACCTAATTCGTTCGTTAGAATAATAAAAGGCTTTGTGACTGTGTGACTGACAAAAAACCTACAACCCGAGCGACTGAACATAGAGAAGAGAGGAATTTTCGAAATTTCACCCCCAAGGAGGTTAGATAGAAGTTATATCCATGAAACTAGTTTTTTGATATTTAATTTTTTAATAAACTAATTCCACGCGGATGAAGTCGCGGGCAAACGCTAGTGTTAGTATAAATTTATTTATAGTAAATATATTCAAGAACCTAGTCATAGTATTAATAATTATTATTTAAAAAATTAGTCTATTATTAAGATAAGTTAATTATCCTAAACAGCGAGTGCCCATTTTTTGAATTTTAGCGGGTTCGATTCCCGGGTGAGACATGCGAATTTTAAAAAATCTTTGAATGCAGTTTTGTTTCTTTTTAAAAATAAAAGAATGGTTCCTTTAAGTAAAATGATCTAACTTAAGGATTTAAGGTACTTCCCCTCCAGGGCCCATTCAAACTTTCCACCCTGTATATTTTTTAATGTTAAGTTTTTACCTTGTTTTTACGAGAAAAAACAATAAACGGAAAGGTTGTCGAATGCTCTGTAGCATTCGCTATGTAACCGGCAAATTAATCCGACGTTCGGTGATTCTTATTCGATTGAAGTTGTTGTGAATAGCGTTTATCGAATCGAATCGAACGATGTCAACGTTGGTTTTGTTTTCGATATCGGCAATTTCACCCTCGATACGATTGTTCTGAATTGAAAATACATCTTATCGTACGATAACAAACCGAACCGAACGATAACTAAGGTATCCTAAGGTTCTGAATCGGGGGACTGGTGGGATATCGGGCGGTCCCGAAATCAGAATACCCCGGTTCGAGTCCAAATGTCTCCAGTCCGATATATTTTTTTTAAATATAATATAATATTTTATTTAAAATAAAAAAATTAAATTTATTATTTAAATATAATTTCCAAAAAACACGATTAATCAAGATGTTATTAGATTAATAAGTACAAACATATTTTATCGTTACCGACATCCAAATATTGAATTAATATATTCTTATTTAAGAATTCAAGAATTCTGGTACCAAATAAAAACAATGTTCTAAGAGATATCCGAAAAATCCTTTTTTAAATAATGGTAAATTGAGTTCTTTATGTTTATTCGGTAATTTATTATAGACTAGATGATACCCGCGACTTCGTCCGCGTGGATTAAGTTTTTTTAACTCCTGCGGGAACTCGAAAATTTTCCTGTATATTTTTTAATGTTAAGTTTTTACCTTGTTTTTACGAGAAAAAACAATAAACGGAAAGGTTGTCGAATGCTCTGTAGCATTCGCTATGTAACCGGCAAATTAATCCGACGTTCGGTGATTCTTATTCGATTGAAGTTGTTGTGAATAGCGTTTATCGAATCGAATCGAACGATGTCAACGTTGGTTTTGTTTTCGATATCGGCAATTTCACCCTCGATACGATTGTTCTGAATTGAAAATACATCTTATCGTACGATAACAAACCGAACCGAACGATAACTAAGGTATCCTAAGGTTCTGAATCGGGGGACTGGTGGGATATCGGGCGGTCCCGAAATCAGAATACCCCGGTTCGAGTCCAAATGTCTCCAGTCCGATATATTTTTTTTAAATATAATATAATATTTTATTTAAAATAAAAAAATTAAATTTATTATTTAAATATAATTTCCAAAAAACACGATTTACCTCAAAAAAAATTCTTCATCGAGCAGGGCTGTATTCAAGAAGTTGTGGTTGTTTTTTTCATTAGTTATTGAGTTTCCTGAACCTTAGAAGATATATGCATACCAATGGATCTTCACAAATATGATGACCTAATTCCACGATAGATGACATCTGTAAACTGTAATCCCATCAAAAACATAAATGTAAAATGAGAGCCAAGTTCAAAATTGTGATATATATGCCTTGGTTGTTGACTTCAGCGACAAAAGAAGTGAGATCTAAATGGGTGCCAAGTTCAATGGTCAGTCCTGCAATTTATATATCCCATCAAAAACATAAATGTGAAATGAGAGCCAAATTCAAAATTGTGATATATATGCCTTGGTTGTTGACTTCAGCGACAAAAGAAGTGAGATCTAAATGGGTGCCAAGTTCAATGGTCAGTCCTGAAATTTATTTATAACAACATATAATATTTTATAACAACTTAAAATATCATTTCTTCTTATAACTTAGTATAAAATGTTGAAGACTAAGGCTTTGGCTTGGCTAGTTTTCATATACGAATTATAGCGTTCACAAGTTGTAAAGCTGTAAGTTCTTATTTTATTCTTCCGAAAATTTGGCTTGCTGGTAGAAACTGTACTTTTAGGTACCTACTTAATAATAATTCGTATATGGAAACTAGCCAAGCCAAAGCCTTAGTCTTCAACATTTTATACTAAGTTATAAGAAGAAATGATATTTTAAGTTGTTATAAAATATTATATGTTGTTATAAATAAATTTCAGGACTGACCATCGAACTTGGCACCCATTTAGATCTCACTTCTTTTGTCGCTGAAGTCAACAACCAAGGCATATATATCACAATTTTGAATTTGGCTCTCATTTCACATTTATGTTTTTGATGGGATATATAAATTGCAGGACTGACCATTGAACTTGGCACCCATTTAGATCTCACTTCTTTTGTCGCTGAAGTCAACAACCAAGGCATATATATCACAATTTTGAACTTGGCTCTCATTTTACATTTATGTTTTTGATGGGATATCATTACTTTTTGTACAGAAATTATTGAACTCAATCTTAAACTCAAAACATATTTATTCAAAATATGTACCTACAAAGTACACCTTCTGAACGTCATGCTTACAGAGCATAAGAGGTGATGGTGATAATTAACTACGATATCTTAAAACTAAAGCTACGAGGGTTCCAAACGTGCCCTGGTCTGAGAAGAGCCCGCAATAAACTCCGCTTTTTTTTATTATCACCATCTCACAAATATTTGAAATTATATATATGTACTTATAATATAACATTACATAATCAGCCGTTGTAACAATTCATACCCATGCCTTGCTATCATTCAAATAATCCTTTACACTGTAATAGGACTTTTCTATTAGTTTAGTTTACGTTTTACATTAGTAGGTACTTATTATTTGGTGTAAGGTCAGTGTGTCACCCACCAGTAATTCTATTGTACGACTCATTGTACAAGACAATTAAAGACGAGAATTCTCAAGAAAAATATATAGTGTACCTAGAGTTACACTGACATTGACAGATTACATCTATGGTCAGACTACCTCTACAGCACATTTCTACATCTCATCAATTTTGATTGCAAAAGTTCAAAATCAAAAGTTTTTTGTGAAACATTGAAAACAAGCACGGTAAACAGTCGATATCACTAAAACCACTATAAACAATGAATACAAATCACAATGACTGACAGCTTGAACTGACGACTTCAAATACGTTTCTTCTTCTTTTCTGTCAATGACGTTTCGTTGCACAAAATGTATGAATACGAAGGTAAGGTTTTAATGCAACTATATTATTATTCATTATTATTTACATTAAAATAATAATTATGTGTCATTTTCAATAGTTAAGGAGTTACTACCACCGCTTAAAGCAGTATTGTTTCAAACTAACGGTTGAATGTCACGTACTTTGACGTCCTTAAAATAATGATTATAACACTACAACATAAACGTCAACAATATTAAAATAATACGGCTTTAAGCAATGGTAGCATGCCTCGTGTCAGAGTTTTGATCTATACCTTTGATCATAAAAATGACGATTTTTGTACGTTTATATCTAAATAACCATTTGAGGTGTGCTTATGAAATTTGGAGCACATATGTATCTCACGGGTCTCAATATATGCGCCAAATTTGACACGTTTATGCGAAATAGTTTTTGAGTTATGAGGGGGTCAAAAGTGGCTCCAAATGGTTCGTGTAATATTACACACGGTGCTGCTCGCCAGTTTTTTTGAACTTTGGCTGGACACGCTTCCGCGTGTCTTGATATGCATGTTTACAATCACCATACAATCGAATCATAATAAAACAATGCCACTACAGCCCATTAACGTCCCACTGCTGGGCACAGGCCTCCACTCTCATTAGAGAGAGGGAATTAGAGCTTTGACCCACCACGCTGCTCCAATGCGGGTTGGCGGGCTTTAACGACTATTATCATGTTAGTGATGATAACCGGGACCGACGGCTTAAAGTGCTCTCCGAGGCCCGGGGGTAAAACACCGCCAACTTCCTAACTCCGGGCTAGTACTGAGAATATCTAGTCAGAAAAACCCAATACTTGGTAAGGCCCGACCCGGGACTCGAACCCGGGACCTCGTCGGCCGCAGTCAAACATGCCAACCACTAGACCAACGAGGCAGTTAATAATAATAAAACAATATCAATGAGAAAAATCCCACTCACAGGAATGTTCAACGTACCCACTACCCACTGACTGGCCGGACGAAAATTTTTGATATTCATGTGAACAAATACTCTATTAGTGAGTAATGTAAAGTAAAGTAAATATTTATTTGGCCAAATATGGTACAGACAATTGTTAATCAAGATGTTATTAGATTAATAAGTACAAACATATTTTATCGTTACCGACATCCAAATATTGAATTAATATATTCTTATTTAAGAATTCAAGAATTCTGGTACCAAATAAAAACAATGTTCTAAGAGATATCCGAAAAATCCTTTTTTAAATAATGGTAAATTGAGTTCTTTATGTTTATTCGGTAATTTATTATAGACTAGATGATACCCGCGACTTCGTCCGCGTGGATTAAGTTTTTTTAACTCCTGCGGGAACTCGAAAATTTTCCTATGTCCTTCCCCGGGATACAACCTATCCCTGTACCAAATTTCATCAAAATCGGTGGAACAGATGAGCCGTGCAAGCATAGCAGACAGACAGACAGACACACTTTCGCATTTATAATATTAGTATGAGATTACTATGGATATGGATAAGGATATGGATTTTTATGACCATACAATAACAGTTTTTACTAAATAGACTTATGCTTTATTGAGTGCATCTGGGATCACAAAAAAAATTTATGGTGATAGAATTTCTCGCCCTCAACAAAATATCGTTTAGTATGTACTACGTACACTACTTTTAACGGTGTTTAATAGTAACACAAACTAGACCATGTAGTCGATTTATCACCCGCTCATAAGCAACTCCCAATGGTCTATGTAGACTTCCAACTAAAAAGACATGGGTCGTTTTGAACCGCTGTCCGCTATACATTATCAACTTGTTCTTAGTCCTTATTTTGTAAAACTATACCACAGACTATAAGTTCTTTTCAAACTACCTATATTAGGTACCTTCTAACGTTAGTTTGTTGACCTACATTTCATTTATTTGTATTGATATAATTTTTCGGTTCTCGAATAATATCATATTTTATTATCTATCCGCGGCTTTATACGATTATTATTAGAAGTAAGGATAAAATTATTAATTCAATCTTATATCCTCATCTGACCCTTATTCGGATTTGGGAGTAACGAATAGGATTAGAATAGGATAGTTACTAAATTTATTGGATGCCTTATCTATATACTTTGTAAGCCAATTGTAATGGTTTAATCTTTTCCTGATACCTAGTAATATTATGCTATAAATCAGGAAACATAGTTTGAACATCAGTACCTATACATAGATACTTTCTCCTTTTAAATAAAGATTGTCGAGTATATATAAATATTTTACGTAAGTAACTTTTTTAAAATCCGAATCAATAATTTTCCTTCTCAAATTGGTCATAGAGAAATCAGAGGAGTGAGATATTTAGTGCACACACCCTTTTAATCCCACTGCTGATGATATAAATTGATAAATAATGTTAGTTGCATTTTTTATACTAGCTGATGCCCGCGACTTCGTCCGCGTGGATTGAGGTTTTTTGGTTCCCACGGGAACTCTAATTTTCTGGGATAAAAATTAGCTTATTGTTATTCCAGATTATCTCTGTCAAGTTTCATCCGGATTCGTTCAGCCGTTCGTGCGTGATTGAGTAATAAACATCGATCCATACATCCATCCATCCGAACTTTCGCTTTTATAATATTAGTATGGACTTTTTAACGAAAGTCGGAGGTCATTTCTTTAAAATGCATAAGTATTATTACCTGTTGTATTACGTTCACTACTTAATTGAAGGCAAAAATTGCGAAATCTACAGCTCAGTTCAAAATTTCCAAATGTAGGTTCATAGGTATTTATTATATAGCCTTACTGTGATAATAGTACAATTACCGCTACGATGAATACATTTTTCCAGTGATAAGTAGTACGATTCACAACACAATAGTGTGTACGGTAGTCGGTACACATAATGTAAACTTGGAGTTCGTGTCAGTTCAACATCATTACGGATTAAATTTTGCACGAACTAATTCAATGAAAATCCTCTGCCGCAAATGCACAAGGACATTTAAACTGATTTAGTTAAATTTTGTAACGCTGTCCCTTTTTGGCAAATTCATATTGTAGTTGCCAAAAAGGGACAGCATGAAAATATTTAACTAAATAAATTTAAGAGTCCTTGTGCAAGTGGACCTTAGTGTGAGATCTATAGAGCGAACTTTGGCGTAGACTTAAGACATGGTTAAAACGAGACAGATTTATGTTATATAAGTCCATCTCGTTTGAACTCAAGTAAAGTCTGAACCAAGTCAAAGAACGCTCTATAGATCTCAGCCTTACTACTGACCACTCTCTATTAGTACTAATAAAACTCTTGTCAACGCCGAACGTGAAAATATGATTTATGAACAATCATTGAAATAGGTTCATTAATTTCCGAAAAAATCGTGACCAAACCATGTACGGTCGACATCAAAAACCCATACACAGCTCAACTGCTAAAACTATGTGCAAGCAATCCGAATCACTGATCCACACAAACTTAGCCTGCTCAAAATATTTACCTTAATTTAACATCATTGGGTTCAAACCATAGCTATTTAATACTATGTACTTAGATTATTGCCTTAGATTGACAACAATATCAACCTAAAAGATGAATATTATTTATGTAAGTTTGAGGGAGACTATAAGCCATCTTGTTTGCTTATGTACTCTTGACGCCGACTGTACATATAATCTTTCGTGCGTGGAACAATCTTGCATACAGAACTTTATATTTAAGTCAGTTAAAAATAAACTCCGTGTCGATAAAAAGAAAACAAAGATATCGAATCCTTAAAAACATGAACAATTAAAAACATTAATTATTGGCAATGAAGCTTAAGCGGGGAGATAAATAAATTACAACCAAGTTTTTTCAATGATCAATGACCTCTACATGATCTTTAATTCAATGGACAGGTTCTTAGCGAGATGACCTAGCAAAAAAGCTCTTCGATTTATCATTCATCCATACTAATATTATAAATGCGAAAGTTTGTCTGCTACGCTTTAACGTTGATTTGTTGTTGACGATTTTGATGAAATTTGGCACAGTTGAATCACGGGGAAGGACATTTATGCTAGACAAATGAATAACTATTTATTCATTTGTCTAGCATAAATGCCGATATCCAAAAGCCTATGCTTTTGGATATCGTAATATTGCGATTTGAAGGGAGAGTTGATTGTTATTACTCTATCTAGTATTTAATAATAGGTAGGTATATATATTTTTAAAAGTTTTACTAGTACGCATTGCTTATTGCGTTCTGATGTTTTATTCACGAATATAGGCATGTTGTTTACATTGAACCCAGCGTGCGAACACGGTAAAAAAGGATTCTTTAATCCAAGCAAATATTCGCATATATATGCACCATGCAGTAAATTCACTCCAGTTAAGATAACATAAAGCTTTGAATTTCAAAGTAACATTTAATTATGTAAATAAAAAATAGATTCAATCAAAATAACACTGGCAATTTATTGAATGTTAAAAAATCTTGAATATAGAGTATGATTATCTTCGTTCTAATGATCGGTTATTGAAAAAATAAATAAGACAATCGATTCGTAAACCAAACGTAACGGGTGTCTCGCCCTGAACTCTGTTTATCTCAAATTAAAACAATAGATTGTTTCCGATAGGAGTCATGTACTGACATAATCTTAAACCAAAATAACTACTGTCTTGATTCAAAAAGATTAATTTACTAGAACTCTTTGTAAGCTTTTTCTTTCTTTCAGTCAAGATAGCGGTTCTCTAATTTTTTAACTCTGTTAGCTTAAATTAAGGTGACATATTTTTCAACTATGAAAATAATGTTTTGTACCAAGAAAATAAGTGTAACGAACAAATACTAACATATGTCCGATATAAGTGTGTACGCTTATGCAGAAGAAATTATAGTATTGACTTAATATTATATCCGATTGACATAAAGTGAAATATATCCCATCAAAAACATAAATGTAAAATGAGAGCCAAGTTCAAAATTGTGATATGTATGCCTTGGTTGTTGACTTCAGCGACAAAAGAAGTGAGATCTAAATGGGTGCCAAGTTCAATAGTCAGTCCTGCAATTTATATATCCCATCAAAAACATAAATGTGAAATGAGAGCCAAGTGCAAAATTGTGATATATATGCCTTGGTTGTTGACTTCAGCGACAAAAGAAGTGAGATCTAAATAGGTGCCAAGTTCAATGGTCAGTCCTGAAATTTATTTATAACAACATATAATATTTTATAACAACTTAAAATATCATTTCTTCTTATAACGTAGTATAAAATGTTGAAGACTAAGGCTTTGGCTTGGCTAGTTTTCATATACGAATTATAGCGTTCACAAGTTGTAAAGCTGTAAGTTCTTATTTTATTCTTCCGAAAATTTGGCTTGCTGGTAGAAACTGTACTTTTAGGTACCTACTTAATAATAATTCGTATATGGAAACTAGCCAAGCCAAAGCCTTAGTCTTCAACATTTTATACTAAGTTATAAGAAGAAATGATATTTTAAGTTGTTATAAAATATTATATGTTGTTATAAATAAATTTCAGGACTGACCATTGAACTTGGCACCTATTTAGATCTCACTTCTTTTGTCGCTGAAGTCAACAACCAAGGCATATATATCACAATTTTGCACTTGGCTCTCATTTCACATTTATGTTTTTGATGGGATATATAAATTGCAGGACTGACTATTGAACTTGGCACCCATTTAGATCTCACTTCTTTTGTCGCTGAAGTCAACAACCAAGGCATACATATCACAATTTTGAACTTGGCTCTCATTTTACATTTATGTTTTTGATGGGATATCATTACTTTTTGTACAGAAATTATTGAACTCAATCTCAAACTCAAAACATATTTATTCAAAATATGTACCTACAAAGTACACCTTCTGAACGTCATGCTTACAGAGCATAAGAGGTGATGGTGATAATTAACTACGATATCTTAAAACTAAAGCTACGAGGGTTCCAAACGTGCCCTGGTCTGAGAAGAGCCCGCAATAAACTCCGCTTTTTTTTTATTATCACCATCTCACAAATATTTGAAATTATATATATGTACTTATAATATAACATTACATAATCAGCCGTTGTAACTATTCATACCCATGCCTTGCTATCATTCAAATAATCCTTTACTCTGTAATAGGACTTTTCTATTAATTTAGTTTACGTTTTACATTAGTAGGTACTTATTATTTGGTGTAAGGTCAGTGTGTCACCCACCAGTAATTCTATTGTACGACTCATTGTACAAGATAATTAAAGACGAGAATTCTCAAGAAAAATATATAGTGTACCTGGAGTTACACTGACATTGACAGATTACATCTATGGTCAGACTACCTCTACAGCACATTTCTACATCTCATCAATTTTGATTGCAAAAGTTCAAAATCAAAAGTTTTTTGTGAAACATTGAAAACAAGCACGGTCAACAGTCGATATCACTAAAACCACTATAAACAATGAATACAAATCACAATGACTGACAGCTTGAACTGACGACTTCAAATACGTTTCTTCTTCTTTTCTGTCAATGACGTTTCGTTGCACAAAATGTATGAATACGAAGGTAAGGTTTTAATGCAACTATATTATTATTCATTATTATTTACATTAAAATAATAATTATATGTCATTTTCAATAGTTAAGGAGTTACTACCACCGCTCAAAGCAGTATTGTTTCAAACTAACGGTTGAATGTCACGTACTTTGACGTCCTTAAAATAATGATTATAACACTACAACATAAACGTCAACAATATTAAAATAATACGGCTTTAAGCAATGGTAGCATGCCTCGTGTCAGAGTTTTGATCTATCCTTTGATCATAAAAATGACGATTTTTGTACGTTTATATCTAAATAACCATTTGAGGTGTGCTTATGAAATTTGGAGCACATATGTATCTCACGGGTCTCAATATATGCGCCAAATTTGACATGTTTATGTGAAATAGTTTTTGAGTTATGAGGGGGTCAAAAGTGGCTCCAAATGGTTCGTGTAATATTACACACGGTGCTGCTCGCCAGTTTTTTTGAACTTTGGCTGGACACGCTTCCGCGTGTCTTGATGTTGCTCTGAACTATTTTTTGTTTTATTCAATAATGTTAATGTTTTAGCCCAAAGTATGATCGGGTTCTTGTAAAGATTTTATTTTTTAAACCAAACATGCAGTAATATTAGATGAAAAGTGAAGTATTTCAAATAATTATGTATTTTACTTGCCTCAATTTAATCAAATATTCTGTTGAAAGAATATTGTCTAAGGCTAAATTATAATGTGTTCTTAAAGGAAACTGACAAAAGCTCGAACCAAAAAAATATATTCGTTAAGGGAAAAATCCCATTATGTTAATACCGTTTAGCATTCCTGACACATGCATACTGAACATGGGTTTTACAGCATATTGGCACCCGCACCTGTTTGCTGATACATCGTTTAAGCCGATGCGAGTCACAATATGCCTAAAGTCCAGTTTCAGTATGAGTAAAGAATGCTTAACGGTGCCTACCCCTAATAGGATATTTTCCTGAACCAATCAAATCCATGGAGTCTAGCACGTGTAGGTTCCTGCTGCTGAAACATAACATATAAGATTAAGAATATAGATGAACATTGTCAGTTTTCCTTTAAGCTTAATCTACGTGTAGGGCTTCAAGGATTGATTTGAGAAATAAAAGTGTTTCTATATAGTAATATTTATTTATTTAAAGTAAAAAACAACAATACAAATTATTTAGCAACATTTTAATAAACAAATAAAAATCTAATTTCTTTTTCATACTTAAAAGGAAAGACAGCGGCGAAGTGGCCTTCAATATTCTCATACAAAACAGACTTAAAGTAGGAAAATTACGTTTTATTCCCGTTTCCTACCTGTTAGTTTGCTAAATTTTGATTGCTATACAGACAAATGATCTCTTTTTAATACTGATGCTAAAATATCATAAAAATTGGTCTAGTTTGAAGGAGGAAACGGGGGAATACGAAACGTCGTTTTCCTAATTTATATTCTTCCACGCAGCCATTCCTTTAAGTTTTGGAAAGATATTACAATACCAATATTTGTATACTTGAGAAAATATAGCTTGATACCAGTGACAACAGAATAGAACGAAAGATACAAAATTTCTCGGCCCCGGTAGTTCGATTACCTAGTTCCATCATATAAAAGCGAAAAAGACGGACCGTAAAATGTATACAATCGACAGCTGTTAATTTTCTCAAGTGTAACAATACCTAGATAAGTCAACAAGTTTAATTGATATCAATGATCGGTATGAAGGTCACTAATTAAAACAAGTGCCAACATGTACTTAGCAGTGTACCTGGATAGGAATTTTTGTTTCCAAACATATTTTTAAAAGGAAACAGATCTAAAGAATGATTTTGCTTTATTTATTTTCCAACAAGTTACGGTGTTTTTAATCAGGTTCTTCTTTCATAAAAAAAAATAAAAACATGTTAAAAAGGTTAAATCTCAATTAATCAAAGTAATGAATATATTTAGAGCCTGATATGATGTTCATTTTCATAGGAATAATGCTAAACAAATCATCTAAACGCAATAAACTAAAATTTTTTTCCATTTCTTCTACAACAAAAGATTGATAATGTTTATCATAGTGGCAAGTTTTCAATTGTGAAGTATAAAAATAAAAATCAGTACAATTTTCCTTGTCTAATAACACTTGTTCAATTTTGCAAAAACGAGGTTCACAATTATCATAATCACTTACCAGAAAATCACCAATAGAATATTTAATACCATTAAATTTTATCCACTTTACTTTACTGTAAGAAGTATTATCAACATTGCCATGTGAAAGAAATTGCACGCCTTTAACTTTACCATAATCTATACTATCAGGTAAACTTTTTTTTGACAAAAATCTATAGCAACATTTAAGCTGACATTTGATTGCCAAAGACAAAGGTACATTTTTTTGAGTGTTTATTGAATTTGACACACGTTTCAAATCCAAATGTTTAGATTCATATTTAAAAGTGCTTATTAATATAAGCGGACCCATTTTTGAAATTACATTTGGGTAGTGAGTAATAAAATGATGTTTTGGTTTAAGAGTACCAAATAACTCCATATATCTTTCATGGTGTTCGCAAATAAGATTTTCTAAATATTGCAAAAGGTCGAAATTGAAAGTTTGTGACATAACAATATTGGTTAGTTCCAACATAGTTAAGTAGTAAAGCCAAATAACATGTTCGTGAGGTATGAGATCACCCACAAGGAATTGAAAATTTCTTACTAAACATAGCATTTCCGAAGCAGAGAATATAATTGACCCTTGCTGTATATGAGGTTTTGTGACAAGAGGTGGTGGGTTGCTGGATTTGAAATTATAAAATTTTATCCTTTGATTGAGTTGATCAAGTGTGAAAAAATTTTCTTCAATTAATTTACCTATTACAAGTGCCATACCATATCGATGAATGCCTTCACAAAAGTCATGCATTACATCACAATATAAGTTCTTATAGACATGAAATTCTCTGACATCATTCCAGACGCACAACTCTTTAATCCCCCTGCGATTGGTGACATCGTCTTCGTAATTAACTAGTTTACGGTTAACATTTTGATTTGCAGATAGTTGTGTTTGGCATTGTTGTTTAGTCAAAAGGCAAAATCTACAATAATTCAAGGATGAAAAACTTTCATTAAATCCCATTAAACCATGTACACCTAAGTTGTCTCCAGAAATGCAAGCTAAAGTAAACTTCAATGTTTTAATAGCACCGTTGACATTTATTTGAATACCGTCGTCATAAAGTGAATTTAACTCATTAATCAACATTTCAAAAATGGATCTGTTTCCATACAGTATTCGGTCTTTACTGTAAAACAAAGTTGCTAAAAATATGTTTTCTAACCTACTGGCATATTCTGGTGGTATCGAAGCTATTGAAAAATACACGGCTCCTATTTTGTTTTTCCCTGCGTGACTACCCAAAGGATTACTAGTTTCAAGATCGTCAAAATAAATGATTAAGGGAATGTGATCTTTTTGAGCTAAGCCTTGCCACATTTTTCCTTGTACAACATTTCTTAAAACAAATTTTTCATCAGTCAACTCTTTTTGGTATTCAATAATAGTATCATATACGCCTGGTAATTCTAAAAATAATCGCAGATTTTCTTTGATTGGTATAAAACATAACTTTTTATCTTTAAGACTCATGATTGTAGTATTACTGATATTTGATTTTTCTAGATTTGAACCAATAACTTTCAAAACTGGTTTTACATATTTATCTGATCTTTCAAAATGTTGCAGTCTTTTATATTCTGTATCAACGTGGGTGAAACAATTAGTCAATGAGTCAAGTTCATTTTTAATGTCATTTTTTTGTGTCAATACTGACTTTAAATTAAAAACAATATCCATAATCATTTTTTTTACAGTTACTATTATCTCTTGTACAGACAATCTAGTTAAGTTTAGTCTGTCATATAATTTAGCAACAAAAGCATTTATCAACTGTCTTAGCCAAGATTCAAAGTTCGCTTCTTCATACTTTTCTGAATCTGTTAAAGTATTTGGTATATTTTCATTATTCAATGTACTACTACTAACATTATCTAAAGATATGTTTGAAGTGTGAGGAAATGTGTTACAAGTGGTGAAGTTTACGTCTTTTGCACCGATATGGTCTAATTGGAAATGACGTTTAAGAGAACGTTTTTTATTAAAAACTCTATCACAGCCTACACTAGGACAAGGATAATAATTAGCATTTTTATAACACAATTGCAAGTGAAAACAATATTTCTGAAGGTCATCAAAAATTACACAACATTTTACACATTTCATGATGAGAAATAATTGTACTATAAGAAATGTTGTATTGGACTGTCAGGAATTAATGCAAACTATTTAAATCTTTATAGCTAAAATATCAGCAATGTATGGAACTGTATTATCAAATTTGGTATAGATATTATAGACACACTGCTGAATTATTAGATGAATATGATCACTTGGTTTTGGATAACGCGCATTTAAAACATGAAATGATTTGAATAGAATGTCAAAGGCTTCTGTAACAGATGCAAAAGTATACCTAATTTTGTCTATAACAATATAGGCTTGGTGAACTTTTTGCAGCGTTCCGAGTAGAATGACGTAAGGTTGGACTTGCAATTTCCTTTTTGCAGCTCTATCGATCTGCTTCTGCAGAACAGAATCAATATCCCCAGGATTCTGAAAAAAAAAATAATATGAAAGAAAAATTCTATCCCTGATTGCACTTTTTATGTCGTGGGTTGGCAATCGCAGTGCTAGAAAGATTGTAATTTTTTTTGTAACACCACCTACAATTTCATTACTGTCACGTGTAGTTATTAAACTCACCTCTACTATTATCATAATACTGTCCAAACATTCTTGAGTTGAAAACTTTCCAGTTTTAGACACACGTCCTTTTGGTGGAGCAATATTGGCAAGTAATGTCAATTCCGTGGGTAATGTATCTGCAAAAATACGATTCTTATT